>QNUK01000046.1:2340000-2875000 GCA_013621035.1 Clarias magur | reverse complement strand
GTGTGTGTGTGTGTGTACATACATATATATACATATCTATATCTATATCTATATATATATATATATATATATATATATATATATATATATATACATATATATATATATACATATATATATATACATACATACACATACATACATACATATACATACATACATATACACACACATTAGAGCTGCGTGATTAATCATTACTATCGATTAATTCGAGTTTATGGTCTATGTTGAAAAATGAAAATCACCCCCGTGTGCTCTGATGAAACCAAAGAGCTTGTTTCCAACAGTTGAACAATTGTTCGGGTTCGCAACGTTACAAATAGAACAAGCCAAAGCCCGGTGAAAAATTTGTCTGAAGTTTGTGACAACTAAAGGAAGCAGCACGACTAATTTACTCGAGCATCTCAAACAGACACACTGATGAATCGGCGTTGCGCTTGCCGTTGCGAGCTAAACAAGACAAGCGGCAGCGCGAAAACACTGGCTATATATACATTCTATTTTTTTAGAACGATTTATTTTATAAAAAGTAATTTAGGTCTTAACTAAAACTTAACTTATACCGTCTGTTTTTTTGTCCATTTTTATTCATTTTAAATAATCGTTTTAAAATCGAAAATCGAACTTGGTCAAAAAATTTTTATAGAGCATATCACCCAGCTCTAATATACTGTGCATATTACTTATATACACACACACACTCCATCCATCTTCAACGCTTATCCAAAATTGGGCCGTGGAGAGTGTAATATATATATATATATATATATATATATATATATATATATATATATATATATACATACACACACTATACATCTCTCACACACTCTCTTGCCAAAAGTATTCGCTCTCCTTTCACATGCATATGAACTTAAATAACATTACAAAATTCCTAATCCATAGGGTTTAATATGATGTTGGCCCACCCTTTGCAGCTGTAAAAGCTTCAACTCATCTGAAAAGGCTTTCCAAAAGGTTTAGGAGTGTGTTTATGGGAATCTTTGACCATTGTTCCAGAAGCGCATTGTGTGGTCAGACATTGATGTTGGACGAAAAGGCCTGGCTCTAATGCTCTAATTCAGCCCAAAGGGGCTCTGTCGGGTTGAGATCAGGACTGTGCAGGCCAGTCAAGTTCTTCCACAACAGACTCAAACATCCATGTCTTTATGGACCTTACTTTGTGCACAGTCATGTTGGAACAGAAAGTTGGAAGCATGAAATTGTCCAATGTGTCTTGGTATACTGAAGCATTAAGAGTTCCTTTCACTGGAACAAAAGGAGCTGAGCCCAACTCCAGAAAAGCCCCACATTATAACTCCCTCCGCCAAACTTTACACTTGGAACAATACAGTCAGATAAATACTGTTCTCCCAGCAACCACCAAATCCAGACTCGTTCATCGGATTGATGCAAGGCTTGGATGCAGATGCTTGGCCATGGAAACCCATTCCATGAAGTTCTCTATGCACTGTTCTTGAGCTAATCTGAAGGCCACATGAAGTTTGGATGTCTGTAGCTATTTGCAAAAAGTTGGCGACCTCTGTGCACTCCGCGTCTCAGCTTCCGCTAACCCCGCTTAGTGATTTTACATGGCCTGCCACTTCGTGGCCGAGTGCCTGTCGTTCTTAATTGCTTTCACTTTGTTATAATGCCACTAAAAGTTGACTGTGGAATCTTTAGTAGCAAGGAAATTTCACAACTGGACACAGGTGGCATCCTATCACGGTCTCATGCTGGAATTCATGGAACTCCTGAGAGCGACCCTTTCTTTCACAAATGTTTGTAGAAGCGATCTGCATGCCTAGGTGCTTGATTATATACACATGTAACTAAGAAAGTGATTGGAAAACCTGAATTTATTGATTTCGATGGGTGAGCAATATAGGCAATATAGTGTGTATATAAAAAATCAAAGCACAGTCCTCCTTAAGACCGTATTGGCCACACTGATCGGTCTTTCCCAACTCATAATCCTGTTCTTACTTTTAACTGTTAAAATAATAAATAGTTAAAACACAGTGTGTAATTTGAGCAGATACAAATTGCACAGCCTGCAAAAAGTCAGAATTTTACAGCATAAAAATATGTTGACTAATACAATAAAAACCATCACTTGTGCAGTGTGACCAAATTACTCATTATCTTGTTAAGTAATCACAACAAAAATTTTGGTATACCTGATTTTTAAAGCCCTTGTCTACCCCTAATGTTTGTGTGCAGAAACAATGTTTTACGCCTAGCTGCCACATGAGATATGCAAGGTCAATTGTCCACACACTTTCTGTCAATTTCAGATCACAGCAGGTTCTCTGGAATTCCTCTTCACTCACTGGATGTAGATATCTGGGAAATTTTAGAAACACTTTCAATCTGATACTTAACGAACAACATCAAATACATGTATTATCACCCCAGATAACGTATGAGTTAGCTCTTACTTCAATACCATCCGTGCACACGCCAAACCGCAGTCCCAGTGGTAGAGCTGCCGGATAACCGGTACTTTTAACAGAATAACATCTGTGGGTGGGTGGGGGGATAAGCAAATACATACGTGTTTAATTAGTTTATACACAATTAAGAAAGAATTTACTGATCACAATGGTTACCTTGCAAGAACATGTAACAAACAAACCCAGTCATGTCTGCCAGCTTTTCAGCAAATCGGACAGCATAAGATATATTATTACCGTTCATGTTAGATGTATTTAATTATAACAGGTATTTTATTATAACATACCTGTCATTATGTAGATTTGTTGTGTAGTTTCACACGAATGTTTACCCTCGTAAATGGCTTCAATAGCATTAGCCAGTTATCTATCAATAGACAGGTGTCTAACGCCTGTTCGTTTACAAGACAAATGCGATAAACAAAATATCAGCGTAACGGATGTTTTATTTAGTCAGTCGGTGAATTCTGATGGAAAGAAAAGAACGAAAACCGTGCAAAGTCGATCCATCATGTAAAAACTCGCGGACGCTCTACTTTCAACTTAGACTACATTCGGCTTACTTCGAGAGGAAAAAAAGGAACTCGGCGCTGGCCATGGCGTCATTTCCTATTGAAAGGGCATTTCTTAGAAATGGGTGTTTTTTTTGTTTGTTTATTTGTTTGTTTGTTTTTTGTAGTTATTGTTATCCTCCATGGTTATGTTGTTTTGGGTTGCGTGTCGCTGATTTCTTTAAGGATAAAATAGCCAAGTATGGAAACAGTCGGCATCACAGGGAACGCCCAGGAAATGTCACATCCGTTTCGCGCTAATTAGGGCACTGGCTAGTGGCCACAATGCCACAGAGCTGCTGTGTACAATATTGCTCCGTAAGCAATTTTTGTTACTTTTGGATGCTACCTACAGTACTTATATTTTATGTTAAAATAAGTGAGAATTGCATGGATCTTCCAGTTCATACTATTACTATGTTTATAATAATATGGCCATGTGGACATAATGGTGAAATATTACTGATTTTGCGTTGTGGCTTGTCCTGGGAAAAAAATAAGTAAAAGGTGCGATAAAAAAACCTGGGCAAGCCAACTCATAAAAAAAAACTGATTATTCTACCAAAAAAAGATAAAAAGAGATTTAAGAGCAAATAGGCAGGTGTTTATTAATAATCTAAGAAGGCAACCAGATGTTATATATGTTCAGGAAAAATGGCTGAAGCCAGGATTCGATTTTGTTACTAAAGGTACATAAATAGAAAAAAGTGAAGTGGTGGAGAGTGTATAATATTTTAAAGCAAGGAATGCAATATACAGTTCTGACAAAATGACCCAAATTAGAAAATATAGTAATTGAAATCTGCACAATAGAGGGAAATATTAGAGGGAAAATAGATGGACACATTTCTGTGAAACTGAAAAATACACATTTAAAATTACATTTTATTTTTAAAAAATACTTTAAAACTGCTTTCCTTGGTGATACACCAGTAATCATAAAGTAAAAGTAAATAAAAAGTCATGCAAACTTGTAAACTGCATAACCATATCATCTCATGTTAGGAATGCAATAATTCAGGGTTATAAAGTGTTTTTCCTACTTTAAAAAGCTCATGTGTTATATTTATCAATCAACTGGTTTTATATTCTATATGGAGATCAGTACAGCGAGATCAGTATGGAGGTCGGAGATTAAGACTAAACATAATAGTTTCCATTTTTGATAGCCGGCGACTGTATGATGTTTAACATCGCAGAGATCAAATATTGCAGCTCGTCACAGAGATTAAGGGTTTCTCAACAGGTACCTGTCCTAAATTAGTGAATTATCTAACAGCTAACAGGATATTATGTTCTGTCCTGAGAATGTGGAAAAATGACACTTCGGTGTCTTCTGTCCGTAAAAAGACTACGATATGCTGTGGAAAGTAGGACTATTTATCAAAATGCACATCATAGAAATTGGAGGAAAACTGTTTAAGTTTAAGACCTTTTAGACAAATTATCTATTCAGGTGAAAATAGGCTCCAATGTAAGGTAGAAAATAGATTATTGCTAGATTAAAAACTTATAATAAATTATTTATAATAAAATTATAATAAATTATATAATAAAACTATTTTTTTGGAAGTATTCCAGTGGATATGGGAATATGTGGATGATGGAGTTTTATGGGAACGGGGAAGAAATGTCAGTATACATGAGAAATGTGTATATACACAGACCTTATACGAATAAAGATGGCTAATGTTATATAGTATATGGATCAACAGCCAAATCTGTGTTGTCGGGCTTGGATATAATGTAAGATCAAGCTCTAAGAATGTGTCAAGGAGCAGTTAGAACTTCCCCAGTGTGTGCTCTCCAGGTTAAAGGAAGTAAAATGCTATTGTGGCTACACAGAAAACAGTTAATGGATATTTATTGGATCAATTTAAGAGGACATTGAGAAAGCCACCAAATTAAGTGCTGGAGGAGTGGTGGGAGATAAAGAGGGCACAGAAAGAAGGCTTTGGTTGAAAAGAAGATCAGCTGCCAATAGAGATGGGTGTGGATGGCACAACCGTAGTGTTAGACCCCTCTGGGTTTAACACTACAGCAAATGTTGAAATTACAAATTTCAACATTTGTATTACCAAATATTGTAATTACAAATGATAAAACATTGACAAACTACAGACCAGGAAACAGAGAGAAGTGGAGCTGCAGTCATTAAACCCAGTTACTAATTGGGGATTAGCAAGAGAACGTCTGATTGTTTGTGTGTATGTACTGTGGAGGTGTATGCATTACTGATGGCATTAGAATGAGTGGAAAAGCTTAGTCATCAAAATACAATAATTTGTATTAACTCAGCAGCAGCTTTTACAAACATTTATACAGCAAGAAGATACAATAATCTGGTGTATTAAATCTTGTTAGCTAACTCAAGAGTTAGACAAGGGGGGAAATTATCTTTTCTTTGGCTCCCAGCCCATTCTGATATCTAGTTAAATGAGAGCATGGATGAGCAACAAAAAAAAATAAATCTTGAGGTCAATATGAAATTATCAGAAGGTAAAGGTATAGTGTGGAGAATGGCAAAGCAACAATGGCAATAGAAGTGGGTTAGTTAAACAAAAACAATGCATTTACATTTAATACAGGTCAAAGTAGATGAGACAAGGAAGGTACAAAACAAAGAGTAGTATTAATTAGCAGATTAAGAATTGGACACAGCAAGCTTAATAGCATTATACTCATAGTAGGTAAGCACCCAACAGGACTCTGTGAGGTACAAAGTAAGACTATTGTGCATGCACTGCTCTCATGCAGGAAATATATGCAGGAGAGGCAAGACATAATGTTACAAATCCAAGAACTAGGGAGAGTACCAGCACATATTGTACAAAAAAAGGTCAATTAAATGACAGATTGGTTGCAAAAGAAGCCACAAACAAACAGAACACAGATATGGCAGTAAATTGTAGTAAAAGTTGGTAGTGGGGAAAGCCAAGTAGCTTATTAGGGAGGGACTATGGAAAAGATAGCAGAAGCAATGGACAAGATGATGGATGATGTTTGTTTTTAATCAAAATCAAATCAGATGAGATTGCCAAGAAAAAACAGAAGAGGTGGGACAATTATATCATGGCTTACATACCAGACTGCACAGTACATTATTCAAAATGCGATACGGGCAACTTCCACTATTGTAGGCAAAAAGAGACATGTCATGTTATGATGTCAAAAATATTAAGGAAGTAAGGATTTAAACAAAAGGCTAAGAAAAGGTTTATTGGATTAACTAGTACTGTGAGTAAAATAATGTGTTGTAGACTAACTGTAAAATCCTAATCCACACCCCTTACCAATTGGTGGCGGTAAAGCACCAGTTCGTTGTTTGCTAACCCCCAATGAGCACCACAAAGTAGAAGAAGACAAGGTGGCGGAAGTACAACATGCCTGATGCTTACTGCTACTAAGCATCAGAGAAGAAGGCTGTTAGACGGCATGACGGTTATGCGAGTAGGTTATGTTAAGTCAACAATGTTGTATATTAGTTCACCGAATAGACGACTGATTATTAATAGAACAGATATAATTGAGAAAGTAACATTACAATTGGTTGTTTTATTTAACATTGTGAACTGCTTTGTACCTTGTGTTTCGCGATTTCAGCTTAGGTAAGCGTGTTATATCGTAAACGAGCTGTTGGTGTATTTGCTGGTTAATTAATCGCAGACCCGAGGCTGTAACTTGCTTGGCAAATATTTCGAGTTGCTCTTGCTTTCTTTAAACACAAACGAACATCTACAATTTTATGATTTGGATAGTGATCTAGTTGTATTTATACACGTCCCTGTCTTGTGTCTCAAGCAGACAATTTTGCGGGTTTAGTTCTAACTATAAGGGGTCGCTTCAGGTTTGGTCATTATGCCCATCCAGTGTAACAGCTGTGTAGAAAACCGAGCGCTGCTCAGACGCCCAAAAACCGGTCATTCGTTATGTAAATCCTGCTTCTTCTGGGCTTTTGAGGAAGAGATTCATCAAACCATTGTGTCGGCCCGGCTGTTTAATCGTGGGGAGACGGTTGGGATCGGAGCATCAGGAGGAAAGGACTCCACTGTCTTAGCTCATGTTCTGAAAGTGCTGAATGAGCGCTATGATTACGGCCTTAAGCTACTGCTGCTCTCGGTGGACGAGGGGATCACGGGATACCGCGACGATTCTCTAGAAACGGTGAAGAGAAACCAACAGCAGTACGATCTGCCTCTAACCATTGTGTCCTATCAAGAGTTATATGGTTGGACCATGGACGCCATCGTCAAACAAGTGGGCCTGAAGAACAACTGTACTTTTTGCGGCGTGTTTCGGAGGCAGGCGCTCGATCGGGGAGCTATGATGTTAAACGTGGACAAAATATGCACAGGTAGTTAATTAATTCAACCCAACTATACTGTTTAAATTTTGGGGGGGAAGTCTTGGCTGGCAGGAGTGGAACCTGCTGTGTTTTTCTGCTTTTGTAGCCCATATACAGTACCTCGTGTGTGTTATCACTTTAATCAGAGAATAGTGGAAATGCTTGTTTCCCATTTGTTTGTTTAATTTAATGAGGAATTAAACAATTTATTACATTATTATATACTGGAAGAAAAAATATCCTTTTTTTTAATTTTTTTTATTTTTTACATATCCCCTCTGTATTATTGTGGTAAGCATCTCAGACTGCAGAAATTATTACACCTTGAGGTGGATGGGCTATGACGGGCTACAAACGTGGTGTTCTGCCTCTTTTAAGCCTTTAAGCTCAGAAAGCTGCAGTGGGCCCTAGTCCGCCAAAACTGGACAGTTGAGGACTTTAAAAAAAACTTCGCCTGGTTCTGTTAATCTTGCTGTGGCATATAGATAAGATCTTATTTGCTTCCACCACAGCTTATTTGGTGAGCATGTGCATGCTTTCATAGCTTAAATTTACTCATCTACTAATAATGAGTATGATAACACCCAGCAAAAATGGGAAAAGTTGTGTCAAAGTGGTTTCATGAACATGACAATGAGTTCATTGTTCTTAGATGGCCTCCCTGCTGACCGGATCTGAATATAAAACACATTTGGGATGTTGGTAGAATGGGAGATTCAGTATCGACTGAATTATTAAAGGATTTTTTTCCCCAGCATCTTTTCGAATTTATGCCATAGTTTTGTAATCAGGTAGAGGCCCTTCCTCAAATTCATATACGGATCCTAATAAAGTGTTCAGTTAGTGAATGTTTTTTATTGAGTCTAAATATGACTATAGTTTACTAGTATGTTTTGTTAATGCTAAATCCAATATACTTGCACAAATGATGTGACTACAATTTAGCAATACGTTTTGTATATTAATCAAGCTGCACTCACCACTTTGAACTAGCTTTGACAGTTATTTCTTTGTGCTTGTCTATATGCTGATTACTACACATGAAAGAGTCTGTCCATGACCAGCAAGAGGCAGATGCAAATTACATTCGGAAATGGAAATGTACAGTCATGGCAAAAAGTTTTGAGAATTACATAAATATTGGAAATTGGAAAAGTTGCTGCTTAAGTTTTTATAATAGCAATTTGCATATACTCCAGAATGTTATGAAGAGTGATCAGATGAATTGCATATTCCTTCCTTGCCATGAAAATGAACTAAATCCCGAAAAAAAACTTCTCTTTTCTGCATTTTATTGCTGTCATTAAAGGACCTGCTGAGATCATTTCAGACTTTCAGAATGGCAAACTTGACATGTTAAAAGGAGGGTGATGCTTGAAATCATTGTTCTTTCATTGTTAACCATGGTGACCTGCAAAGAAACGCGTGCAGCCATCATTGCGTTGCATAAAAATGGCTTCACAGGCAAGGATATTGTGGCTACTATGTTTGCACCTAAATCAACAATTTATAGGCTCATAAAGAACTTCAGGGAAAGAGGTTAAATTCTTGTTAAGAAGGCTTCAGGGCGTCCAAGAAAGTTTAGCAAGCGACAGGATCGTCTCCTAAAGAGGATTCAGCTGCGGGATCGGAGTGCCACCAGTGCAGAGCTTGCTCAGGAATGGCAGCAGGCAGGTGTGAGCGCATCTGCACGCACACAGTGAGGCGAAGACTTTTGGAAGATAGCCTGGTGTCAAGAAGGGCAGCAAAGAAGCCACTTCTCTCCAAAAAAAACATCAGGGACAGATTGTTCTTCTGCAAAAAGTATGGCGAATGGACTGCTGAGGACTGGGGCAAAGTCATATTCTCGAATGAAGCCTCTTTCCGATTGTTTGGGGCATCTGGAAAAAGGCTTGTCCAGAGAAGAAAAGGTGAGCGCTACCATCAGACCTGTGTCATGCCAACAGTAAAGCATCCTGAGACCATTCATGTGTGGGGTTGCTTCTCATCCAAGGGAGTTGGCTCACTCACAATTTTGCCCAAAAACACAGCCATGAATAAAGAATGGTACCAAAACACCCTCCAACAGCAACTTCTTCCAACAATCCAACAACAGTTTGGTGATGAACAATGCATTTTCCAGCACGATGGAGCACCATGCCATAAGCCAAAAGTGATAACTAAGTGGCTCGGGGACCAAAATGATGAAATTTTGGGTCCATGGCCTGGAAACTCCTTAATCCCATTGAGATCTTAATCCCATTTAGAACTTGTAGTCAATCCTCGAGAGGCGGGTGGACAAACAAAAACCTACTAATTCTGACAAACTCCAAGAAGTGATTATGAAAGAATGGGTTGCTATCAGTCAGGATTTGACCCAGAAGTTGATTGAGAGCAGCACAGTCGAATTGCAGAGGTCCTGAAAAAGAAGGGCCAACACTGCAACAGCTCTTTCATGTGCCATGTCATGCTAGGTGAACAGACCTTAAAGGAGCAAGCTAGGATTCCGCCTCTAGGATGTGCCCCGCTCCTTCCATTGCACTAGGGGGACCTGGCTGAAGATTTTTATATACGTTTCATGGGGGAGCATGCAAAATTCAGGGTGCATTACCGCCAAACATTGGATGAATGAGAATTTTGTGACTGATCACTTGCAAAAGTAATAGTGTAGGTGTCACAGGGTGGAAGAGGGATCGCTTCCTCCCACGTTTTGGCCGCTTTGAGAGTGCCCCTACTAATTAAAAATAACAAGTTTAGCGTTGGTAACGCCAGCAGTTGGGGTAAAATTGCTTATGTGCCTCTAGCTCACAAGTACATTTTAAGCTTCATCTTCATCATCTGGGAAACACAAAAAACATTGTAGCAAAAGATTAAATATCTACACTAGGAATATGCAAACATTTACAATGAATATTATTTATTGTGCCATGGGTTACTTCAAACATTCATAGTCAATCTCTTGTGTTGTATTTTAAGGTCACAATGCAGATGATGTGGCGGAGACAGTGCTGATGAATGTGCTGCGTGGTGATATTGCTCGTCTGCGTCGCTGCACAGCAGTCACCACAGCCAGTGATGGTGAAGGAGCAGTTCCTCGTTGCAAACCTCTCAAATACGCTTATGAAAAAGAAATTGTTCTCTATGCATACTTCAAGAAGCTTGACTACTTTTCTACTGAGTGTATTTATTCACCCAATGCTTACCGTGGCTATGCACGTACCTTCCTCAAAGACCTTGAGGCTGTCAGGCCTAGTGCTATTATTGACATCATCCACTCGGGTGAGAACCTCTCTGTGAAAGAAGGAGTGAAGATGCCTGTGCAAGGAACATGTTCACGCTGTGGTTATATCTCCAGCCAGGCACTGTGCAAGTCCTGTGTCCTGCTGGATGGCCTGAATCGAGGCTTGCCCAAACTCGGGATAGGCAAACACCATCGGCTTCATGATAAGATCTTGGCCCAGCAGGCTTTGACAGAACACGAGGAGAAGAAACTAAAATCAGTGGACTTTTAATGTGATGTCATAAGTGTTTATGCACATATAATGAGGGGGCGGTGACCAATTGTATTATTGTTTTTAGCCTTTGATTTTGCAGTAATATGGTGTTTCTTTCTTTGGTATTCTACATTAAAGCAGACGTTTGAGTTTAAGGATGCTCATTTGTGTTTTTTTGATAAACACATTTCAGAACACTGATGGGTGTAGTTGCATTTGCAAACAGACTAATTTGTTTAGTAATGCCCGCATGAAGATGTGCTATACTCATGCATATATCAAGTACAATGTGTTAGATAACAGTAGGGGGACTCCTCATGCATTTATGTATCTTTTAGAACTGAGGCTCCAATAATGAACCCCATCAAGTGCAGACACAATTTTTAATTTTTCTACACTTATAGAAATTACAACCATCATTTATGAAATAATTTATTTTATTCTTATAGTTTGTATAGTGTAGTTATCTGGTTACTTTAATTAATTGAGTTTAATCCTAACCCCATTAATTATCAGTGTGGACCTAAAAGGTTGGGTTGGTGGAAAGGCCAGATTGTTGGTATGCACACTTAAAACATGAGCCTAATATTTTAATTGATGGGCTATGTTAAAATTAATATGTACTTATAGGGGAGTTTCATGGAATTTAATTTACTGATCAACGAGTCCATGGCTGCAAACATTTAGGGAACTTCATTTGGTACTTGCCAAAAAAAAAAGCTTATTCCTACATCACTCACCGTACTTGGTGAGTACTTGAGTGCTTTTAAATGGTATACGTTAAGACATATATAAAAAGGTAGTATGTTATAAATGCAGCCACTCCAGAATTAGCGCAGGGGTGTCCAATCTTATCCAGAAAGAGCCAGTATGTGTGCACACTTTCATTCTAACCATACAGAAGAAATAGCTATTCTTGGCTTTTAATAGACTATCATGCGCTGCATCTGCCTGGCTGGAATGAAAGCCGGCACCCATATTGCCCTTTGTGGATAAGATTGGCCTCCCCTTAATTAGAGCAGCTTTATCTTATAAGCGGTATTCATATCCAGTCCTGGAAGGCCAGTGTTAAGCACAGGTTGGTGATTTTTTCCCCCTGTCTGAACACAGCTTTAACTAATCTCCTAACTGCCAGATGTAGTGTGTGTGTCGGTGAATTACAAACTGTGCTGAACACTGGCCCTCCACTAGTGGATTTGAACAAGCCTGATGTAAACAAAAGACGGGTTGGGCAGAGGATACGGATTGTGTTCTGATTTGTGTGTTTTGTGTGTTGCAGCCTGATCTTAAAAAGTGTTCGTATGCAGTAGAGGGCGCGCGTGCTCAGTGTGTTCGTCTCCTTGATGTCTGCGCCGGACGCTGCTCACTCAGACCTGTGCGTTTGAGGAACCGCACAAGTTCAGAAGAACTTGTTTCAGAGAAAAAAAGAATTATAATAAGGCTACGGGTCACCGCTTTCTTCTGGCGACGTGGACGCAGACAAGTGGAGAAACGCAGAAAAGCGCAGCATGGACGATTTAGGTAGGGAAAAAATACTTCTGCATACCTTTTATATTTCCTGTAGGGTGGGAGGAAAACAAAATAGCGGAAAAGTATGGGAGGAATGGGAAGCGCTAATGTGCTATTTCGTGTGTAGCTAACTTAACTAACAATGAATAAGTTAATTTTCAAGTGGGCTAACGTTAACTTACCTTTTTCGCGAGTATGTTGTTCTCTTCGCTTTATTACCAAAGTGGTGAAATGTTCTTTTAGAGCTGGTCTGACAGCGGAAACCCATATTTGTATTCACGTTAACACTGAGTTGGCTAGCTTAGCTAACAAATTTGGGAATGTCAAAGCGTTTGACCCCTCGCCAGAGAAACGTTTAAAATATCACTGTTCAGATATGAATATATTCGCTTCGTCGTCGGGTTAACGTTAGCGAGACGTGGACTGCGATCCGGTTAGAAAAGATAACCTTTTAACTCCCGGTTATTATACTGTTTCTTGGAGTTGGAGATTTCTAATGCAAATCTACCACCGAGTTTTATCTACCACCTTATTCCAAGAAAGGGCTGAGCGACAAAACTTAGCAGTCAAACATTAGAAATCAAAATGTGTGTATACGTAAGAAAACACTTATTTTATTCATATGTAGATAGTCGTTTTGCTTTTTACAGTACCATCTTATCAGTAAGATCTTTAAAAAAAATAAAAAAAAAGATTATCGCCACTAAGTTTGTAAAAAAAATAATAATAATAATAACGATTAAAGTTAATAATTATTTCTCTAAATTCAAGTTTGGGCTAAATTAAGAACCAAAGAAGACAAAAGAATGGATCTAGTTTCACCTCTAGAACAGCCACAAGTGAAAGTCATTTATTCACAATAAGATGAGAGATGTATGTTGTAAAGCTGATATTTGACTACATCATATGCAGTAGACATTGACTGATCCATGTTTGATGATGGCTAGCTGTACTTCATGCTTTCCTCTAAGAAACCACCAGACAACTTAACACTGTCCAAAAATTAATAAGCATTAATTAGCTTTATTTAGTAATGAATTTGAGCAATTATTCAATACTGTCACAATGAAGTGCATTTATTTGTATTATGATGCTGCATTAGTAGTCAAAACCTCAGACCAAACTGACAAATTTGCATGGGATGTGATTGCTCAAATGATTGAGGCCTGGTTACTGATTGCTGCCAAGCTGTCACTATTGAACCCTTCAGCAATGCTTTAAATCCTATCTGCTCCAAAGTGCTGTATCCTGGCTGACCCAGCTCTTTGACACCAGTTTCCTAAGGGGGATATATTGGGGGGCATAATATTCAGGGCATAATAGTTGCTTAAATTCAGATATGTCTTTGCATAATACCTTTATGGACATGCATTTTGTTTCTCCAAACTTAAGTAGGTGGCCAGACACTATGGAGGTGTACGTATTTAGGTTCTTTTGTCTCTTGTGTATGTTTCTTTATATCAGCCGGTTCTGCTCAAAAACAGACTCGACACAACTCACCAGTTAATTTCAAACAGGAACATCACTAAATAGGCTTGACTCCAGCATCTTTTATTTAATCAAATTTTTTGTTGTTGTAGGCCAAGTATTTTGCTCAGACTATTTATCTGTTGCCTTCATTCCTTGCCTTGGGCCAGTGCATGTTTAAACATGAGTCTTTTTGAACAAGTAATTCCACCCCACATTTTATTCTCCCTCACTTAGAAGTAGGTTTGTATTTGCACATGACATTTGGTCCATTGCACGTTGTGTTCTGAGTAAAAGTAGTTTAGATTTAACCACACGTATTACGTTTGTTAGTGTTTTGTGGTCTGGAAAATGTACAGTATATCTTGTCAGTAGACAGAAACACTAGTGAAAAAAGTCATACTTGACCAGTATACTGTACATTTTCTAGTTTTGTGTTATTCTGTGTAAATTCAGAACAGTTTCCTCCCCAATTCCATAATGGAGGGGAAAGTATAGCAACGAAATTAGCGTATGTTCAGTAATGCATCTTGTAAGCATAGGTGTTGTGCTGCCATAGTGTGAAATTTATTGACCCTTTTTTCTCTCTAGTTGATTTGATTGATTCACAACATCAACTTATGCAATTGGTAACATGCACAGAAACATTCCATTTTAAACATGGTTGATGGCCTTTCAGGTGCACACTGAATTTGGCTGTGTCGCTAGGTAACATTTAACTCCTAAAAAGGTTGCAAAACATCCTTAAATTTTTTTTGGAGTAGCTTAAAAGGTTTGGCTGAAAATGAAAGCTTGCACTAGATTTTCATAGCCTTGTTTGTTAGATGAGCATGACCCCTACCTCAAAATGGAGGTTTAAAATTGTTCAGCACAAGTAAAAAAGCATGTTATTCAAAACACAAACTACTTGTGTTCATTCTTCACTTAAATCGCTTAATGCCCGATCATGCCTACATTTGTAGACTGTTAGTAAAAGGCAAGTTCATTAAGCAAAAACAATAAAGAGATTTTTTATATATTTATTTATTTATTTATTTTACATTACGTGGACATGGGTAACTTTTTTTTTTTAAGATAGCAAGATGTATGTGTTTGTCCAGGAAATTGAGCTGGTTTGCCATTGTTTCCAAGTTTGTAGCAGTTGAAGTTCATTTCGTTACACATTTTAAATGTTTGTTTTTCATAATTTGTTTCTCACATTACTACAGGAAATCTATTGAACCATGACTTTTGCATAACGTTACACCTCTAGGAGTAGAAATTTGCAAGTACCATAGAGCTGTCCAGCCACCTGTCGTCTATCTGTATGCTTTCTTTGATATATTCTGCATATTTTGCTAATGGCATCATTGCTCCTCTGGGTATCAACCTGTTCCTGATCATGATTTGTTCATGTCTACTGAAGCTTCTTAATGCTGTATTTCCTACCTTTTTCAAAAAAAGGCCTGATGCTATTGGTCAAGATTGAACAATACATAATCAGGAAATCCTGAAATAATTTTGCTGCCATCATTAGTTTAATTCATGCTATGTATTTTTCTGAGTGTCACAACCAAAAGTGCAGCCTACAGCATTGTGTGCATTTATACTTGTCTCCTGTGTTCATTCAACTTTTCTAGAAGCTTAGAAGTGGGACATGTAATGTTACCATGTGGACGGATCACAGTTATTTAGTTACATTTATTCCACTGTCGCTCTGGCTGTATGTTTAGGGTCACTATCCTACATTAAGGCCGAAAAGTTACATTTTGATCTCATCTGAAAGTGTCTTCTTCCACATGTTTGCTGTGCCGTCACTTGCTTGTCGCACCTAACCCTGCTTTAATCTTCTCTACACTTTTGTCCCTGGGTATGAATACTTTTGCAAGGCACTGTTAAAATTAAATAAAATCATTCATCATATTGCCTAGGTTGTCATGAAAGAAGGTGTATTGTATGCACTCTATATTGCACAATTCTGACCCAATGTATATTTATTAAAACATAGTAATGCAAAAATGTAAGTTTTTTATGGGTTACATGCCCTGAAACAGTGACAACTTTGTAATCAAAAAGCATTAGTAAGTTGCATCTCTGAAATGGGAAATTAACAGAAATATCAAATTAATCTATATAAATAAATAAAGTTCATATGTATTTGTTTGTATGAAGTAGACCATTTTTGTGCTGGCAGGTAATGCCAGCTCATTCTGCTGGTTACCACCCACAAATGTATTTCAGACCTGTGGGAAACTGTGTGTGTGTGAGAGAAAAGAGGTTGCATTCTCCAAATATGTGGTCAGGGACAGTATTACAAGAACAGACTTGTATTACTCTTAAGCATTGTGTGCTCTTTTTAATCTAAGATAAATTAACAGGCAACACATTTAAAGGCTTGAGCATAAGGTTAAAATATTGCCTCAGAGATATGAAATTGGTAGAGGTTTGAAATTTCAGATAAGGTAACGTAAATATAATGCATTACATTCTTAGTCGTATATTTGCTTCACAAACTGGGTGAGGCCCTTGCATAAGCACAGGTGTTGAATTGCTTAAGTTGATTAAATACAACCAAAGTATTTTGGTTTGGGGTTGGGGCTAATATGATGTGAAAATATAAATATCAAATATTAATATTATAATAAATTTTAACATTTTAATAACCTCATTTTTATGCAGCTAGGAAATGCTGGCCCATTCTGCCAGCTACCACCATAAGTATTTTTCATACATCTGGGAAACGCTGCATATACCCACTTAAATTTATTAATTCAGTGGCGCTTCATGCTTCTCAGTTCAGATCTGAGAAAGATGGTAGATTCATATGTCAGGAATGTCTCTAGTAACCATTTCTAAAAAGCAGATTCTAAGATCGGTTTAAACACTTTTTACGCACATGTATGCTGAGAGGTGTGGTTATTTTACTCCGTGTCTGGAATAAGACCAGGGGTGGTGTGTATTGAATCGACCAACTGGTGTTTTGCAGGATGCCCTAGATGACGCAGACTAGGACTGTTCTGTGCTGCTCTGAAGCCAACACATTTATGGGAGTATTCACAGGATTTATAAGGAAACTGGTCAATGATACCATTCTAAAATAAACAATGTTTCCCCGCCAGAAGCCAAGGGTTGATCAAACCATCTGTAGTGCTCCAAGATGCCGGACATAAGGATTACCAGGATCAATTACAACGCTGTGCACTATGATGTCTGCAGAGTGGTCAAAGAGACAATTGGGCACTATGGGAGGAAATGATTCAAACAGGAATCCAGGCATTAACAGCTACACTGTATTGTCAAAAGTATTTGCTTGCGTGCCTGCACATGCATATGAACTTGAGTAACATGAGTAACTGTGCAGGTCAGTCAGGCCTCACAAACTCTTCCACACCTAACTCTTCTATGTCTTTATGGACCTTGCTTTATGCACTGGCGGGCAGTCATGTTGGAACTGGTGTGGAGATGTTTTTCAGCCATTGGGCTTGGCCCCTTGGTTCTAGTGAAAGGAACTCTTAATGCTTTAGCATACCAAGACATTTTGGACAATTTCATGCTTCCAACTCTGTGAGAACAGTTTGGAGATGGCCCCTTCCTGTTCTAACATGACTGCGCACCAGTGCACAAAGTAAGGTGCATAAAGACATGGATGAGTGAGTTTGTTGTGGAAGAACTTGACTGGCCTGCACAGAGACCTGCCCTCAACCTGATAGAACCCCTTTGGGCTGAATTAGAGCAGAGGCTGCAAGCTAGACCTTCTCTTCCAACATTAGTGTCTGATCTCACAAATGCTCTTCTTGATCAATGATCAAAAATTCCCATAAACACACTGCTAACCATCTTAGAAACCCTTCCCAGAAGATGCAAAGGGTAGGCCAACATCATATTAACCTTATGGATTTAGATTTGGATGTTACTGAGGTTCATATGCATGTGAAGGCAGGCAAGTGAACACTTTTGACAATATAGGGTATTATGGAATGTAAAATGTGTGTGGTGGACAAGCTGAACACTTTATGCTGGTTTCAAGGCTGCAGGTAGCAGTGCTAGTGATGCTAGCAGTAGTATCAGTGCTAATTGCAGCAGGCACACTGAGGACACATTCACCCAAGTTCACGATTGATTTGTACCTTGCCCATGAACAATTCCTCCCCATTGGCCAGTGTTTACATTAGTTTTCTCCATAGACAGGTAAACGTGCATATTTTCACCCTCCGATACAGTAGATGGCAGTATGTGCAGTACAGAGCAAAAGTGTGGACACACCTTCTAATTCAAAGAGTTTTCTTTATGTTCTTTATTGTGTTCTTTAGCCCAAACAAGTCTCTTCTGCTTGTTGCCTGTCCTTAGCAGTGGTTTCCTAGCAGATATTCTACCATGAAGGCCTGATTCACACAGTCTCCTCTTAACAGTTGTTCTAGAGATGTGTCTGCTGCTAGAACTCTGTGTGGCATTGACCTGGTCTCTGATCTGAGCTGCTGTTAACCTGCAATTTCTGAGGCTGGTGACTCATATGAACTTATCCTCCCCGCAGCAGGTGACTCTTGGTCTTCTTTTCCTGGGGCGGTCTGCATGCGAGCCAGTTTCTTTGTAGCACTTGATGGTTTTTGTGACTGCACTTGGGGACACGTTTAAAGTTTTCCCAATTTTTCGGACTGACTGACCTTCATTTCTTAAAGTAATGATGTCCACTTGTTGTTCTCAGAAATGATCCAGGGCCCTAGTGTGAAAATGCCATGGGTGTCAAAACAGGAAGTGCTTTCATCTTTAAAAGCATGAAATCAAAAAATACTGGGAGGAGAGTGAACATCAGGAAGACGCAAAGACCCAATGGCATCTCATGTCCTTAGAGTCTTGGCTATTTAGTTAACACATTTGTGCAGATATATTAAGTCTGAGATCTAAGAGATCTAGCCAAGTCAGCCTTTTCCTCCCTCCCTGAGCCAACCTCATATAAGGTATGAACATTTTTGGTTGTCATCTTGATAGCTGACTTGGTTTGGGCTAATTGCTGCAATAAATACATGCAATGCTTTTTTTTTTCTTTTTTTTTTAATGGTCCATTCATATGTTAATGATGTTGAGGTTGGGGTCTTAAGCTTGTGACTCTTTCAGTTCAATTCAATTAAATTTTATTTGTATAGCGCTTTTAACAATTGACATTGTCGCAAAGCAGCTTTACACAATCAAAAGAATTAAGTTTGCAAACAATTAAGTTTGTAACTCTTAAGGTTGTATTGTGGCATTTACGTTTTTTTTTAGTGTTTAGGTTCATAATTTGTTATAGAAGCTTTGATCCTTCCATTGTGTGCTTTTTATATATGATGTGATTTGCTGGTGTTTAATTTAATCCATTCTACTGCCTACTCTGAAATGTTCATTACTGGCTATAATACAAGGCATATTGACTTATCCCTCTGCTAAGGTGTTCCTTACATGAAATTCTGTGTCAAACATACCCTAGCTCCAATTAATCCTTTGCTCAAGGCCCTTTTTATGCGAAAATGTTTTAAGGTCATCAGTCCTTAAGATCTGTTTGCAAAATGCATCAGGATTTTTTTCTGCTTACAAAAGGAGCCCATGATTGCTGATTGTTGGCACAAGGTATAAAGAGTCAGCGTATTTATTAAGCTTTAAAATTTGCATCACCTGATCCTTTCTAATAATTATGCATAAGCGTTAATGAGCTAATTAAGGTCTGAGACCTTGGTAAACGTTATCTGAGAGCACAAATCTTCTTAAATTGTAAAAAAAACTAATCTACGAGCATGAGTTCAAAATGATCCACACTCCAGATATATTAATGCTTGTATTAAACTTGTATTAAAAGTTGTACTGTTTTTATCAGCATTTTCCATTTAAGGCTACTGTCTCCCCAGTCACTGCTGTGCAGCTGTGAACAAGTTACAGTGCATCTGTAACTGCAGTGTGAGCAATAATGGGTGCTCTACTTGTTATTTGCACGATTTGCAGTGATTAATTTTTTGTGTTCTGAGGGTGTACATGATGCCGAAACAACTCACAGAAGAGCATAAGCATTTGGATATCTCCAAACCGAATTTGGACTGTTATTCTAAGGAAGTTGAAAGTTTCTTGAAGATAATTATTTCTGGTGACTAGGCCTGGATTAATCACTACATGCCTGAGCAGTAAATGGAAGAGTATGGAGTGGAAGCGTCCTCATCACCAGTAAAAGAGAAGTCAACCATCAGCTGGAAAATTGTTGCTTACAGTTTTCTGAAATACTCAAGGGCTAGCAGTGGAACATTATACAGTAAAAGGTTCAACAGTACTCATTACAGTGATATGCTTATTGAAGAGCTGAACCGTAAACATCGGATTGAACACCGATGACCTTCCTCTAGTCCTGATCTTGCTCCACCAGACTTTCATCGGTTTGGTTACCTGATAGCAGCCCTACAATGACTAAGATGGAGAAGTGAAGACATCAGTGCATTCATGGCTCGCAGCTCAGCCTAAAACACATTTTTAATTAAGAAATATGAAAGATTGTTGACGGATTGGGGAAGTGTATTGAAAGCAAGATCAAAAACCATGTATTTGTCGGTTCTAAAATTGAATTCAAATAAATTTCCATAGCCAGAATTCAGATAAATTTTGACTCTCTTTGACCCTCATATCTATCTAGCTATCTACAGTAGCTATCTACATAGATATAATGGGTGTAGGTACACCAATCAGCCCTAACATTATCATTGCATTAGTAACAATTATCAATTATATGCCAGTAAACAGGTGACCTCATCAGGGGCACACAAAGGAGCTAAGGCTGTCCTGTCTGGTCCAATCAAGGGCTGCAACTAAGGATTATTTTGATAATCGATTAGTTGGGCGATAATTTTTTTTTTCTCCAAATAATCGATTAATCGGATAAAAAATATATAAAACCAGAAAATCAGGCTAATAGTTATGTATAAAACTAAACTTTAAAAAATGCAAAAGCTACATAGAGTTTAACGATCTTTAATTTTGACATTTTAAACCTTAAATTAAAGACAATGTTTGTTTTTGAACAGTAAAACTCCTCTAAATATCCAAAATATAAATAAATAAATAAGCAAAACATTTGTTGTACTATTATATTGGATGGCATCTGTTATAGTGGCTGCTTGTTGTGGAGTGCATGGGGGATTTCTTTTTTGAAAGAACTCACTTATGCTGACTTGTCTCTTTCTCAAAATAAATAAATAAATAACATTTGAGTATGCAAAATACAGCATTTTAACAATAATTGCAGACATTGCCAGCTGATAGAGTAGGAACAGCCAATCAGAAGTCGTGTGTAGAAGTCTGTGATTGTCTGGGTTTGTGGCAGTTTTGTAACACTGGACAAAGTTGAGCGAGCGTACAGGCAGAGTTGAGCGCGCACAGAAAATAAATGTTGCTTGCGCGTGAAGGCAGAGTCGAGCGCGCGCGGAGAACATGTTGAGCGAGCAGGAGAGACTTTGCACGCGCAGCATCGAGCTGTTGAGCGCGCAGTGGAGACACTCCACGCGCATAGCGTGCTTCGTCTGCTCTCAAAATGTCACATCGCGCGCTCAGAATTGTGGCAGGAATATAACGCCGTAGGCGCGCGCTTTTTCCTCCAGACGTGTCTGTAACCTCCATTGCGCGAGCGGCTGTGTATCTTTGTGTATTTGTGCATCTTGTGGTCGCGCTCTTCAGTAACGTGAGCAGTCCAACTAATCGATAACGGCATTTGTTGACAACGAATTTCATTATCAATAATTAATTATCGAATTTATCGATTAGTTTTTGCAGCCCTAATCCAATCCCACAGAAAAGCCAACGCAGCATAAAATGCCAAAGAAGATAATGCCACAAGCCCGCTTAGTTAAAATGCTACGGTGGCTCATGTTAACGCATATGCTAACATTACTTTGCATTTGCTTGAACTCTATACCCTCATCTATACCCTACACATTGTCCAATGTCAACTCCTACATTTCTTGTGGTAAGTTGACCTGCAATGATTCTAGTTAGCTAAAGTGATGCATACAAGCTAACGGTTTGACACCTGCAATGTATTTGTCACTGAGATCAGCCATTGCACTAATAATGCATAATTTTATGGCTTAATGTAATTTTTGAGTTGCATAAATCCCTTAGACTGAAATCTAGGTGTACCCAGCTGTAAATGTGTATTTCTTTCGTAAAATAGGATTTGGTGTTGGGATCTACGGGAATTGATTTCTCCTTGGGAGTCAGTGATCCTGACCTAGAATTTGTGTTCATTGAGGAATGAGCTTTGGCACATCTGTGTTTGACATTTCTATTTACTTATTTATTTAATTGAAGGTTTCATTTTAGTATAACCCAACAGCACAGACAGGCATATTAAATTCACAATAATGGTCATTATGGTCATGAGAGAATGTATTGGGGTACTGAACAGCTTCTTACATTGTCTCCATACAAAATTCTGACTTATTGCTTACTGTATGAAATTTGGCTGAAAATACCCTAGAATTTAACAGTGCAGTGAGAATGGCTCATGGGGATTTATGTTGAGATACATTTATAAAAAGTATATAAAATGAAATTAATTACTTTTATTTCAGTCTGCAACTTGTTTTCGTCACTGTCATGTTGTATAGCAGCTGTAAACGAATATCAGTGATAGTTTTTGGGTGAACAAAAAAGAAAGCCATTATTCACTAAGTCTACTAAGTAAGTAAAAGCACAAGTGTACTGGCCAGTGCCACATTTTTATTATTATTATTTTTATACCTATATAGGTAATGACAACTATTACCTGCCTAGACTGGTAGACATTTAACAATGACCATTGTTAAAAGTAATATATATTATACAAAAAATAACTTAATTGTGTGAGGATAATTTTTGGTTCATGAACACCAAAGTAGTCTGTTATAATGGTAGTTACCATTATTTAGAATGACATTTTATGTTGATGGATTATATGAAAACTGAATTTTTGAAAGTAAAGTGTCTTCTATTTTCTAAAGTAGTAAGTCATGCTTGCACCCACGACAAAAAGTCAGTTCAGGTACAAAATTGTTTTCTATCAATGTAATTACATATTTTATTTTATTTTTTTGGCTGATAAAATCTGCTTCTCCAGGCTGTAGACACAGTCTACTGATTAGTCCCCTTGTAGTTTAGGCGTTGCTTAAATGTGTGGTTATTTGACTTAACTGATGCGCTGTATCTGTCGTAACCACAGCCAAATGATTCATACTAAGCAACTTCTGGTTTGCTGTCCCTCGCACCCTGTCCAGAGTTGAGCTCAGCACTCACTGGCACTTCCTCAGGAAACTGCAGAAAGAGGAAGCAGTCTGTTCTGACCACAATGAACACAGTTCATCAGGCAGACAGTACAACTTCAAATGCTCTACATTTTGATTTTGAAGCCAAGAAAAGTATTCTTTTTCTGTTTTGTAAAGTGTTTGTTCTTCCATACAACTGTTATGTCGTTGCCATTTAGATCTTTAATCCAGGAGCCCAAAAGAAGGTTGAATATTAAAATGTTTACACATTTTAGGATATACACACGTGGACAAAATTGTTGGTACCCTTCGGTCAATGAAAGAAAAACTCACAATGGTCACAGAAATAACTTTAATCTGACAAAAGTAATAATTAAAAAAAATTTCTATGAATGCTAACCGATGAAAGTCAGACATTGCTTTTCAACCATGCTTCAACAGAATTATTTTAAAAAATAAACTCATTATTTTGGCCTGGACAAAAATGATGGTACCCCTAGAAAATAACGAAAATAATGTGTCCAAAGGGACATGTTAATTCAAGGTGTGTCCACTAATTAGCATCACAGGTGTCTACAATCTTGTAATCAGTCAGTGGGCCTATATATAGGGCTCCAGGTAGTCACTGTGTTGTTTGGTGACATGGTGAGTATCATACTCAACATGGACCAGAGGAAGCGAAGGAAAGAGTTGTCTCAGGAGATTCAAAAGAAAATTATAGACAAGCATGTTAAAGGTAAAGACTATAAGACCATTTCCAAGCAGCTAGATGTTCCTGTGACTACAGTTGCACTTATTCTTCAGAAATTTAAGGTCCATGGGACTGTAGCCAACCTCCCTGGACGTGGCCACAGGAGGAAAATTGATGAAGAATCGAAGAGACGGATAATACGAATGGTAACAAAAGAGCCCAGAAAGACTTCTAAAGAGATCCAAGGTCAACTTCATGCTCAAGGAACATCAGTGTCAGATCGCACCATCCGCCGTTGTTTGAGCCAAAGTGAGGACAACCAAGGAGGACACCATTGTTGAAAACAAATCATAAAAAAGCCAGACTGGAATATGACAAACTACATGTTGACAAGCCACAAAGCTTCTGGGAGAATGTCCTATGGACAGATGAGACAAAAATGGAACTTTTTGCCAAGGCACATCAGCTCTATGTTCACAGACGGAAAAATGAAGCATATCAAGAAAAGAACACTGTCCCTACTGTGAAACATGGAGGAGGCTCTGTTATGTTCTGGGGCTGCTTTGCTGCATCTGGCACAGGGTGTCTTGAATCTGTGCAGGGTACAATGAAATCTCAAGACTATCAAGGGATTCTAGAGAGAAATGTGCTGGCCAGTGTCAGAAAGCTGGGTCTCAGTCGCAGGTCATGGGTCTTGCAACAGGACAATGACCCAAAACACAGCTAAAAACACCCAAGAATGGCTAAGAGGAAAACATTGGACTATTCTAAAGTGGCCTCCTATGAGCCCTGACCTCAATCCTATTGAGCATCTTTGGAAGGAGCTGAAACATGCTGTCTGGAAAAGGCACCCTTCAAACCGGAAACAACTGGAGCAGCTTGCTCATGAGGAGTGGGCCAAAATACCTGCAGAGAGGTGCAGAAGTCTCATTGACAGTTACAGGAATCGTTTGATTGCAGTGATTGCCTCAAAAGGTTGTGCAACAAACTATTAATTTAGGGGTACCATCATTTTTGTCCAGGCCTGTTCCAGGAGTTCATTTTTTTTATATAATTCCGTTGAAGCATGATTGAAAAGCAATGTCTGACTTTCATTGGTTAACATTCATGGAATTCTCATTTATTGTTACTTTTGTCAGATTAGTTATTTTTGTGACCATTGTGAGTTTTTCTATCATTGACCGAAGGGTACCAACAATTTTGTCCACGTGTGTAATGTCAAATAAATCATGAGAATTTGATGGTAGTATCTGTTGTAGTAGCCCAACCAAATTTTATGTTGTATAATTTTTTAAATTCCTCAATACATTGAATATTTTATTTATCATACTACTTTAAATAACAAATACAGTGGACGTTAAAGGTCTACACACCCTTGTTAAAATCCCAGGTTTTTGTAATGTTGAAAGACCAAGATTAATTTTCTTTTTTTATTCTTTAAATTTTTACATGTATATAAAAGTGGAATATTTCCACTTTTAATGTGACTTATAACCTATTCAATTCACCTGAAGATTTTAACTCCTTAAGGTGGAATAAAAATTAAAAACTGAATGTGGTTGCAAAAGTCTGCACACCTTCTTATAACTGGATGATGTGGCTGTGTTCAAAATTACCCACCCCCCGAACTTGTACAGTTCAGCTGCTCTAGTAGGATTTTCCTGACATTTACTTGGTTGCATCCAACAGCAAAAACAGCTTACAGTGCATCAGTGGGATCTCATTGTTGAAAGCTAGCAGTCAAGCGATGGTTATAAAAAGAATTTTCAAGACATTAAATATACAAGGTCACGTAACATGGAATACAGTAAACAAGTGGAGAAAATATGGCACAGCAGTGACATTAGCAAGAACTGGACAGCCCTCCAATATATTATACAGTCTTTCAATTAACAATTAAAATATATTAATTGAAAAACTGTGCTTGAACTGAAGAGGGCTTTCCACAGGAGATGCAGTCTAAAAGATAGATTTCTAATTATTAGTTTTAATGTAAATTAATGCAGCTAATAAATTTATGCAGTTATTTAATTTTTCTTCAAAACTTAATTTTTTTCATTGAATTGTACAAGCATTAAAATCTACATGGCAGACTATTCTGTCTTCTCTTGCTGTCTTCACCCAAGTCCTTTCTGAACATACTTTCCCCATCTTAATGGGCTTGTGTCTTGGCTAAGACACAGTACTGATTGTTTTCCTGATGGCTTTGGATGCTTCAGCACCAGACTATAAGTTTGAACTGAATTCTTGCCACATGACTGAAACTAGAGACCCAACCCCCAGCATTGTGTGTCAAATGTTCCACTGGGTGCATGTAGTCATACTAAGTGCTGTGTGCAAGTTAAACTGAAAAGGCCAAATATAACAATGCTTGTGGTGTCTGTCTGGACCATGTCCATATTTAACACATTGAACTTAAACCATGCGTCAGCCAACACTTAAAGTAGTGTGCACGCGTGTTGTGTGTGTGTGTGTGTGTGTGTGTGTGTGTGTGTGTGTGTGTGGTGCGCGTGTGTGTGTGTATTAAGAATAATCCTCCTTCCTCCCTTCTGTATGTTTGGTATAAAGATCCATATGGAGGGACTTTCATTTTGGGCTATGTTGATTTTAGGAAAGCTAAAATCAATGACATGAGTTGTCATTTTCCTTGACTCCTAATTTCCCCATCACCCTTTTCTTGCCTGATCTTTAGCCACTGAGTTAGTTAATTAATTTTTTGCCTCCCATTCCTTATAGAGATGTACATCATTGACACTAACAAAGTTTTCTACATAACAGTAAGATATCATTTGAGATCTCAGATTTTTTACTTTCTAGTGCTCTCGCTTATGTAGGGAGTTTTTATCACATGTAGGTGTCTAATAGAAGTCAGACTTTTGTGCTACATGTTTGCATTAAATGTACTTTTATGAAGGTCTTTTTATATTGTGTTCAGATATTTTAATTAACAGAGTTTAGATTCCGATCCTTGCGTGTATTAACATTTTTAAAATCAGTGAGACAACTTGATAAATGTGTGCATTGCATGCAAACAATTTCTGTATGAATTAGTACTGAAACAAGAAGGCGTTGCTGTATAAGTTTGCAGTCAATGTGTTGACTGTTTGTCTAAAATTAGGTGGGCGGATGTCAGAGTTGCAAACTGCCACAAATAAAGTGTCTCTTGTAACACTGAATTTCTTTTCTACCTTTTCTTTGGTGGTTCTGCATTGGAATGTGGGGAATTTATTCTGATATTCAGACAGGGGTGTGGGTTTGACAGGGTTGCGATAGGGCTAGGGAAGAAGGATAAGTATCTTTTTAATTAAATGGAAAAAGTAATTATTTTTATCCCAACCAAGCCCTCCGTTAAGTCCATATGCCGAAAATGTTTTGTATGCTAATACAAATTTCAGTGAAAATTCATTTGGGAGGGCATTCATATGCCAAGGTTCCATTGTATTTTAAAATTGTGATTAGTCATGATCAATCGTTTGACAGCGTGTGTGTGTGCATATATATATATATATGCATGCACACACTGTTAATGCATATATATGTCCCTTTCTGAATTAAATGTTTTTGCATGTATGTCACACTTAAATTATTTTACTATTCAAAAAAATTTTTTTAATCTAAGATAAACTGAGTCATATATGATGATTCATACAGGACAATCACTCAACTGGCTGGACAAAATGTTTTAGTTTTAATAAAACTTTTGTGGTACTTTTTAGATTATTGCAGTACAATTTTAGATATCTGCCTGAAGTTTAATCTGCACCATAAATAAGTGCCGATTAAATAATAAGTAAAATAATAATAGTAAATCTAATTGAGTAAAAGCTGTTGACGTTATGTACAGTTGTGTGCCTGATTTAATAATCTACCTTAAATTAAGGTACTCATAAGTTATTTGCTCAATGTAAATGAACACCTGCGTCAATAGATATGAATGAAGAAAATCTAAATTGAATATTTTTACTGCCTTTAATTAATTAATTTCACAGCTGAAATAACAAAACGCATAAGTGGTATGAGTGAATTTTAATGCGCTGGAGTCATTTTAAGATAAAACTTTAACTTCATTTGATCTACTTTTTAAATTTCTTATCTGTAATTCACTTTCCAATTACTGAACAGGGAGTGTCTATATCCTTTTTTTCCTATTGATTGTAATAAGATAAAATGACAGATTCAAAACCTTGTTGTGAGCTAGGCAAATTTTGTACAATTTTCTAATATTCCTCATACCATATTATAATGTGACACCAAACAAAATTTTGTGAAATTACAGTTTGAAAAATTTAGGAGTTCATCTTTGTTCCAGGCAAATAATGGAACAATGGGTCTGAACCTGAAAAAATGACTGATTTAATTTAATTAAACATATTATTTTTAGGTTTAATTTTAGATATTTCTATAAACTCTTTTCTCATCAATGTCCGGTACTTCAGCTAGTTTTTATTAAATAAATAATGCCATGAGGATAAAAGTTAAATATTTGTCTGAGGTTGTATTGGTCTAATAGTGAGACCCGCTAGAATCCGATTACACAAAAGGACGAAATTAAAAGAAGAATGTTTGGGTGTGTGTGTACGTTTGTGTAATTTTGTTTTTGTCCACTCTAGAGTATGAAAATTCACTTTTTGTCTTTTTGTGTATTATAACAGCATTGCTTCTGTGTTAAGGGGCTTTTTTTTTTTTTTGCCCACATTATAACCCCAGTATCTTCTTGTTTCACTTCAGGCCCTCTCTTCACTGGTGACATCTCAAGTTGGTGATATGCTAAAAGAGACAGATTCTTATTAGCCAGATAAAATGGCTGTTTGCATAGTATGTATTTGTATACTCATGTCTACGTTATTTTTTTAGAAAGTTTATCAACAGCATATCATTCTTGCTGTCTCATTTAATGTATGATGAACGTATGGCTGTAACATGATATCCAAATTTGAGATTTTCTTTCCTGGTCATTCACGGTTGTGTGTGGTTCTTATCTGTATTCAGTCACTATGGAGACTTTGTTGAACCATATAATTATTAATCACCCTCCACAAGGCAAATATAAGTAATATTTTAGAGAGAAGTTATGAAGCTAGTAACAACTTAGCTTTTAAACAACAGGATGTATGCTTACTGCTGTATAGTTTTAGCATGTTTACATAGACATGTTGATCCTTGAACCTAAAATAGAGAAGCTTTATGCCCCCTTGTGGTTCTGTGGCAAGAATTAAACGTAGCTAGCTTTGGAGCAAATGTGTATTTTTATTTTTACACACCTACTATATAATGGTTATGCAGCCCCTGGAGAAAATATGAAATCACACCACCTGGATGTGTGTGTGTGTGTGTGTGTGTGTGTGTGTGTGTGTGTGTGTGTGTGTGTGTGTGTGTGTGTGTGTGTATTATTACTATTATTATTATACATTTAATATATATATATATATATATATAGATAGAGAGAGAGATAGAGAGATAGAGAGATAGATATTTATTAATGTGTCTGTATGTATTATTATTATCAAAAGTATTATCTGAAACTCAAAAAGAAACAAGTGAAGTAGAGAGATTTTGGTCAAGAGTGGGTTAATGTCCCATGGCTTTGTTGTTCCTCCCACTGCATTGCATTCTCTCTCGTACTTGCACATGCTCACACAGACCATTCTCTTTTACACTCTTTTTACTGGCTTTGACACCTTGTGGACAGGCAGGTGTGAAATAAAAAAAAACTGGAATACATTTTAGACATACATGCCCAAATTAATGTGAGTAAAATTTTCATCTTTCTTGAAGTTATCGTATGTTTTGTGATGTAGCTTGTTTGGTCTCTCATTTCTGTGTATGACATGATTCACTGGGCTGCTACTTCATCTGTTGTTGTTGTTTTTTTTTTTTGAAGAAGAAAGAAAGACATGGGCCTTTTCCTGGTTATAATATTCTTTTTGAATAAACATCTGTGTAGAAGATGTTGACTATCACTAAGTCGTAACTTCTATTTTTAACTGCCATTTTGACCTCTCTAATAAAAGCTCAGCCTGTTCTGCTGACCTAAACAGGGACTTTATCTGTCCTGTTTTATGAATAGCACAGTTTCAAAGTCAACCCTGTCCTCAGCGTATTTGTACTTTCATGTGATGACTTGCTCTTCGAACTTACTTGTCGGTAATCTCTGCCACCACACCTCCAGATATGGGCCAGCATTTCATATCTGCTCCTTTGGTATTTGCACTCATAAACTTTGAGTAACAGTGGCACAAGCTCATATTTCTGAGGCCTAGGTTAGCATATAGCCGTCATATAAACCTTCACAGTTGCAGACTTTAGTCAACCACGTTGTCAGTCTTTAACAAGTCTGATACCCCGTCCCCCCAGTATGGTATGTCAGATAGCCTATTATAGGCTATCTGACTACCAATGGCAGGGTCAAAGATGAGTGGAAAAGAATAAAAGACTAATGATCCAAGATTTATTTCTCTCTCTCTCTCTCTCTCTCTCTCTCTCTCTATATATATATATATATATATATATAATATATATATATATATATATATATATATTACCACCCCCCCCTTTTCTGACTGTCTGAAACATCCTATTAATGTCACAGAATCACTGATTGACTAACCAAGTTCTTCTTGTGGTGTTGATGGGCACTTCCGTTCTAAGGCGATGTGGCAATGGAAATAACCTTTATAGCACTAATGTACAGTATACCAACATTGGCATATTGGCTTTTTTTCTAGTTTCCACTGGAATAAATTACTAGTTTTTTTTATTGTGATAATGCAGTGTCTTTTGAAATTTTATTGCATAATATAAAATATTCTAAGTTAATGTTGCATGTTATCGAATATGTAAGCTGTTTTGACCACCCTGAACCATCCAATACTCTCTTATAATTCTTTTTTTTTTTTAATGATTCACTGTTTTAACATTTTCTGCCAAAATTGTTGAAATTACATAATTAAGCTACAATTAACATGCTTACTCATTGCTTGGAAGCATCATGCTTCATTTAACTTTAACATTTTTAAACAGTGGATTTTCCTGACTTATGGAAATCAGAAGTTTAAAAAAAGAAATAGAGAAGCTGTTAAGTAACATGATGCTCTGGTTAAAAACACTGAGAAACAGAAAGCGGTAGAATAATTGTTTAAGGTCAAATATCTTGTTTTTATAATTGTTGGAAGAATTTAAATTGAATCAATTAATTATATGGTCCTTGTATACTTTGTGTGCCAAAGACGTCTTCAAAAAATCTGCCCTGCCCATTCAGTAGGCAGTGATTATGTACTTACATTATTTCTCTCTGACCACTCTGGTGTCTTCACACGCTACCTCAGGAGAAAACCCTGTTATCTTGGCTGTTGTTGTTGTTGTTTTTTTTGTTGTTGTTTTTTTTTTTATGTTTTGTGGTATCAGAGAACATATCAGTCATTGTAACAAAAGTAAGCAGACGTATATTATTTGATTTAATGCTGTTGCCCTTCCTCAACATAAAATAGTTACATTAAAAGTGACAAGCACAAGATTACCAATTTAGTTATTCAGGAAAAGAATATTGTTTCATGTGGGATTCTTAATTAGTTGCAGTATAACACATTGCAGTGGTTTACAACAAGTCCCTTTTAGGTCTGAAATATACTTGCGGTGGTAGCCAGTGAACTGGGCCAGTGTTACCTGTCAGCGCAAAAGTGATCTACTCCATCAAACAACAAATACACTATAACACATTTTTATTTATTTGATATTTCTATTAGTTTCACGTTTCAAAGATCCAAACAACTAACCCTAACTTCCATCTACCTGTATGTGGAGAATAAGGTGAAGTAAAATAGTTAAGAATTAAATACTCGCATTATCATTGTTAAATGCTGATGTGAAAGTGCTGGCTAAATTAATTGCATCCCGTTCAGAGGATGTCGGAGGAGCAGACCGGTTTCATAAAAGGACGGCATTTGTTTTTTAATACTTGTACACTTTTTAATATCATTTACTCCAAACAAACATCTGTATCTCCTGAGGTTGTAATCTCTCTGGATGCTGAGAAAGCTTTTGATAGGGTTGAGTGGGAATACTTGTTTGCAGTATTAAGGAAATTAGGGTTTGGTGATGAATTTATTTCCTGGATTCTAGAGTTCACACAAATAATATAACCTCTGATTATTTTACTCTTGGACGTGGTACTCGGCAGGGGTGTCCCCTGTCACCATTGCTTTTTGCCCTTGCTATTGAACCATTGTCTATTAAGCTTAGATCTTCTCTTGCTTTTAAAGGTATTATTCGTAATGGGTTGGAGCAAAAATTATCCTTATATGCCGATGACTTGTTGTTATACGTGACTGATCCTGCAACCTCTATTCCTGTTATTTTAACTATTTTGGATAATTTCATTTTTTTCTTGGGGTATAAACTAAATTTGCACAAGAGTGAATACTACCTGGTCAATAATAGTGCTTTACAACTTCAGCATCTAAACCTGCCCTTTAAACTCAATTGTTCAGGTTTTAAATATCTTGGTATTAAAGTGACTCGTTCTCTATCTGACCTTTCTCATGCCAACTTCTCCTCTCTTATTCCCGATGTGAAATCTGATTTTTAAAGATGGAGCAATTTGCCTCTTTCTTAAACCGGAAAAATCAATGCAGTTAAAATGTCCATTCTTCCTAAATTTCTCTACTTTTCAATCACTTCCTTTATTTCTTCCGAAGTATTTTTTTGATTCCTTGAATAAAATCATAATCTCTCTTCTTTGGGCTGGGAAACCTCCTAGAATCCGTGAGACCTTACTAAAGAGATGTAGACTTAGTGGTGGACTAGCTCTGCCTAACTTTCAAATTTACTACTGGGCTGCACATATTCAAAAATTAAATTTTTGGATAAACTCATCTGAATCCCCATGGTGCAAATTAGAGTTATTGTCTTGTAAACCATCCTGTGTATTAGCTCTACTTTGCACTTCCTTTCCAATCAAACCCGCTCAATACACTGATAACCCTGATACTTAATACGCTGAAGATTTGGTATCAGTTTAGACGGCACTTTACATTTGGATCTGCGTCAGCAGTGGGTCCATTGCATAAAAATAATTTGTTTCCCCCGTCACTTTTAGATTCGGCATTTTTATCATGGCACGACAAAGGCATCACAGACTTTTATAATTTAAATGAAGATGGAGTATTTCAAAGTTTTGCTAGTCTGTCCTCAGAGTATGAGCTGCCTGCTGCTTGGATTGCAGTTGAGTGAAGAATCTTGGGAGAAAGCCATAGACAGAATACGCTCCAGCTCTTCCTGTGCCCGTCTCAGTCTTATTCAGTTTAAGGTTTTGCACAGAATCCATTATTCAAAATCAAGGCTAGCTGAAATATATCCTGATGTTGAGGATAGATGTGACCGGTGCCGCACCTCTCCGTGTAATCTAAGTCATATGTTCTTTTTGTGCCCAAACCTGCACAACTTTTGGACAGGATTTGTCAATCTCATGTTTACTATACTTGGGGTACAGTTGAAGTCATGTCCATTAACTGCTATGTTCGGCATTACAGATGATTCAGTTCCATTGAGTTCCACACATAAAGAGGTTATCGCCTTCTCATCATTCTTGGCCAGACGTTCCATACTTTTACACTGGAAGTCTGTTAAGTGTCCCTCTATCTCTCAGTGGATTAAAGATTTATTTTTTCTTAAACTAGAAAAGATAAAATATACACTGAGAGGGTCTACTAATATTTTTTTTCACAAATGGCAACCATTTATTGCTTATTTAGCAAACTTACAGGTACTGCCTGAATGATTATCCAAACTGGGTCATGCCACAGTGTATGCATGACCAATCTATTTCACACTATCTATTGTTTGAGCTGAAGGATGCAGGGGTGTGCGCGCGTGTTTGTGTAGGTTTTAGTGTATGTTCGGGGTGGGTGGGGAGTTTTTCAGTTTTCTTTTCATTTTGATCTATAAATAATACATTTAATTCAATGTTGTTTATATGTTTATGTATGATAATTGTTCAATAAAAAAAATTAGGAAAAAAAAAAGAACTAAATACTCTTTGGTGTACAAAGACGGCACTCTTGTCAGCGCATGTAGCCCTTAAAAACCAGATAATTTTTGGGGTTTTTTTGTATTACTATGCTTAAATAAATATATGTAGGGGCTGGGCTTATGCAATATAGAGTGAAATAGCACAGATTCAGAAGGTGGCATGTGTTTTATGATTGTTTTAGGTTGTTTCTGTGACCAAAAAATCATAATAATATGCACATTTTGTGAGGTCAACATTGTTGTGAAGTCATTCCCATATTTTGGGAGCAGTAACATTTTAAGTAGTTTCTCAGTTTTAAAACAATCATGACCGAATTAAAAATGTGTGATATTTCATTTTTCTATTACTGTCAGTACACACTAGAAAAGAGCTACTTTCTTTACCTGGTATGAAGTGATCATCCTACAGTCACTAATGGCTTCCACACGAATTCTACATTTCTCCCTTTTTATCTGTGTAAGCTTGATTTTTACTGCTGCTAGCTCACTTTGTGGAATGACCCTCAGGTAGCTTCAGTTCAAACAAATTTTCACTAGAAGTAAAAAAATAAATAAAATAAAAAAAAACAGTAATGAGTATGTATTTATTTAGTTAGCCTTAGGGGAAAATGGCAAACAAAGAATCCTGTGAGCTTACTGGGGACAGCTGGAAAATAATGTTATGCACAAAAATAAGGAACTGTAATTTTACGCAGCCTTGACTAGTGACGTGTAACAGTCCCTCTTCCTGATGTAACTGAAAACTCAACAATATTACGTGCAGTTTTTTTTTAAATGGGATGGCTGTTTCAGCTTCCAATAATTTTCTAAAGATTCTACGAATTCACCCAAGGAGTGTAATTGTGTATTTGTTTGTGTTTATGGTGTCCTGTGATGAGATGTAGTGCTAGTTTCTCCCATTGATTTATGTTGATTAATCTCTTTGGCTTTCCAGCAATTACACATGCGCAGGATGTGCTATAATGACACTGGAAGAGTTACAGTATAGTGATATTTTTTCACAATTTGTGCTTTTATTTAATTTAGCAAATTATAAGATTTTTTTTTCCCCACAGACGCGTTGCTGGCAGACCTGGAGTCATCCACTGCTCATATCTCAAAGTGTCCAGCGTTTCTTCCAGACGAGACACCCTACTCTTTTCCCAGTAGTGGAAACCTGCTCCAGGATGACACTTGTGCTCCTCCCGTGCCCCCTTCTCCATCTTCAGGGCCTTTGAACGGGTCTCTACAAAAACAAGCTGACTCCCACCACTCCTCACAACAGGTTAGGTGTAAAAAAATTAATTTGTTGTTTTTGCTCACTATCTGTTTTAATCAAAACCCAGAAAGGGCAGACTAGTTACAAACCATTTCGCTGTGTGTAGCCAGTACTCATTACATCTCAACATTTTTGTTAGGGCTCTAGAAAATGCTTTCCTAAGAAAGTAAAGCGTTTATTCCTGTTGTTATGAGATTGCAATGCCACACCCACCCATGGCTAAGCATCCCTGAACACATAGCAGGACTGGCACTATACTGTCATAATTATAGTATCAGTCAGCTTATACATACAAAATGAGGCAGTTAACATAACAGTGTACTTTGCTCACCTGTTTGATGTATTGTAATCTGTAGTTTGAAAACATGCAGTGACTCAATTCCACATATCTTTGAGGAACTATGTTTTAGTTGTAAGCCTTTATTTTATATATTTATTTTTGTTTTTATATATAATTTTTTTCCATGCATATAATATAACCGAAATAAATATATAAAATAAAATAAAATATTTGTTTATTTATTCAGAATGCATTTTATGTTAAGATGCTTCAGAATGCATAAACTTGGCAATGTCTTTCACCACTGAGAGCAGAGATGCACTGACTGTCCAAAAAAATCACCCACACTAAGGGCATTTTCACATTATAATTTGTACCATGCTTAATTTTCCCATTTCTCCCCACTCACCCACTGGCCAGCATTTACATTGTTTTTTGTGTCCATTCCCAGGCACGCTGGTGTATTCACACCCTCCGATACAACGGGTGGCATTCTGCACTTATTAAATAACTTTGTGGCTTTGTAAGAAAAAGCTCTGCCCCCAGCTGTAGTTTTCATAATACGTGGTACTGACAAGCAGCCTGCATCCTTTGATCGAAGTAGATGCCACCATTAAACATGAGGAGAAGAGAACAAGGAAATTAACTTTCACACTATGACTAATATTATTGACTATGGACTATTTTTTTGAGGCTTAGATGTCCACATCTGCACAGAAATGGATAAAACTAGGGAATTCTGAAGAGGATTGCAAACTTCTGTGACAAATTTCTGTATGTGATTTTTAGGAACCAATCAAACACGCATGTACTGAGCAAGTGACACCAGCGTACTATAGACATTGTCTTTTTTTTTATTTAATAAATTTATTTGTATAGCGCTTTTAACAGTGGTCATTGTTTTAAAGCAGCTTTACACTACAAAATCAAAAGAAATTATGGAAGTTTGTATGAAATGTGAATGTGTATAAATCAAAATGATTAAATAGTCCCTGATGAGCAAGCTGAGGGCAACTGTGGCAAGGAAAAACTCCCTGAGATGGCAGTAGGAAGAAACCTTAAGAGGAACCAGACTCAACAGGGAACCCATCCTCCTTTGGGTGATAACAGATGGCAGGGATTGATCTGCAGTCATACTGTGTGTTTAGGTTAATATGGAGTGCAGTTTGTTATTGGAGGCTCAGGTAGACTGTAGGGGACTCCAGTCCTGAACTATTGAGCGACTGCAATCACAAGTCCTCAGAGAACAGCTGTCTGCTTCAGCCAAGGCCAGGACCATCTTCATGGTAAAGTGGAACCATCCCCAGTCACTACGCACATTCCAAACGGGGCATCCAGGCGACGAGATCGAACAGGTCCAGATGGCAGAGGGGGCCTGGTTCACTGGCAGCTCAGGAGCGGCATGTGTAGCTTGAAAGAGAGAGAGAAGAGAGCAGAAGAGAAGGACAGAAAACTGTTGGGTATAGTCACAGTCGGGTAATGTATATTTAGTGCAGGACTAACTATGTCAGTTTAACTAAAAGGGAGTGTCAGGAGGAAACACAGACATATATAAGGGCTCCCTGAGATGTAAAGCAACCAATTACTTCACCGTCAACAAACCTGAGTGATCAATGAGAGTTGGGAAGACAGCATCTGAACATACCAGTTCACCATGATACTCTACATCCATCAGTCTCCCAGATCTGCTCCTTTATCTAAGGCAAATCTATTTACAAAAATGCTTTTCTAAATAAATAGGTTTTTAGCCTACACTTAATGAGACAGTGTCTGAGTCCAGAACATTAACTGGAAGGCTATTCCATAACTTTGGGGCTTTGTAAGAAAAATCTGTAGTACAGCCCAGCTGTAGTTTTCATAATGCGTGGTACTGACAAGCAGCCTGCATCCTTTGATCTAAGTAGGTGTGGTGGATCATAAGCACCTAGCAGTTCACTCACATACTACGTCGCATGGCCATTTTGGTATATTCCTTATCTTGGCAGTATTTCTAAGGTGAAAGAATCCTATCTTGGTTATATATCTATATGTGCTTCTTCTATAATCACACTTAGGCACTTGATAGAACAGAAAGGCCATCTAAAGTTATTGTGATCAAAAAGCTTGCTTCTAGCTGCATGTGGTCCTATGACTAAACTTCTGTCTCATCAGAATTTAACATAAGGAAGTCGATTAACATCCAGTCTCTTATGTCCTTCACACATATTGCTCAACTTTATTAAGGTGTTTTTTCTCATCTGGTTTTGCTGAGACGTATAACTGTGTTTCATCAGCATAACAGTGAAAACTAATACCATGCTTACGAATTATGTTGCCCAAAGGAAGCATGTAAAGAGAAAAAAGAAGTGGGCTTTAAACCAAACCCTGTGGAACACCAAACTCCACTTGAGAACATGCAGAATAGTCACCATTTAAATCTACATAATGTATCTGATAACGATCAGTCAAATAGGATCTGAGCCAGGAGAGGGCCGTTCCCTTAATTCCTACTATATTTTCCAATCTATCAAGGAGAATTCTATGATCCATGGTGTCAAAAGCTGAACTGAGGTTGAGTAACACAGGCATAGTGACGTAACTCTGATCAGAGGCCAATAGGAGGTCATTTACTACTTTAACAAGTACTGTCTCTGTGCTGTGATGAGGCCTAATTCCTGACTGATACAGTTTGTTTATGCTATTTCTATGAAGATATGAACATAGCTGCTGCACCATTATCTTTTCCAGAATCTTAGAGATGAAGTGGGGAGGCTTGATATCGGTCTGTAATTGGACAGTTGACCGGGGGTCATCTTTTCTTAATTAGGTCAGGTCATGTGTCTTAATTAGTGGTTTAATAACTGCTAATTTAAAAGATTTGGGAACATACCCACTGCTGAGTGAAGAATTAATTATTTTCAACAGGTGTTCGGTTATTGCTGGTACTATTTGCTTGACAACATGCGTCAGTATAGGATCTAATACACAGGTTGATGATTTTGCAGAAGAGATGAGTGAAATGAGCTCATTCTCTTCAAGGGGAGTAAAGTATTCTATGTGCTGATGTGATATGGTTAGTTCATCATCTGCATCAATTAAATTGTCTGGTTTCAAAGCCTGAATTGTTTCCCTAATATTTACAATTTTGTTATTGGAAAATGTCCTCACTGCTGTCTGTTATTGCTGTGGAGATTTCTGCAGTGGTCTTATTCCTACTTAATTTTGCTATGGTAATCTAGATTTTTTTTTTTATTATTATGCTAAAAAATATTTAAATACTAACAATTTAGTTTAGCGCCATTTACATTCAAATTTTTGAATGTCTGTTTTAAAGTGTGTGTGATCATTAGAGATGACTCACTCCCTGGGAATGTTGACACTAAATATTCAGTCGCCTGATCGAGTTCTATGGGATCAGAAGGCGATCCAATCAAAGTTGATAACTCTGGGAGATTACTGTCAAAGCTCTGTGTGGTAGTTGATGTGAATGTACATTTAATCCGGGAGCGCGGCACTGTGCATACATTATTACTATGACACACTTTAACTGAGACAAGATGATGATCTGAGAGAACTTCAGACTGTGGAATTATTATATTTCTTATACTTAATTCGAAAGATATTATTAAATCTAAAGTGTGATTTGCTTTGAGTAGGTCCCACTACACACTGATTTACTCCCACTGAGTCCTGTGTGGTCAGAAATACTGTTCACAGAATGAATGTTAAAATCTCCAGCAATTAACACTTTGTCTACAGGAATGACTAGGTTTGAGAGGAAATCTGCAAATTCACGGAGAAATTCAGAGTACGGCCCTGGGGACTGTAAATGATAATTAGCGGAATTGACTGAGTAGATATATTATTTATAGCTACACTTGTGTTACTATACTATTGTCTGTGTTTTTGTACGATTTTCAGATTACCATTATAAATAACTGTGACGCCTCCTCCTCTACCAGTCAGACGAGGCTTGTGTATGTAGCTATATCCAGAAGGACTAGCTTCATTTAATGCTACATACTCATTCAGTTCAATCCAGGTTTCTGTTAAACACAGCATATCAAACTCCTCCTCCTTTATAGTTTCATTAACAGTAATCGCTTTAGATATGAGATCTAATATTTAAATCTTTTCTACATACCCAGTTGGACCCAGCATGTTTTGAAGAATAGAGGGCTTCATACTAAATATTTATTGTTGTGTAGCAATTCCATTGCACTAAAATAACCAATTATCTTGATTGTCATTATTTACTAAAATGTGAGAATTGTGCCATTAAAACATTAAATTTCACATTTGATTCAGTGCTTTGGGCCACCATTGTATATAGGCTCGATATTTATTTTGAATTATCATTATTTATTTCGATGTCCTTGTACCTCCATCGTCGAGTGTTTTTATCTGTATGTGTGGAGTTTGCATGGTGGGTTTCCTCTGATAACTGGTTTCCTCACAGTCTAAAAGCGTGTACGTGTGTTCTGCGATGAATTGGTGCCCTACCAATAGCTTTAGGCCTCTTGCCATTTTTTTCCAAAAATCAGTATAGGGAGATGAGCGAGTAACTAAAGTGATATTTTTTCTGTGATTTTATTTTTTGTCCACTTTTCAGTTTCTTGGCTCAGGACATAAAAGTACTTTGTCTCAAGATAGCAGTAGTCCCCCACTACCTCATACAGAAGAGGACCACGTCTACAGGTCAGTCACATGACCCAGAAGCCTCTGTATTGCCAGTTTCTATACATTACTGAAGTGTTACCACCTCTAACTGTTATTCTAGTTTTCCCAACAAGCAAAAGACACCATCAGACTCCTCAGCCGCAGCCGCCATGAGCTCTACACTGGGCAACAACTTGTCTGAGCTGGACCGCCTGCTGCTTGAACTGAATGCTGTTCAACAGAACACCCCATCCTACATCAGCACAGGTATCTACACCCATACATTTATCTAGGGCTGTACCGACACATCAGTATAATCTATTGCGCTGATTGCATAAATATGTCAACTTCCATGCAGTTCATCAATGCATCTCAATGTTTGCTTTCATCTCCAGTGCATGACCGAATATAAGACTTTATCCCCAAATATCTGAACTTGATTGTCCAACGTGCGGTAATTCTTTGAAGAAGCCTTACTGAGAGAAATACAGTTGATGATATTCATAAATTTATATGGTAAAATGTAATTGATTTTTCAATTTTTTGAGGGGTCTCATAAGGCAAAGGCCTACATATATCACACGCAATACTGTGCATCACACAAAGAAAAATTAAAATCATAGGTTTAACCATGTTTCATTGTAAGTTACATATGTTAACATAAAATAGGGTTCTTATAAACATGTTAATTACAATGAATATTTCAGTATAAACCTTGTTTAATTGTGTGATGTAATTTGTTGATCTGTAGAAGATGCAGTTCCACCACTTCCTCCCTCCAGTTCCGCACACTATATCCAGGAAAATGGGGCCCATTCAGGCATTGCCCCTGCTGCCAAGGACAAACTTCAAAGAAATGGAACCAAAGTGCCAGAAGATGGGCGGCCTACTGTTGAAAGCCTACTGAATGAACTAGAGAGTTCTGTACCTGCCCCAATGTGAGATCCTCCAAGTTTTATATTTATGCATTTTATAAAAATGTGTCTAATTTATATATTACTGATTTAATTTTAACATGTAAGCAGGCATACACCCTCTGGACTTCAGACTGAGGCGCATTTGGATGCATCCTCTGAGCAACAGGGTCGGATGTCTGCCACTTCAGCCACACGAGAGCTAGATGAGCTCATGGCCTGCTTATCTGATTTCAAGGTTCAGAGCAATGTGAGTGCATATTAGTGGGTCCTAAAGATTACATACGACACTATAGAACTATATGCAAGTTCCTTTGCGTAAAGGCGATTAAATGTATATGGAATGAAATTCCTTGCAATTCTTAATTTCAAGACAAGATTGCTAAACTATTTAATTAGTCCAGTTATACCACACCCTCGGCCCTTTGACAAAGATCAGGTTCTCATAGCTCAGATGATTTATTTGTCAGCTAGTCTGTTCATCTAGGCTCCAGGCTGTTTTTATATTTCTCCTATTATTTCTCCTAGTTATTTATTTGTTTGTTTGTTTGTTTGTATGCTTTATTTCATGCTCTTTTTTCCGCTTTCTTCCTGTTACCCTCCAGCCAAGCTCTTTGGGCTCCCTAACCTTTGAGCCACTATTTGATCAGTCCAACAGCTTCCCTTCCGTTGCAAAAATTCATTCTCCTTCTGCCACAGTAGTCCCTACTGCAGTTTCCTCAACATTAAGTCTCCCTTCTAAATCAAACCACTACTCTCCACTGTTCTCCTCTCCAGTACCATTAGAGTTACATATAGTGGAAGATTCCAATGACACTGTTCTGCGGTACAGTGCCCTAAAATCTGTCCCTTCAATTCCACATCCTGACCCAGACATTAGTGATTCTGTCTGCACGCTGAGCACTAAGCTAGAATCACAAACTATCACTACTTCCTCCGACACCACCCTTGATAATCAACAGTATATCTCTGCCCATGTAGAGAGTCTATTTCCCAGCAGCGAGACTGAATCACCTCAAGTGTTTTCTGTGCCTGTTGCAAAACCTCAAAGCCCAATGAGTGAACCTGGAAATTTGATGACCTCAAATAAGGACAATTCTTTCATAATTCAAGCTTCTAATTATGTCTGTCTTGTGAGCAGTCCAGATACTATATCTGCTGCTACATGTCCCATCTCCACATCGAAGCCTGCTAGTGAATCACCCAACTTACAAGCCCTATTGCATACTAAACCTTGTATCAGCACACCTCCCATCACTTCTGCAATGGAGCCTAAGACCTCAAGTTTTTCAGCAGAGCTGTCAGAGCAAGGCACTGTTATAACAAAACAACTTCCTCCTGTGCGGGCTGATGCTTCAGCTCTAGAGCCTTCTTTTGATCCTTTGGACAATCTCCTCATCATTAACTCCAGCAAATCTCAGACTGAGGTCCAAAATGTTGCTACATCAGTTTGTAAGATGAATTCACCAGAAAACCCAGCGGTGTTTGAGAATACACATGTTGCAGTGGACCGCAGGGTGGTGCAGCCAGACATGCATACAGAGAGTGAAGCAGGGGATGGACTTTTTGAAGACCAGTCTGACTGCAGGAGTGAACTTCTGGACTGGGCGGATATGGAGCTGAAGCTAGCATTTGATGGAGCCGATGGGTCCATGACTCCCATGACCGAGGCTAGCTGGATGGATGACTCCCTTACCCCGTCCTCATGTCCTGGAACCCCAGATGCCCAAACAGAACTGCCCTCATTGCATTCTGTCAGCACCACAGATAGGATTTCAGCATCTGGACATGTATGGAAGAAATTGCATTATTTCACGGTCATGGAAATAGTGTTGTGGATCTTTACTGTTGTGAACCAGTGCACTGTGTGTGGAGTGTTGGCATGTGAATGAAGCATGAACATTAGCATGAGATCAAGGCTCTATTTTTCATCGTTACCCAACTGATTGATTCATGTTCTACTTTCAGCATTATTACAATAATTGTAGTTGAACATAATCAACCATAAAGTTATTGGCATATTTACAGAACTATCAGCCTGAAGCTTTTGCTGTGTGTTTTTGTGGTGATCACCTTTGCCTGTATTTGCTTGAAGGTTCTCTGTCATCCCCAACAGCAGCTAATCTCAAGTGGGTGAACTTTTGCTGGATACTGACCGTTGCATGTAATGTCATTTGATTATAAATCATCTGATAGGGTCTCTACCCCTGGCTTAGATCAAGTCTGTGATCAAACGTACAAAGGAAACGCCCAACGTCCATCCCATGTACAGGGAAGGTATTATTCGCAGGAAGATGGGTCCAGTAATCTTCCACAAAAGCAACTCTCAGGATCGCCTCATAGAAGAGCTCCAAGGCAAGCTCGGAATTCCTCGCAAGGAACGTCCCAAGAAACAACCAGATGATTGGCTGACAGAGGGGGTCATTGTAATGTCAAATCCTAAACGCTTGCGAGATGACCACTGCAGTGAGGTGGATAAGGTAGATGTGCAGAATAATGGGCAATTCAGAGCACACAAATTTTCATACTTTGTGCATAGTTGCTTGAATTGACTTCGCAAGTGACCTGTCACTGTTTTTTCAGTCTTTCTCTATTGATTTTTTTTGTCTTTTCCCTACTGTATTCTATTTCTGTCTGTCTGTCTCTCTTTAGAAAATTATTCCCCCTGAGTCTCCTATTCCTCAGAGAAAGGTGATATCAGCTCCCCAGTCCAGCTCTCCAGTCCCTCGCCTCCCACCCCCAGCCTTGGAACCAAAGGCCAGGCCTACAGTAAAATCTGTACCAGTTCCACCACCCCCTCCTCCCACCCACTCTCCACCTATTCCTTTACCCTCTCAACTTCCTTGGGAATCCATACCTCCTCCTCAACTCCCTATAGAATGTGAGCCTTTTTTAGTCCCAGAAAAGTCATCTATTTCTGAGCCAGTAAAGCCTCCTCCATTCCAGGAGCCTCCACCAACACAGCCTCCACCAACACAGCCTCCACCAACACAGCCTGCTCCCGTTGTCCCTTCAAAAATTTTGGTGTCCGTGGGATGCCAGACGGAGTGCGATCCTTTCTTCCCGCTGATGAAGGTGCAGGCATGAGCCTCCCACTGCAAGGAAATAGGAAATGGCATGCTGAGTCTGCTCTAACTATAAAAGCTAGAGTTACTAAAATAATATAATTATTTATTATTATAACTACTTTAGTATTTAAAGTAGTTTCGATTCGGCAGAGACTGTTTCTCCTTATATACCACCTTAATTTATGATGAGATACCTTTATTTGTCCCACAATGGGGAAATTTCTTACAGCAGCAAAGAAAAATGTGGAAATATAAAGTAGATACATACTGTAGTACAAAAATATATAGTACAGTGTATAAATACAAAAAAAAGAAGCAAACAATACCGTAGTTACACGTTCAAATTACACTAGGTAATAGTACAGTTTAAAATAGTGATATTACACAGTTGCTTTTGCACAAAAAATAAAAAAAATTTTTGTTGATTGTTTTTCTTAGATGTATTGTTACACATTGTCCATGTTTCAAATCGTTCGGCCTCAGGAGATAAGTGTTTACACTTTCTGGGTTTCCTTCTAATATGATAAGCTGGTCTCAATAATTTTGAGAGAGAAGAAAAGAGAAGCTAAGGACAATAGATATTGTCCAGCCAAAAAGTCACCATTTTAGAAGGGCGAAGTTATTGATCCAGCAAAGAAAACATAAAAGCCAGTGGAACTGGGTTAAGAACACATTATTGCAACCTAGGATATTGCTTCCTATAAAAATGCATTCAGAAAAAATATATCGTGGAAAACTATACTTCATCATAAAAGATTACATGTATATATAATTTTCAAACCTTTTTTTTTTTTCTTAAGAAAGCATGCGTGTCTAGGTTTGTACTGTAGGTGCCCGAATAGTAACAGCCCATTCTGTAAGTCACTCTGACTTACAGCCTATACAGTAAGTCACTCACTTACTCACATTCGAGTTATGAATTTGTGCAGATACAAAGGGACCGCAAACATGGGTAGATATGTGCTGAAGTAGCTTGTACATATAAACAGCTTCCCTTGCCATCCATACTATTTGGGAAAGTATGTGATAGAATGTCAGAATTTCACAATTGTTTTCCCCAAGCTAACATGATTCATTCATGGTCTGTATAGCGTATTGATGTTGCTGAACATAGAAAGTTTAAAAGTTTTTTTTTTTTTTTTTTACTTCACCTGTTTATGTATGCACTTTTCTCTTGTGTGCACTATTGTTTGTACATGAAAAATGTGTGTTATGTGGGTCCTGTCTGTGGGAAAGAATTTCCTCTTTGAGGACAAATTAAATCAATCAATTAAGGTTCACCAAGAAGATCTCCTCCTTTGTGAAGACAAATTTCTCTCTAATGTCTTAACTCTGCAATTGTCTGTCTGGGCTGACCTAAGTTTTGTTTCCTTTGCCATCTCTTTAGATCATGAATCAGGGAAAGGGTCCAAACACACAGGTCAATAAACTTGACAACATGCTGGGAAGCCTGCAGTCTGACTTGCATAAACTGGGTGTAAAGACTGTGGCCAAAGGAGTGTGTGGGGCTTGTTGCAAACCTATTGTTGGCCAGGTGAGGAGTATACAATGATGCATCTTTATTTGACTTTAAGCGATGTCAAGAGAAATGTAGCAAAATGTACACTCATGATTAAACAATTCATAGTCAGTTGTCATAATTCCCCACCCCACCCCAAGTGATAAGTCTCAGTTAGGATTAAAATGTATTCTGCAAATATTATCACTACATAAATTGGTTCTAGTTTTATCACCAGTATAAACAAAAATGCAGTAATAACTTAATTGTGATTTGCTGGAGAGTGCATGTAGAATGTTGTGGGTGCTTCTGCAGGTAGTAACCGCCATGGGCCGCACGTGGCATCCGGAGCATTTTGTGTGCTCTCACTGCCAGGAGGAGATTGGTTCTAGAAACTTCTTTGAGCGTGACGGACAGCCATACTGTGAGAGGGACTACCATCACCTCTTCTCACCTCGATGCTACTACTGCAATGGTCCCATACTGGATGTGAGAACACTTACATTAGACTGTACCCTTGCAGTTTAATTCAGTGCAATTATAGATTGTAAATGTATTGCTTCTCTGCACATATATTTGTAAAGAAATGTTTAATGTAGAATATAAGATACAGATTGTGTGAGTTTATTAACGAGATGCAAAGAAAATGTTTCCCTTTTCATCTGCAGAAAGTAGTGACTGCTCTGGATAGGACATGGCATCCTGAACACTTTTTCTGCGCTCAGTGTGGGGCCTTCTTTGGTCCTGAGGGTAAGCAGCTACTGCAGTTGTCTGCATTTCCCTGTGTGTAGCTTGCAACAAGTGCTGAGGTGTTTCACCATTTATGTTTTTTTTTTTTTTTTAAAGGTTTTCATGAGAAAGATGGAAAGGCATACTGCCGTAAAGATTACTTCGACCTGTTTGCTCCCAAGTGTGGCGGCTGTGCCCGTGCTATTTTGGAAAATTATATATCTGCTCTGAATAGCCTTTGGCACCCAGAGTGCTTTGTTTGTAGGGTATGTGTTTTATTTCTAAAATGTGAAATATTATGTATACATGACTGATATTTTCCACACCCTTATTTGTTTTTAATGTAAATAGAGGTACCAAATTTTTCCAAAGTCTTTATTTTCTTTGTGTCCCATAGGAGTGTTTTACCCCTTTCGTGAATGGCAGTTTTTTTGAGCATGATGGGCAGCCATATTGTGAGGTTCACTACCATGAACGACGTGGCTCACTCTGCTCTGGCTGCCAGAAGCCGATAACAGGCCGGTGCATCACAGCCATGGGGAAGAAGTTCCACCCTGAGCATTTTGTGTGTGCCTTCTGCCTCAAGCAGCTCAACAAGGGCACTTTCAAGGAGCAGAATGACAAGCCATACTGCCATGGTTGTTTTGTCAAACTCTTCAGTTAGACTGAGTTGACATGGTGTGTGCTTGCTTTGGGTCAGAGTGTGATATACAGCAAAATCTGCATAAGCCTTATCTAATAGGGGAAGAAATTTAGAGGTTTGAATTTAAGAGGTTTTTTGGAGGGAGGGGGATGTTTGCGAATATCATCTTACTGGAAGAGTGTGAAAGAATTACTTTTAGGAATGTGGTGGTGTTAATTTTTTGATCAGATGACCCATTTCACATATGAAACCATTTTTGGTGTGAAATGGAAAATGTCACAATTCCAAAATATAATCACTATTTGTATAATAATAATTGGTTGCCGGGGCAACAGTTTGTGCTATGTATTTAGCATTTGCAAGAAACAATTTATATTATTGTGCTCAGTGCCTTGTTTTCTATCAGAAATTATGATACAAGAATTATACCAAAAATATTAGTTTAGTACCTGATATTTACATGAAGTCATCCCTGTGGAGACTGATGTTCTTGGTGTGCAAACAATTACCAGCCTAAAACAAGCCAGCCATTAACACCTACATTTAATAAGCCTAGTGTGAGGATGAATATTGTGAACTTCATAATCGCTGAAGTAAATTCCCGTAGACATGGAATTATCCGCCTCTTTGAGTGAGACGCCAAGGCTTTTGGTCTGTTTATTCAGGGGATCATAAGCGTTCAACATTTACCCTACAATCATGTTGTTGAAGTCTCAAAATCGCACACCTCAAAAATACTTAATGTAGGTAAATTTGCTTTATATTTCTTACTTTTTTGATATTTTAATAACCACTTATTCTCTTTGATTTCTTCAGGCAAATCATGGGTTGTTTAACTAAGCAACATTGTGTGATTTCTTCCTTTTTAACAAAGTATATGGATGGTTTAAAAATAAGTATGATGTCTCAGAGACATGTATAGGCAACGTTAACTGCTGTATTGTTTTATAACCTTCTGATATGTTTTTTTTCCCCCTCACCATTTTTTTCTCTTTTTTTTTTTTGCCTGTAAGTCTTAAGTGTCACTCAGGCATTTTAACAAATGGATTCTGAAAGCTGAAGTGTTAGAAATGTAAAACCAGCAGCTAACAGTCTTTCATCTGTATGCATTATCCTCTGGAAATAAATATTTTCATCACTGGAATGAGGATGCATTTTAAATATATGGCCTTCTTTTTCTTACATAACATATCTAAAGTCACCTTTAATGGAGATGAAGTTATCCAGAGATCTTTCTTCTCTGAATGTTATTATTCTGAGTGCTAGGTGCCAAGGTGATTCAGTAGTCCATATGCCTCAGGCTATTTAAGAAACTGGTTTTAACTTGTTTTTTTCTTCTTCTTCTTTTTTTTTTTTTGTGCATGTTTTTTTTTTTTTGGTGAAGAAGAGGGCTTTAATTGTATCTTTGTTCATACTGTTACAGTCTAATTTAGTAGGCCTTCATTTATTGTCTATTTACCCAATGGGAATCTGCAGGTATATATATTTTCTATTACTGTCATTTTGTTCTGAGTCATAGTAACTGACTGATATCATAGTTATCAATAAAATGTTTTGTTTTCATGCACTTTGTTTAATTAAAGCGATGGCGTTCACTTAATGTATCAGAAGAAATTAAAAAGTGATCTAATTCAATTTTCAGCAATTTACCTCTGAATAGTGTTATTCTGGGGATTTAAAAGCCCTTTCCAAATACCAACGCCAGTGACCACTACTTGTGAAGTTGCACAGAGGGTTAAAGATACTATAGCTGTTATGTCCAGGTTCAGTTTGTACGCAAGACTAATTAAAGCCTGACAAACATTGGACACAATGTGAGTGCTCACACTGCATGGTTAATTAGAAACCCAGGTGGGTGTGTTTTTTTTTTTTTTTTTTTTTTAGAATTTTGCAACAAGAATTTGAGATGTTTGTGCAGGGCACAATGAGGTGTGCAAGTGGATCTGTGGAAAATATGACCATTGACCTGTTACACTGGAACATAGCTAACTCCAATTTCTATCTCCACCCGATGACCCCAGACAGGCATTATTTGGCCCAATCGGTTTTCATTTGACATGCAGTGTGAGCTGCATCTTGTTGTCTGATTAATTGCTTGAATGGCCACCGATATTGTTCCTGAACAATTGTTCGGAAGTTAGGCATGTCAGAAATTTTGATCAACTGTTCTGCAATGTGAACAGGTCCATTGTTCTATCTTCCTTAGTTTCGAATAGTCACGCAAAACTGAAGAAGTACACATACTTGGCAAAGTTAACTTATACAGTCTGGGTGTGCCTATTAAATTGACAACTGTATATACACAGAAAACAGAAAGCATGCCTCCAATTCCTGCATATTTACAACAATTTTTGGGTCCATACCCATTTTCATTTCTTTACTTCTCATTGACACAAACTTATAGCATAGGAGATATTTTGTTTAAATAAAACTTTACTGGAACTGTCAATGAACAAAGCCATACAAAGGTTCTATTTAAGCATTCAGTGTTACCGCTTACATGGTGTTTAGTTACTTGGCCATAGGTTCAGGTCATGGCAATGTCAAATAAAATGTATTGCTTATTGGGTGGACACATTGTACACAATCAATAAAAACACCAAGTGTCTGCCCAGCTTTTAACCTTTATTCGATTAGAATAAATTAATCACTCTTCACATGATTATCATGTCTAATTATTTGCAGAGATCCTCAGAATCCTGACCTCCCTTTTGTGCTAGTTAGGATTGTTTTCCATGTGGTAGCTATATTATTTACAAATGTCTACTTATTTTTTATTGTTGAGATTTAGATTCCTACAAAATGGTTTTGAATTATCAAAGAAAAGACACAGAGGGTATATAAGGTATTGTGGTATTCAAACTGTGGTATTCCTATTAGCCAATTGTGTTGCATTAACAATTCATTCATCTTTGGTGTCTAATGTTTAAGTACATAAACACATAAATAGCACAGTGCTGGCTGGCTGATTGTGGCTATGATCTTTAAGTACTCTATTAAATCTGTAAGCAGGTTGGTGTGAATATACCAAATTTATCAGTTGCTTTAAATGACAATTATTGAGAGCTGGTATTTTAAGTGAACTCTGCCCAGCTGTAGATGATGATGCCCCAAACTGTGAATTTGGGGTGAATATTGTATACTGTATACAATTATAACTCTGAATATTTTTTAGAATTATTATATTCTCAATTATATTATTATTATATTATCCAATTTTGTTGGAAAGTTACAGATTTTAATAAAATAGGTTAGAAGTTAGAATTGACTGTAATGTTTACAATTTACTGAGTATTATAACTAATTTTGTGAAATTCTAGGACTAGCTCGAAGAAATAAACTGCCCTTTTCTGTAAACTAAAAGTTGTCATTTCAGAAGAGCCTGCATCAAAGACAGAAAACATCCAAGGAGCCTACTAAATTTACTGGAATTAAGAAAATGGACAGGCTTCTAACTTTGGTTCATGTACATAAGGAAGTGTTGTAGGGTAAGGGACATACTGTACAACTACAAGGGACTACACACAACAGCTTGCTACTGAGAACATAACCTGCAATTCTTCCAGTCATTTTTATGTACCCAGCTGGACCATTCCTGTTGTTTTGCTTTTTCCCCACGACCTTCTAATATTTTTTTCTCCTCTTTCCTTCTACTTTCCATTCTGAGGTGCTACTTCTTCAGGATCATTTCCCACATCTGCTGATACCTCTAAACTTCCTTCTCTGTTGCTGGAAGTATGTTTTTCCCCATACTGCCTGTTAGATCTTTTGGCTGCTACTCTTTCAGTGGTTCAAATGATATAAAGAAGTATCATCGTCCACCTGTATAGCTGTGCTTATAGATTTCTTCTCTTTGTTTCATTCCATTTCTTTTCAAATGCTTAGTTATACATAGCCCCCAGGAATAATCTGATTAAGTATATCTTCTTCCTCTCTTGATTGCTTGTTCTTCTCTTGTAAATAGATAGCTTTATGTATGGCAATTATTGTTGCATATTAAGCTCTCATTTCCATTTGCATTTGCTCAAGTTATGGACCCTTGTAGGGATCAATCATGTAGTATACAGGCATTGAGTGCGTTTCTAGTAGTTTGCATGCAATTACCATATCCATCAATCCATTTCAATTTAGTGCTAGCACATATAATGCCAGTGGAACATTTTCCAAGCCTTTAAGGTTTTCCACATTTTGTTTCACACTTAATATGGATTTGAATACTTTTTCCCCTCCTCATTCGGCACAAAACATTCCACACAAAAAGTCGAAGTAAAACCAAGTGTAGTCTTTATAGTGTTTTCATTCAAATAAAATAAACAAAGAAATAGAAATATTTAGAAATAAAGAAAATATGAAGAAATGTTTAATATGTTCAGTTTAATTAAAATAATGTTTAAAATGCAGCAAATGAGGAAATGTATTAAAATGATCCCATTATTCATGATAAAAAGTGCAGAATGAACAAAAACACATTTACTCAATAGTTCTGATCATTTTCAAATGGAATCCCTCGTTGAATAATGTTCATTGTGAGCTCATTGATGTTTACATGTCTGGAAATATAATGTTTATATCTGGATGTTCTTGATTGGCCCTTCACCACACGTGCCATAGCTATTAATGCCCATAATCACTGGTTCTTTTGGTTGTGTATGGAAACACCTCTAATGTAATGTACAGAAAAAAAGTACTCAACGGGGACACCCATCCCCATTTGGGTGGTATCAGACAGTATGACCGTAAATCAGTTCCTGGTATCTGTGTGCTATGAGAGTTCAAAGTTCAATATAACAGAAACAGTCTTAATATAGTTAATACTGTATAGGATCCACTTATGTTTGTTTTTAGATGGGAGAAAAACATGATTATGAATAATTATAAATGATTATGTACAATACGTACATTTCTACATATAGTGTCCAGAATTTATACTGACATAAATATATGTCTTTAAAAACAAGAAGAAGGCACTTACCAGTCAACTTACATTAATTGTAATACAGTAATTGGGTACCTGTTGATGTCTAAGTGACGGCCGGATCCACTCGATGCAGATCGATCTGACCCACCAATGTTGAACCTATAAACCACTTCACCTCAGGCTTCCAAGAACATATGCTTCACCTGCATTTGGAGTGTTTGGCAGTGTCCGCCACAATACTGTCTGGATCTTGATTGCACAATATTGCATATCTTAATGGCCAAGACCCAGGTTTTGTCTGTGCCTGAAGAGGGTTCTTCTATTAATTCCAAAGCAGGTTTTGAACTGCCATCAACATTCTTTAACAAGAAGCCTCTCTAATGACACTTGCTTTTGCCTCATTTTGAGGATTTGATGAAAATGTGTTAAGCAGATTTATCTCCCACACTGCTGCAGCCTTTTAAAGATTTTTTTTCTTCCCGAAGATCTTTGTTGCAATACAGTTACTAAAGAACATTAACTCCACTTGGACACAAAATAATAATAAATGCTATACGTGCACGCACATACATGGTCACAATGAAATAGTAAATGGTACACACGTGCATGGATGGTGAGTGTACGACCCATAATAAGGGAGAAAAAACATTGGCTCACTTGTGATCACGTATATCAGGACAGGGCTAATTTTTTTCTCAAAAGTTAATTCACTATTTTGTGAATAATGTTTTGTAATGCTGTTAGCAGTCTGGTATTCACTGAGGGCAGTAGTAGGAAAAAAAAATTCATGGCATTTCTCTCATCAGACAACCTTCTTTAACACAGGGCCCAAAACCCAGATACGAACCAGCAGGAAAACACTGCTAAAGCTTAGACAGAGAGGTTTTTAAAAACTATATTTGCATGTGTATGTGGAGAAAGAACAAGCCTTATTTACACAGTTCATAAGTCTCAGTAGACATGACTTTATCAGATGTATTTTCTTTCTGAAAATAATGACCATACTGTCCTACTTCCACCCATGCTGAGATTGACAGATAAGGTAATTAACATTTATAGAACACCTTCTAGTCCAATTAGATGACCCAACAGGAACTTAATGTTGTATAGCACAAAATTTTACAAGTAGTTATCTGAAATATATGGGCATTTGTGACTCAGTGGTAGGTTTCTTGTTTTCCACGCGGAAGGCCTGGGTTTAGTTTCCACCCAGTGCCCAAGCCCAGCCACTGGATGCAGTGCTGGTCCCAAGCCTGGATACAATGGAAGGGTTGTGTCAGAAAGCATCTGATGTAAAACCTGTGCCAAGTTGTGTGTGGATCAGATGGCCTGCTGTGGCGACCCCTTGACGAAAGCATCTAAAAGACTAACAGCAACAATTTATTTGAAATAAATGTCAAGGATTATAAAGAATGAGTAAATTTGTAATAAAATTAACATGCACTCAGTCCATAAAGTCTGTTGACACGGCAATCTAATTTCTACTAGTAAAGTCCTATATTTTTCCCACTTCTTTATATCTTCCATTCACCATCATATCTGAATTATTTAAACAAAACAGTGCAGTGCGCAGGTTACTACAGCATGCTGACCCCTGGTGCCCTATCAATTTCAGAAACTGTAAAAATAAACTAAATACATTTGGAAATTGGCAGGCAAAATCAACAACCATGACATCCCATTTCAGGAATGCAGGATGCTTTCTTGCTTTATCTCATGAGAAATACAACAATAATAAGATATGAGAATATCTGTAATATTTGCTGGCCCAAAATGCCAGACTGATGTGCTGGTAACAAAGGCAAGTTGCAGCTCGCCCAATGTGCGAAAAATAATAATAGTTTAGTTATATATAACGGTAGGCCTAAAAATCCAATACTAATAAGAATTTATCTGGGCCAAAATGAATCGTCTTATTGCACAAGATCTAGAAAAAATTATTTGACCTTTTATATTTTTGTTTTACTTTACAGAATAAAATTTGTTCTCAAAATACTTTGTTGCTTGTTCACTTCGGTTATTTACAATCACAATGTCTTTACTATCATTTGCATATTATTTTCCATGATCTAGATGATGGCAAGCAAGGGCAAATTTATATATCACATTCTTCTTGGCATTTAATGATCTGAGGTCCACAATATATTAAGACTGCCATCCTGGTCTTAGGAACGATTGCTAAGTTGCCTTGCTGCCGCTTGTACTGTAAAACTTGTAGGGTGCCCCTGCTATTTGTTGGACATTCAAAGCCATTATTGCAGTGTCCATTGGGACACAAAATCCCTACACTGTACCCACTGTAGAGGTAACCACAGGTAAACAGAGTGCTCATCTCACAAGATGGCTCCCGCATCCCAACATGGAGCATGGTGTGACGTATCTTCCCCTTCTCTATAGCCACCCCTGCTGGCCTGATACTTTTAAAGTATATGTCATTTTTTTTTAACTCCTCTAAAATTATATGTCTTTTTCTGAAACATGAGTCTCTTGGAGAAAAGAAATCAGCACCTTTGCTTTGTCAGTAAAAAAATAACCTTTTTCTCTTTAAATCATTTATAATACCCCTGACATTGACATTAAAGAAGAGACAAAGTACATCTGTTATCAATAACTTTTATGATCTTATAACTTTTGTGAACCTACATTTGAAATATTCTGTTGTATTATCAATGTGTGACCAGTTTAATAACAGTCATTTAACATTCCATCCATCCATGCAGGCCAATTATGACCATTGAATTTATACCCATTTTTATGACCATGATAGGACCTCAACATTCACACATGCATTTACATAATACAGGCAATCTGGGAACACCAATTAGCCTAATATGCATGTATTTGGACTGTGGGAGAACACCCACCAAAAATGGGGAGAACTTGCAACCTCTCGCAAACAGACCCCTAGGCAGGACTTGAACCCAGACCCTGGAGGTGTCTGACTCTATAGTATTTTATCTAAAGATAAAATTCTTTTTGACATAATGTTCTTGTTTTTCAGGAGTGACTGTATAGACGGAGGTTATAATGTTGGTTGTATTGATAGATGAGAGTAATCCAGGGACATTTTGACTACTGTATGTCTATTTTAACTTTGTTGCCGACGTTTCTAACAATGTGCAAACTTTCTCATGCCTTTTTCTCTTACATGTCTCCTTGGTTTATATTTCCATAAAACATCCCCCTTGTTGTGTTTTTTTTTTCATTCCTAATTTAGTAATACTTTCCACAGCCCATGTCTGGACAAATATTCATGTAATAAATTATGGATCGCCGGAACACCTTTCACTGATCAGAATACGTTAATGTGCCCGTTATCAACTGTATTTCTTCGAGTATCCACAGACTTGAAACAACTCTCTGTGTTCTCCCAGATTTTCACACCAATGTGCAAACTGTCCTAACACAGCCATTTAAAAAAGATCTGTGGAATCAAACCTGTCTAAATCTGCATCAGCCTTTGTTTTCTAGTTCAGCTAGGCTAAACCGTTACTTATATAGTTATTTGTATAGTTTAGATAGAGAAATAAATTGATTGAGATTGATGCTGCTCTCAGATCAGCATCTTTGTTAAGCTACATGTAAGAAAGCACAACAGGAAAGCTGTAATGGATGAACATAATTTTCTTATATTTAATTTTTTAGAATGTGTATGGATAAATAGCAGCAAAACATTTTTAACATTTTACTAACAAATTAAAGACAAAAATTAACAAAATGTCCATTTAGGAAACTACTTAAGTATCAGGCAGGGGTATTTCTTAGTTATTGAAAAGATAGGGGGGGTTGTTTTGCCTGGGGCTTGTCTTTATTTCCAGCATCAGTAAATGTGGGAGGTTATATCTAATTTAATAATAAAACTACAGTGACACCTGATATTACGCAATAAAATTGTTACAGAACAATCAGTAATCAGTACGAAGTTCTTTATTCTTCCCAATTTGCTGGATCCGGCTGGGCATTGAGTCAAAAAAGACATCAGCAGTACTCTGGTGTCACTTACTCACTCCCTGCCTGCTTGGTTGCTTTCTGAAGATTATGTACAGAAGTTTACAATTCCCTTGAGAATTCCATATTTTAGCCATTTTTGTCCTGCCATAGGTTCCATCCATTAACTTAACAGTTCTAATTAGCACACCTCTTCAGCCAGATAGACTAGAACTAATTTGAAATATCAGTGGGAGAACTATAGAACTATATGTCCTATGTTGTCTTAATACTTTTGGCCACCACTGTATTAACTTTCACATTGGAGAGACAGAGAGAAACATTGCAGTTTCCCTGCTTATACCAACAGAGCAAAGTTTCTCCACTGTAATATGAGCATGGCTAACCGCAGAATCTGTCCTTTATCTTTTTCTGTCTCTATTTATTCATTTCTTTATTTCTTAACTCTATTTAGTCGAATCTACTGTTACTGCTATTAGCCTACATGCTTTGGCAATACTGTATCTCATTATCATGAGTGTGCACTATCATGCAAGTGAAGCCTATCTGAGATAGCGATCAATTGAGATTGATTAGACTGAGCTGAAGGTAATGTACACTGTCTATCCAAAAATGTCACCATTTCAGAAGTGTAAAATCAAGCATCAAACAAAGAAAACACTCACTCACTCATCATCTCTACCGTCTAATCCTGTATTCAGGGTCACGGGGGGCCTGGAGCCTATCCCAGGAGACTTAGGGCACATGGCAGGGTACATCCTGGACAGGGTGCCAATCCATCGCAGGACACAGACACACACACATACACTCACTCATTCACACTCTACGGGCAATTTGGGAACGCCAATTAGCCTAACCTACATGTCTTTGGACTGTGGGAGGAAACCGGAATACCCGGAGGAAACCCACCAAGCACACAGAGACGGGAATCGAGCCTTTGCCAGGGATCGAACCCGGACCCTGCCAGTGCAAGGTGACAGTGCTAATCACTACACCACAGTGCCGCCCGCAAAGAAAACAACTAAGGAAATTTGAAAATAGTGGAACTGGGTTAAGAAGCATTCAATACATTAAAAAACTGGAAGGATTCTTGGAAATTTTGTGGAAGAAAAAAAAATTGACAGAGATCACTTGGTACAGTGTATCAAAGAAAATCAACATTAAAAACCATTGCCATGCTTAATGGTGAAAGTAAGTTTGTTTCTATATGCACACAATCTGATGAGAATTTATAGGATTGGAACTAAAGCTGTGTGGCCATAAGAAAACCACTTGTTAGTGAGACTAATCAGAGAAAAGAAATGATAGAATTGTCTAAGGGGCATAAAGATTGAACTTTGGAGCAGTGGAAAACGTTCACACATGAATGGGTCACCACATTGTGTGCTGTATTCAAAGCTAAAGGTGATATTTGTGCGACTTTTTTTGGCCAGGCCTAATTACCGGTTGGAGGAGGTAATGCACCAGTTCGTTGTTGCCAACTCCAATAAACACACGAAGAAGAAGGAACATGACGTCATGCCAGCGGAAGTGACGATCCTTTTTTTTTTTGGCCTCGAGACCGGCAAGATGGCAGCGGACACGCAGGTTAGTGTGCCATTCGTGGCACGAGTATTGCTTTGCTTTAATCGTTCTTTTTAAAATATACATAACAGACATATTTCAAAACAAAAATAAAAGGACCTGGGAATTTGGAGACAGTTTTTTTCACCGCTGAAACAAAGTCTTATAGATGCACGTCGAAGTTGAGTTACTAGTGCAAAGACGAGACAACTGCTACGCTAATTTAGCTCAATTGCTATCAGTTTTCCAGACATATTTCTGTCAAGCTCACGGAGACGTTTAGAGAGAACACGCAGAAATCGCCATCATATCTGTTGAAACTGAACATTTATTTCGTTGACATGTATTTGTATAAGAACACCGATAATGTGCACTCAAATGTTGCAAATCAGCTTGCGTATCTTATATATGCTAGTTATCTTGTAGGAAAGTAATTTTTTTTAAACGAACAACACTGAGTTCGAATTCATTAGTGACTGTCGAAGCAGCAACACAAGTGCATATTGTACTTACCAATGATTCAACAGTTTACATACTTGTATCCATATCCAGTCTAATTTTTCACAGTTCCACACAATGCATGTCCATTAATTTTTGTTGGCAAGTGAGCACAGTACCAGTCAAAAGTTTTGACACATTTTCTAATTCTATGTTCTTTTTTTATTTTATTAATTCTGTCTACATTGAAAATGATGCTGAAGGGCTTCCCAATATATACATATCTCCTTAGAACGGTTGATATTGAAATGTGTGTGCCACTTATCCTCTGGAAAGTCTTCATAACGGCTCTAATCTGAGGTGCTGTTACTTAATGATTTATGAGGCTGGTAACTCTTTTCTGCAGCAGAGGTAAGTTTTGGTTTTGACTTCCTGGGAAGGTTTTCATGAGAGCCAGTTTCATCATGGTGCTTGATGGGGTTTGCAAATGCACTTAACAATCTAAAGGATTGTAAAGTAAAAAAGTAAAGCCTTTATTTTTGTCACATATACATTACAGCACAGTGAAATTCCTTCTTCGCATATCCCAGCGTAACTGGGGTCAGAGCGCAGGGTCAGCCATGGTACAGCGCCCCTGGAGCAGTTAGGGTTAAGGGCCTTGCTCAATGGCAACCTGGCTGAGCTGGGAATCGAACCGCCAATCTTCCGATCAGTGACTCAAAATAATTGTCTTAAAATAATTATTGTTTGTAAATGAATTACGCATGTTACTTAGTTCTTCATGATTTGTTCTTGAATGTATAAAATAAATACTAAAGAAAAAACTGTGAATTAGAATGTATATCCAAACTTTACTGGTAGTGTATTTAGACAATTTTCGGCTCTTGAGCCTTGAGTGATGTACAGCCATCTGTAGCCATGGGGTGGGTGGCAGACCTGCAGTCTCAAGTCAACCATTGTGAAACCAGCCAATCAAACCTGTGAGCTCATGCAAGCAGAACGGGGCAGATAATGCTTTCCGTTGAGTGAACAGGAGTTTAAAAAATGCAGTAGTTTATGGCCAGTCTTCCTCAAATGTATTGAAATGGCAAAACCGTCACCACGTACACTGAAAACATCTGTATGAGATCAAAACATGGGATGAGGTTTTCCCAAATTAATCCTAGCAAAAGATTTGAGTTATGCTAATGAAAGGTATTTCTTGTTGTCCTGGTGAGTCTTCTTGCATGTATTGCTTAAGCAACTTCTCTGAATATGTCTGAATGTCTACTTTTGGTTTGAGCTCTGGATTTTACTTGCGAAGATAAACACTCATGAAGACCGGCGAGTCATGTATTGAAGAAATTCAATAGCTGGGAAAAGGGGGGGGGGACAATTGCTCAGAGCAGTTGCTCAAGCTTTGTATGTAGCCAGCACAATTGGAATATTACGCAAAAGAAAGAAACCACTTGTTCATAGTCAGACATCAAGTCAGGAACAGCAGATGACAAACATTGTAAAATGGAATGGATGAAGTTATTACAATCTCTTTTGTGAAGAAGACTTTGAGAGCAGAAATCTAGAGGCCATATTACGAGGAATGACTGGAGTCAATTCCCAGCCAGTGCGCAAACACCAGCCACTGATGCAGTGCTGGTCCCAAGCCCAAATAAAATTGGAGGATTGCATCAGCAAGGGTATCCGGTGTAAAACCTGTGACAAGTTGTGAGCCCTTTATGAGAGCAGCTGAAACACCAACATCATTACAAGATGCAAACCACTTACCAGAAGATTGAAATTGAATTTTTAAATTCATACAGCGATCAGCCACAAAAGTTTTGGAACCAAGAACATGCCGGCTTGGTGTAGTTATTGCAAGCCAGATTTATATGGTATGACATTTTATTTATCATTGCTATCTGCACCAATATAGTCCACAAAAATGGATGGTCCCCCCCATCCCCAAAGGTGCCATGTTCCAAGATGTTTAACATATCGAAATTAACATCCAAGAAAATTAATGCTGATATGTGAAATCTAAAATTGCTCTATCCTGTTAAATGTCATCAGTGCACATGCAAATTTCTAACCCTGCTGTTCCAATATTTTCAGAGGAGGAACATATCTGTAGCAGATAGTGACATTATTTAATATTGGTATTTTATCTACAGTACCTGAAAAGTCACATAACAAACTGCCTAACGAATGCTAATCTAAAAAGTAATGGGATCAATGGTAGCATATAACAATCATTTATTTTTGTTGTGGCAGGTTTCAGACACATTGAAGAAGTTTGCTGGGAAAGTGACTACTTCGAGCGTTAAGGAGCGCAAAGAAATTTTACTGGAACTGAAGAAATGCATAACAGGAAAGAGTATGTTGGAAATTAAAACTCCATGTTGTACACCATGTATTCTATATCTTGCTGTCTCAATTTAACAGTTCTGTGTTCTCTTGTTCCTTTAGATCTTCCTGAACCAGCTGTCAAAGGTCTATGCAAGCTCTTTTGTCTTACCCTTCATCGATACAGGTGAGATGGGGGGGGGGCATAAAAATCACCCTGTCTATAGGGAGATAATGGGTTTCTGTAGTAATGACAATTTAAATTTTTTTTTGTAATCAAATTTTTTTGGTTTTGCCTTAAGAGATGCAGCCTCTCGCCATGCTGTGCTCTCGATCATCAACCTAATGGCCCAATCACAGCCTGATGCCTTTGCTGCCCATCTGCCTTCTGTCCTGCTCACTTGTGGAATTGTGAGTAAGGACATAATACCAGGGTAGGATTATAAAATTCTCCTGCTTGCTATATAATTATTTTTATATTGAGAAAAGTACTCATTGTTGACTGTTTGATGCAGGAAGAGCACAGCATCAGCTGCTTGTTGTGCCTTGCCATGGACTTTCTTAATAGTACGTGTAGTCTTCCCCATGCAAAAGGAGAGAGAGGCACCCCAATGGAAAAAACTGGTTAGTGTTTTTTTATTATTTTTTTATTTAAGTTCATTAGATGGTATGAGAAAATGTTAGATGTTAAACGGCAGGAAAAAGTTAAAATCCCATTGCAGGACATCACAGGATAAAGTGATGAGCATTGACAGGTCCCCCCCCCCGACCCCACTGTGTTGTGTGATTTGAATAAAATTTTAGAATGTGAGTTTTTTTTGGCCAGGCAGTCTAGTTATCACATCGTAAGCTAAGTTAAGCTAATTTTAAAAGGGGATAATTAAAAAAAAAACATCAAGTAACTGTGCATTTCATTATCAAATTAGTCAATTAATTGTTTCAGTAATGGATTGAGATAGATGTGTGTGTGTGTGTGTGTGTGTGTGTGTGTGTGTGTGTGTGTGTGTATAGATGTGTATATATAAGGTTCTAAGTTGCTGAGTTGGACTGTCCTTTAAAATCTTTTTGTATGTGTCTGTGTGAGAACAGGTGGAGGTGCAGAGTCTGTTCCTTGCTGAGATCATTGGTGGAGCCCCCAGAAATGCTATCAAGTCTGTCACTAAACAGCTTATCAAGTTGTGGAAAGATGTGAGGCCATTAACAGCATGATTACATGTTGTTTATTTTTACTAGACCTGCGGGTTTCATTTATTTAACCCTAGACACACACACTAAAAAAATCTATGCATGTTATTGCTTACATATGAAGCATGAAGAAACTTGTGATTTAACTTAAGAGTCAATGGAAATATTTGACATTTGCTAATTAGCTTTTAGATATCTATAGTTAACTACACTGATCGACCATGCATTATGACCACTCGCCTAATATTGATTAGGTCCCCTTCTTTGCCATCAAAGCAGTAATGCTCTGTGTTCTGTAATTGTGTTCTGACAACTTTCAAATGGATCCAGCTTTAAACTTCTCAATGTGTGATTGTGACTTTCTCTCTCTCTCTCTCTCTCTCTCTCTCGTGTGGGTGTGCGATTTTTCCTTAACTATTTTCAAAAACGTACGCATTTTTTCTTACATTTCATACAGCACTTCCATAATTTTGTTTTGATTCTTTAAAGCTTCTTTGTGACAATAACCATTGTTGAAAGCGCTATGCAAATAAAATTTAATTGAGTTTGAGCTACAATAGTTCTTCTATTGGAACAGATTACACAGTACTCAAGGTGGTCATAATGTGGTCACCTACGCAGGTGGTCATAATGTTATAGCTGGTCAGTGTATGCTTATGTAACTGAAGGTGACATTTGTAATGATGTTTAAGTGGGTAGCTATAGGTGAATGGCTTCGTAAACTCAGATTTTTTTTTTGCTTCTCCTTTCCACTGAATAAATGTAAACCTAGAACCGTCTCTGTTCTGTATAACCATCACATCACTGTTCCATCACATAAAGCTGTTCAGAAAGGGAAGTTGGTGGGGGTGGGGGCTACCATGTAGGGCGACTTTCTATCTCTCGCGCGCACACACACACACACACACACACACACACACACACACACACACACACACACACACACACACACACACACACACAACGTTTACCAATAGAGACTCTCACTCACACAAGCGCGGTCGAAGACAGACACACACCAGCTTGCCGACAGAGCCAGAGAGTGAAGAGGAGGGGGGCTACTGTGTAGGACGGCTTTCTCTCTCATACACACACACACACTCACACAGACCAGTTTACCGACAGAGACTCACACAAGCGCGCGCACATACCAACACAAAATTAAAAATGCTTTGTGTGCACACACGTGGTCAGTGTTTATAGTAAACAGTACACAGATGTTGACTATTCGATTGACGCAAGTGCCACTGACACCGAGCATAGGAGACGATTACCCATAATACAACTTGTATTTCAAAAACCTGCACTTTTATCAAGTTAATATTTATTTAAACTCTTTAAAACCGAGGTACTCGCAATCCAAGGATCCACACACACATTTTTATGACCTGCTTACTTGGACGCAAGTGGGCAAGGTTCTTATTGTTAAAAAAAAAAAAAAAACACACACACACACAGAGGTGAGTTAATTACAGACCTCATTAAGATGCTAATCTTGGGATGAACCTACAATGACTGTGTGATCATATAAAGATCAGTATTTTTTTTTTTAGCTGCATTTATATATCTGCACTTGGCCCTCCGTGGTACCTGGGCGAGATTTGTAACTAAATACAGCACAAGTATCTAAAGCATATCTAAACCACATAGTCTTGTGTAACAGAACTGTTATATTCTTACACAGTAAGTTCCTGGTTGTCATTTTAGCGTGAAATAGGGCTCTCTGCTTGAGAACCTAAATTTAATGCTTTACAGCTATGGGTTTTTTTTCTTATTTTATCCCTATTACTTATCTCCAGATCCCCGGATTGGTTGATCAGTATTTGAGCACTCTGTTGGGCTTGGACCAGAGTCCTTTATCTCTGCCACTGCTGGCTGTGTGTGTGGACTTTTGCACCTCTCAGAAAGACATGGGCCCCATTAACAAGCACAAGGTGGGTTTCTCTCATTACATACATACAATCTCACAAATGGGGCTGGTTACCAAACATTGGTATTATTATGATGCTGATTAAATTGCTTAGATACTATCGATTGTGAAAAGCATGCAGTGTGCTTATTATAATGCCCAAAGTCAGTGCTCGTCTGTGTTTTGTTTTGAGAGGCTTGACTCCAGTATCCATTGCATAGTAATGTAAAATGTAATATAAAAATGTCCAAGTAATCAATACACATCAGCCACATCAGTCCATAGCAGGCAATGCATATAATCAAAATAATTATGTAAGTTTGTATGGAATGTGAATGTGTATGAATAAAAAATTTCATATAGTCCCTGATGAGCAAGCCGAGGGTGATAGTGGCAAGAAAAAACTCCGAGATGGCAGTAGGAAGAAATCTTGAGAGGAACCAGACTCAACAGGGGACCCATCCTCATTTGGGTGAAACAGAAAGCAGGAATTTATTTGCATTCATACTGTGTGTTAGATGGCAGGCAGTTTAGTATAACAGTTGTTTACAGATGTTAATATTGAGTCCAGGTAGTTATAAGGAAGTTAAGGTAACCTTGGAAATTCCAGTCTTGAACTATCGAGCTACTGCAGCCAAGTCCTCAGAGAAACAGCTGTCAACATCAGTTGAGGCCAGAACCATCTTCATAGTAGAGTGAAACAGTCCCTAGACACCAGACGCATCCCAAAGACGCATGGGGCATCCATGTGACGGAGATCTCCAACCAGAAGCGGGGCACCAGGATGAGGCAGGCAGGTCCAGAGGGCAAAGGGAGTCTGGATCAATGGCAGCTCAGGAACGACATGTGAAGCTTGAGGGGGGGAAAGCAGAAGATGAGAGAACAGTTGGGTATGGTCACAGTCACATAATGTATAAGATGAATGTATATTTAGTGTCGAGTGCAAGCAGGGACTCCGGCAGCACTAACTATAACAGCATAACTAAAAGGAAGAGCCAGAAGGAAACACAGACATGAGGGCTCCCTGAGATGTAAAGCAACCAATCACCTCACCGTCAACAAATCTGAGTGATCAATGAGAGTTGGGAAGACCCCATCTGAACATACCAGTTCACCATAATACTCTACATCCATGAGTCCCCCAGATCTGCTCCTTTACCTAAGACAAATCTATTTACAAAAATGCTTGGTTAAATAAATAGTGTTCGGGACTAAGACAGTCTCAGTGTTTAAGTCTAGGCTAAAAACCTATTTTGAAGGCTATTCCATAACTTTGTGGCTTTGTAAGAAAAAGCTCTGCCCCCTGCTGTAGTTTTCATAATGCGCGGTACTGACAAGCAGCTTGCATCCTTTAATCGGAGTAGGCATGGCGAATCGTAAGACACTAGCAGTTCACTCAGATTTACCATTTAATGCTTTATATGTCAAAAGTAGTATTTTAAAATCAATGCAAAATTTCACAGGGAGCCAATGAACTGAAGATAAGATAGTGGGGATGTGCTTGCATCTGGTTCTAGTGAAGACTCTCGCTGCTGCATTCTGAACTAACTGAAGCTTGTTTATGCACTTAGTTGAACAACCAGACAGTAAGGAGTTATAATAGTCCAACCTAGAGGTGATAAAAGCATGAACTAGTTTTTTTGCATCGTTTAATGATGATATATTCCTTAATTTGGCAATATTTCTGTGGTGAAAGAATGCTATCCTGGTGATACTGTCTACATAAGCTTCAAATAAAAGACTAAAATCTCTAATCACACCGAGGTCTTTTACTGTTGCACTAGATAGAACAGAATGGCCATCTAAAGTTAGTGTGATCTAAAACCTTGCTTCTAGCTGCACTAATACCATGCGGTCCTACGACTATCTTATCAGGATTAAGCAGAAGGAAGTTAATTAGCATCCAGTCTCTTATATCCTTTACTCATTGCACAACTTTAGCAGCTGGTTTTTCTCATGGTTTTGCTGAGACACATAACTGTGGGTCGTCAGCATAACGAAAATAAAAACTAATGCCATGCGTACAGATTATGTTGCTCAAAGGAAGCATGTAAAGGTGAAAAAAGCAGTGGTCCTAAAACCGAACCCAATGGTACACCAAACTTCACTAGAGAACATGCAGAATAATCACCATTTATATCTACATACTGATAACGATCAGTCAAACAGGATCTGAGCCAGGACAGGGCTGTTCAATTAATTCCTACTGCATTTTCTAATCTGTGAAGGAGAATCAATGATGTCAAAAGCTGTGCTGAGGTCGAGTAACACAATAATAGTTACGCAACCCTGATCAGAGGCCAATAGGAGGTAATTTACCACTTTACTGAGTGCTGTCTCTGTGCTGTGATGAGATATACATTCTGACTGATACAGTTCGTTTATGCTATTTCTATGTTGATGGGAGCATAGCTGCTCCGCTCCTATCTTTTTCAGAATCTTAGAGATAAAATGGAGGTTTGATATCGGCCTGTAATTGGACAGCTTACAGGGGTCGAGGTCAGACTTCTTAATTATCGGTTTAATAACTGCTAATTTAAAAGATTTTGGAACATACCCAATGCTGAGTGAAGAATTAATTATCAACAGGTGTTCTGTTATGTTTTAAGGTGAGTGTGCGTGTTGATGTGAATCTATGTTTAATACGGTAGCGTGGCGCTGTGCGTATAATACACATTAAATGAGACAAGATAGTGATCTGAGATAACTTCAGACAGTGGAATTGTCAATATATTTCTCATACTTTGTCCGAAGATGTCTGAAATCTAAAGTGTGACCTGCTTTATGAGTGGGTCCTACTACACATTGATTTACTCCTACCGAGTCCAGCATGGACATAAATGCTGTTCTCAGAGGGTCTTCTGGATTCTCAAAATAAATATCAAAATCTCCAGCAATTAACACTTTGTCTACCGAAATGACTAGGTTTGAGAGGAAATCTGCAAATTTACAAAGAAATTGAGTATGCCACTGGGGGTCTGTAAATGGTAATTATCGGGATCGACTGAGCAGACCTAATATTTGTAGCTACACTTATGTTACTATAGAGAACTTAAAATGCATTAAATTTGTGTCCATGTTTTTGTACAATAGTCAGATTATCATGGTAAATAACTGCGATGCCTCATCCTCTACCAGTTAGCCGAGGCTGGTGTATATAGCTGTATACAGGAGGTCTAGCTTCATTTAAAGCTACATACTCGTCCTGTTTAATCCAGGTTTTTGTTAAACAGAGTACATCAAACTTCTGATCCATGATAATTTCATTAACAATAACTGCTTTAGATGCAAGAGATCTAATGCTTAATATTCCTAGCTTCAGATCAGAGGTGCTGGCTGCGCATTCAGTGTGATTGAGTTTGTTAAACTGATGTTAATTAAATTACTAAAACAGACTTTGATTTTTTCTAAATTTGTGTTTAGCTCGGGGAACAGACAGTCTTAATATGATGAACCTTGAGTGATGACTCTATGCAGCTAGCAGATGGTTGGTTTAGCCTGTTTGTTTGCTCCCTGACCTGGGCTCTGGGTATTCAGTGATTAATTAGGCCTCTGCTGAGACTATGCGCTATACTACAAGAAATGAGAGCAGCACCTTCCCGAGTGGGATGGACACCGTCTCGCCCTAACAGGCCAGCTTTACTCTCAAAAGTCTTCCAGGTACCTATAAAGCACAAAGATGTGCCGAGTTCAACTGCACGAAGGACTGATCATAGCCATGTTCTTCAACACCTCATTCTAAATCTTCACGATCAGATTCTCCCATATTATTGATGAGGAGGGGGGGTATGACTGGGGTTTTGGTGGTTAATATTTAGCCGAAAACACACAAAGCAAACAAAGATTTGGCCTTGTTCATGGTTGTTTGCAAAATTTAACGTATGTAATTCCGATGACTAAAAGCGGTAACTTTAGTTGTTGGTTTAAAAAAAAAATAATTTAATGATGTCGAGCTGTTTTCATGCATCCATTGTTTTTATCTGTTATGTTCTTTCAGGCTGCAATCTTGGATTTGTACTTGAAGACTGTGCTCATGAGCAAAACCAGACCACTCTCTCACATTCTGGTGAGTGTGATTTTTAACTTTTGGGCAAAAACACACTCTTTTCTGAGCCTTTTGCTTTATCTTGAAAAATAAATATATGCTTTCAGGCTAAATGTGGATCACTGCTTCGCCATGTTTCTCACTCTGAGTTCAAGGAGCAGCTCTTGCCAACTCTACAGAAAGCCCTGCTGCGTAGCCCTGAGAACTCGCTCCAGAGTGAGATAGACACTAATCTACAATATGACAGATATTGCTGTAGTGTGGTTCATGTTAATCTGGTTTCTGCTTCTTTTTTTCCCCTCTCTTACACACACCTCTAGCCATCTCCTCCATGCTGGCTTCACTTACTCTTGATCTCAGTCAGTATGCTTTGGACATAGGAAAAGGCCTTGCCAGTAAGTTTACTACTACCATTTTAAGTAAATGGAAATGTTTGCCTTTATGTTTTGACTGTGTATGTGTGCATTCTTTTCGCAGGCCAGCTGAAGGCAAGTAACATTGAATTGATGGAGCATGCAGTTCAGGCCATGCAGAATTTGGCTGAGCAGTGTAGTGACCAAGCTGCCATCCAGGATCTTGTGAGACACCTCTTTGGCATTCTTGGAGGTGACAAATTTTATTTACACACACACACGGATGGGCAAATCACATGCCAGACACTCAAACAGATTGTGCCTATTAGTGATGGGAGTCACCAGGGACCACCCAATCTGATAAATTCACAATTTTATAAATATTAGACTCCCTAGACCACAGGCTGAAAAACACTCCCAAAACATTAGGTTCCCACCACCATGTTTGACAGTGGGGATGGTGTTCTTAGGGTTGAAGGCTTCTCCTTTTTTTTAACACCAAATGAAGGCTACTTTGTGGCCAAACAATTACATTTTTGTTTCATCAGACCATAAAGCACAAGACCAGAAGTCTTTGTGCAGATGAGCATTTGCAAAGGCGAAGTGGGCTTTTGTGTGCCTTATCTGGAAAAGTGATGTCCTCCTTGGTCTGCGTCCGTGGAACCCAGCCACCGATTCATAAGGATGGCCTTGGTTTGGTTTGATCCTTGGATTCTTTTTTTTTTTACCTCTCACCATCCTCCTGGCCAGCACAGATGTCACTTTTGGCTTCCGCCTACACCCTCCCAGATTTCTCACAGTGCGGAACGAATGGTTATGACTATAACCTCTGTTCCCTGAAGGAGAGGAACAAGGTACAACACGTATTGTATGGGATATCGCGCGCACCCGTGTCCTGGCTGAAGCCACCTAGATTCACGCCTTAAAGGCAGTCAAACCTGTGGTGACGTAGGTGTAGCCCCATGGTCGACTCTCAGTTCGACACCCGCTCTTCGCCAAGCTAAGCTGAGAGGTGGTTCAGCAATGTGTTGTACATCGTTCCTCTCCTTCAGGGAACAGGGGTTATAGTCATAACCATTCATTCCCTTTCAGTCAATTCACTCGGTACAACACATATTGTATGGGACATATATTCACGCCCCGCTGAGCATCTACCAAAGTTACCAAAAAACCTGATAGCTACTCTACTGCCTCATGGACCACACAGAGAGGACACAATGGGCCACCGAGGGGGCTGTTATGTCCAGACAGTAGAACTGGATAAACGTGTGCGATGAGGACCAACTGGCTGCCACGCAGATATCACCCACGGATTTCCCTTTGAACATCGCCCACGATGTTGCCATAGCTCTTGTTGAATGTGCTTTCACACCCTGAGGCAATGGGACAACCCTTGCTGCTATAAGCTAATGTAATAGCCTCCACAATCCAATGGGAAAGCCACTGTTTAGCCAGTGCTTTACCCTTTACTGGGCTGGTAAAGCAGACAAACAGTTGATCACATACATGCATATTCACTGTACGGTCCATGTAGACACTTAGTGCACGTACAGCGCACAAATTATGCAATTTTCTCTGCTCCTCAGAAGCAAAAGGAGGGGGACAGAAGCTATAAAAGTCAAAGACCATAGAGCTATAATCAGTGGAGACCACTTTAGGTACATAGGCCGCGTTTGGCCGTAGAGTAACCTTTAAACCAAGATGGATGCACAAACAAAGTGTGGAGATCACCCACTCGCTTAGCAGACGCTAAAGCAAGAAGGAGTGCCGTCTTATATGAAAGACTTTTCATGTTCATAGACTCAACTGGCTCAAAAGGATGGCCAACGAGGGCCTCAAGCACTAACAATAAATCCCAAGACGGATCACTGGACCTCACAGTGAGTCACCGACGTTGTACCCCTCTTAAAAATTGTACTGCCAGTGTATGAGCTCCCGTTGACACTCCATCAAAACCAATGAGACAGGCTGATCTAGCTGCCAGGTATACTTTAATAGGAGAGATGGAAAGGGCTTTTTCTAACAGTTCTTGTAGAAAAGACAAAACCTCCACCATCGAGCACTGATATGGAAGAACATTACGTTCTTGACACCATTGCTCAAAAGCTCGCCACTTGTAAGCATATAAACCTCTAGTAGACAAGGCCCGTGCACTTTGAATAGTCTCTATCACATTCGAAGGAAGTCTTTAGCTATAAGATTGGACCTTTCAACAGGGAAGCCTGCAAGTTCCACAGTTTGGAACGTGGGTGAACCAAAATGGACATTGAGCATTCCCTTCGGATGCAAAAAGATTCACTACTGCCCTGCCGAAGCGCTCCCAGATCTGGGCTACCACCCATTGGTGTAACCAACATTCCATCACAAGCGGGCCCCCTCTGGAGAGAAGGTCCGCCCCCAGATTCAGGTGCCCTGGAATGTGAGTGGAGCTGAGTGACAGAAGATGAACACTGGACTATAGTAATAGAGAATGAGAGAGTTTCAGCAGGGGAAGTGAACGAGTCCCCCCCCCCCCCCCCCTTGTCTGTTTATATACGACACCACTGTCTTGTCTGTCCTTATCAGAACATAATGGCCTGTCAGACGAAAATGTCTCAGGGCTGAAAACACCGCCAACAGCTATAATATAATCTACAACAATAGTTGCTGTAATTGTTGCTTGGGAGAAGTGTAACGCCGCTTGGGACTGATACCCTGAACATAACATTGCGGCCTCTTGGGCGGCTTTGAGAGAGGAGAAACAGTGTCTCCCTGCTGCCAGAGCTCCTCTCCCTTTAAAGTCCGAGTCTGTTTGGGCTTCATCTCTCGTCGCGGAATGATGTCTTGCAATGCCTCAGCCTGTTTTCTCTTGAAGTCAAACTTTGCCTGAATTCATAGCGGTTCATCCAAGTAGAATGCCGTTTCTCTATCTGGAATGTCCGAGAGCGTGAGCAATAAATACCTCTGTGCTACCACTGTGCTCGCCATCCCTCTCCCGAGGGAGAGAGCTGCACAACGAGACATGCAAAATGTAGTCTGTCCCGATCCTGACCTCGTTAAGTAGCGCACACATCGGGCTCTCTTGAGGCACCAGTGAGCCGAACTCTGCTAAACACCGTGCTTTATATGTCTGAAGCAGTGGTTTGCTCCATGACGACGTTAACTCACCGATAAAATCGGGAAAAATGTGCTAGCAGTTTTTAACGGTTGTCGGTTCACGAGGGAGAAAGAAAAACAAATCCCGCGAACATCGGCGGTTTTTGAGCCGGCTGTGGGGAGGGCCACTCCACCTCCAGCGTCTCGGCCGCTCGGCGGTAGAGAGCAAAAATGAAGTGTCTTCCCGAGCGGCTAACGCAGTAGCAGCAGAGCTCTGAGCAGACGGCAACATTTCATGCTCGTCCTCCGACAAGCCGTGCATTTCTAGACCGATGTTGAGCACGGCATCATCCTTGAAAGCACGCTGCTCAGCGCCTGGCTGCTGACCAGCGCTGTAGGCGAGCTCAAGGTCCTCCGACCCCCTCGAAATACTCAATGTTGTCTGCCCAGCTAAGAGCAGGGACTTCTGACGAAAACTCCTCTTCAGCAGACACAGGCGAAGCTGAAACTGCTAATTTGGAAAGGAGGGGGTCCTGCTGAGCGACTGTATTTCATTTATTTATTTTCCAGGTCTCCAAGAACGTGACCCGTCTTTCCAGCTTTGAACGCCGGAGCTGTCGACAAAGCGCACATGACTCGGGCTCAGAGAAGCCGTCCCTCCTGTGGACAGGGGAGAACCGCGGACTTCTCCCATTAGCTTCCTTGCTCATACTAGCTAGCACTGTTAGCATGGCTAAACAGAGCCAACCAAACTGAGATGTTGCTAATGCGTTGACTGACAGTGAACCTAAAGTCATTGCTCCGTGGGTAGACTACTCACCAAATAAGGCTGTTGTCGCTAACACCAACAGGAACAGTTGAGCTGATTTTAAGCTCAGTCTTATAATGTCAAATGTAGAGTTGACTAGCAGCACCTAGACCTCCACGGAAAAGGTGTTCACAGCGAGGTGAAGAGCATAAGACCTGAGTCAACCGTGGTAGGCTTATAGGTATAGACAGGGCTACACCTACGTCACCACAGCTTTGACTGCCTTTAAGGCGTGAATATAGGTGGCTTCAGCCAGGACACGAGAGGGCATGATATCCCATACAATGTGTTGTACCGAGTGAATTGACTGAAAGGGAACGTCTTGTATTTCTTATTAATACTTTGCACTGTAGCCAAGTAACTTCAAAACATTTAGATATGGTCTTAAACACTTTCCTGACTTGTGAGCAGCCACCAATGCGCAGCCGCAGGTTCTCAGTGAGCTCATCTGTCTTAGCTATAACTGGCCACAAACCAACAACGGAGAGCTTCTTATTTTCACCTTTTGAGTTGATTAAAACAGCTGTTCCCAATGAATCAGGATATTTTGGATTCTTTATCTTGGACTATTTGGAATGGTATAGAACTTCCCATAGACTGTGACAGTTTGCAAAGGGTATGAATAAATTGACATTTTTTGTTCAAATGTAAAAAGCTTAGAAAAATTTCTTCCACAATGTCGTCTCTTGTATATTGTCTTATCTTTTGGGAGAAGCCTGTCATTTCCGGTCAAAAAAAAAGCTTGCTTGTTTGAAAAAAGTAACTTGAAGTCGGAATTTGCCAGGGGTATGAATCATTTTGTCAGACTTGACTGTGTGCGTGTTTGTATAAAAACACACACACATATATATATGTGTATGTGTATATATATGTATATATGTATGTTTGTATATGTATGTGTGTGTGTGTGTGTGTATATAATATATATATATATTTACACACACACATGTATAATTATGGCATGCCGTTTAGGAAAATATTCTTGAGAGAACTTAATGAAACTCTGAATATATTGAATGAAACGTGAGAATATTGAATGGATTCCGAATATATTGATTGAAAAATATATATATTGAATGAATTCTGAATATATGGATTGAAACTCTATATATATATTGAATGAAGATTCTGAATATATGGATTGAAAACTGATATATGGAATGAAAAGTCTGAATATATGGAATGAAACATGACGTCATCGAAACACAGCGCCATCTTTAGAAAGGACGAGTGAATCGGCGAGAAACTTGGTTACTGCAATTGTGAGAAATGAAGAGATGGTGAACACATTGGTAGTTGCGTGTCCGGCCCAAAGTGGTGGCACAAGCCGCACTCAGTATCAGACGACGGATGAAGAAATATATTCGCTATTTCACCGCGGAAGACCGGTGTTATGCGCTAAAATGCCCCCCTGCCACAGATTGCACCCCCCCCTATTTAATCTCCGTGGAATATTATATTAGAACAGAAATTTCTAGGTTTATGATTTAGAAATTACAAATTAGACCAAATGGATTTGATTATAAAATAAGCATTATAAAAAATTGCATGTAGTATAGGGAAAAAATATAAATTATTTTTTTTATATACAAGATGTATTTTTGATATTGCTTATTTAATAATTAAAATCATTTTGTTAAATTTTTCATCATAAATATTTATTTAGTGCAAGCATTTTTGTATTACATGACAAATCCCTGTAAAATAAATGTGCCACAAAAGAAACATTATATGAGAATTTGTATTCATGGTCTCGGCACCTGTCACGTGCCTAGGGTTAATTATAATAGTTATATCATATTTGATAACAATAAACTTATGAATTTATGTTGTAATATAATATTTGATAGAGATGATGTAGGGGGGCAATCTGTGGCAGGGGGGCATTTTAGCGCATAACACCGGTCTTCCGCGGTGAAATAGCGAATATATTTCTTCATCCGTCGTCTGATACTGAGTGCGGCTTGTGCCACCACTTTGGGCCGGACACGCGCTCATCAATGTGTTCACCATCTCTTCATTTCTCACAATTGCAGTAACCAAGTTTCTCGCCGATTCACTCGTCCTTTCTAAAGATGGCGCTGTGTTTCGATGACGTCATGTTTCATTCCATATATCAGTTTTCAATCCATATATTCAGAATTCATTCAATATTCTCACAGTTCATTCAATATATTCAGAATCTTCATTCAATATATTCAGAATCTTCATTCAATATATATAGAGTTTCAATCCATATATTCAGAATTCATTCAATAGATATATTTTTCAATCAATATATTCGGGCAGGAAGGAAATATTAATGATGAAATCATACTATATATATATATATATATATATATATATATATAATATATATATATATATAATATATATATATATATATATATATATAATTAAATGTGTGTGTGTGTGTGTGTGTGTGTATATATGTATATATATATATATATTTATATATATATATATATATATATATAAATATATATATATATATATATATATATATATATATATATAATGTGTGTGTACATACATGTATTACACTGATCCAACCATAGCATGACCACCACAGTATGTATATGATTAAGTGTGTGTAATTCATGCAGAACACTGTCTATCCTTTGTACATTGACCTACTAGAGCTTACCTTGCTGAAAAAGGTAATGCTGGTGCTGACAGGTTTCAGAACGCACTAAAGGTTATGACCTCTTTCCAGTTCATTTTTTCATTCCTTGGACAACTTTTGGAAGGTACTGATCACTGCAGATCCACATGAGCGGCAGTTTTGGAGGTCAAGTTTGGAGTCTGACTCCTTCATCTGGCCAAAATTTAGTCCTTGTCAGAGTTGCTTAAGCCCTTACCAAAAAAAAAGTCACTCCACTTTAACTGTCAGTGGTCCCAATTTTTATTGGAGATTTCTTCTGTAATAGATGCATGTTGGACAGTCATTCTGCTAATATTATGTCATTATTTATTATGTAAATATAAACATGTACATGATAGACAACACACATATATTTTTTTTCTTGTTTTAATTTTGAATTCTTTGCTTTGCAGGTTCTGAAGGCAAACTCACTGTAGTGACCCAAAAGATCAACATACTGTCAGGTATGGTTTCAGGTTAATGTTGTGCCAAAAGTTTTAAATGGAATAAAAGAACAGAAAATCTGACACATCTGTGTGAAAGGATATTTTTTTAATGCACAATATCAAATATTAATGTCCTTGTGAATTTGTCATTTAAGATTATTTTCTATGAAAATGTGTAATATTATATTGTTCATTCAGTATGTTCATGTGGTCAGCTGACGTAATCTTTTTGCCACATGACTTTGCTCAAACTAGACCTGACCGACAGAAAGACTTGTGCAGTAGGCTAGGCATGATGGGTAAATCAGGTAAATGGGGAAAAAAAACTTTTTTCCAATGATCCACAGTTCATCCTTTATTGTTCCTACCAAATTGAAGCGTTTTTCCGATCAGCCTCATGGATAAGTGATTTTCTTAAGGCTACGCACCTATTTAGTCCTAATCCCTTGTTCTCCTCACATTATACATGTAGAAATGCTCAAACAGCTGTTGATGGATTTACTGTTTACTAAGCCTTAAAATGATATCCTGTTACAATCAGTCAGGATGTTTCTCTGACCACAAAATGTACCTTTTTTTCGGTCGTTCAACCTCTCGATCAATTTAAAACCCATCCCTAGTTGTGCCAAAATGTACCAATAATTAGAAACAAAAAAATAGTTAAAGAATGATTCAAAAAGTACAAATGTGCATCAGAAAAAAAGATTTAAAGCAAAATGCAAGTATGAAACAATTAGTTTTTTTTGGGGGGGGGGGCGGTGAGGAGAATGTATATTTTAATTCACATTACTTGCATTTGTAATACATGTTTAACCTTGTAGTAATATTTGCTTTATAACTTTCCTTTTACCAGCCTCACTGATTTTGTTGTGTGACTTCAGCCTTTGTGTATTCTGTGTGCAGGGATTAAAAGTTGTAGCTGTCATTCAGTGTCTGGCTCCTCCAGCCAGTCACTAAGCTCAACTGTTGTACTGCAGTTTATCCCATTTCTGCAGCAGGAAGGTAAGCATCATCTTTTCCATTGGGCCTCAAGTATAACTTAGCATGTGCAATCACATCACATGGTTGCAGTTCTTCCCCTAGAATTTTTTTCAGACACAGTGGCAAGAGCATCCTTGGTTTTGTGCTCACTTGCTAAAATGTTTATTTATTTCCCTGCCCATACAAGACTTTTTGTTTGTTTCAATGTCAAATATCATCAAGGAGAGAATTAATCTGATGTATATCTTTCACACAAATTACTGTCGAAGTTCGCAGTTACTTAACATTCAAAGAAGAACGAACAGTCTTTAAGAAAAATTGTGAAATAAAAATATACAAGGTTAAATGCCATCAAAGCTTTAGCCAAATAAATAGGAAATCTTGGCCATCGGTTCAGAGTAGTCACTAGCCAACTAGTTCAAATAATGTTGCATATCAAATACTAATGAACCAATCAAACTTTTAAACTCCCTTTTAACATGTTTTACAACCAATAAACCCACCATGGGCCACCAAAAAACGTAGTGAGCAAAATTGCATTTATTTTTACTGCTTTAATTGAGAGGACTACTTTTACCTACGTTTGAGGTGAAGTGCATTTTAGTATCTTTGCTCAATTGATAATTCACCCATGGCGCTGCATGAGACATGACTGAACTGATGGAGGGAGAGATGAAATGTAAAGCCCCATCCACTAACAACAGTTATGTGAATGCTCTCCCTCAGTCTCAAAAGATTGATTTCCAAGATATTGTGCATGATTTGCGGGTGTCGGGGAGCTTCTGTTTGGTATGTTTATTTTAGCAATATGAGAAATCATATGAACAAAGACTTTCTCTCATGGTCATTACTAGGGCTACAATTAATTTGATTTATTTTGATGATCGATTAGTTGGGCGATAATTTTTTTCCCCCGATTAATCGGATAAAAGCTAAATGCTTCTTTAATTTGATGTTATGCTTATAACTATATAAATCCATAAATCAGGGTATTAGTTATGTATATATGTGCCTTTTGCGTTTTTTAAAGTTTAGTTTTAGAGTTTCATGATCTTTAATTTTGACATTTTAAACCTTAAATTAAAGACAAAGTTTGTTTTTGAACAGTAAAACTCCTCTAAATATCCAAAATATAAATAAATAAGCAAAACAATTGTTGTACTCTTATTATATTGGATGGCATCTGTTATAGTGGCTGCTTGTTGTGGAGTACATGGGGGATTTCTTTTTTGAATGAACTCACTTATGCTGACTTCTCTATCTAAAAATAAATAAATAAGCAAATAACAGCATCTGAGTATGCAAAATACAGCATTTTAACAATAATTGCTGATATTTCCAGCTGATAGAGAAGGAACAGCCAATCAGAAGTAGTGTGTGGAAGTCTGTGATTGTCTGGTTTTGTGGCAGTTTTGTCACACTGGACAAAGTTGAAGGCAGAGTCGCGCGTCCGCAGAGAACATGTTGCACGAGCAGGGGAGACATTGCTCGCGCAGAATCGAGCTGTTGAGCGCGCAGTGTAGACACTGCCCGCGCATAGTGCTTTGTCGCTCTCAAAATGTTAAACCGGGGGTGCTATAGAGCCGATCATGGAGTAGGACGCATTTTGTCGGGCTCTCGCTGAATAATAACACTATGTTAAAATTCTTTTTTTTAATTTCTAGTTTATTTCACTAACTGGTCGGTAATACGCAACCATAACTTGGTGACCAGTTTAGTAGTTGTTTTGGTGTCAGATATGGCTGCGAGCTTGAGAAAATACAAATACAGTGGTTCATCCAGCACTAGGCCCAGCACATCCTCGGCCCTCAGCCCCGTTAGCGAGCCGAGCTCAAGCCGCAGCGCTACTTCATCTCCCTCAAAATCAGAAAAAATCGACGTCGAAGACCTCAAATCTCAAATTCTCTTATCCCTCAAGAGTGACATTTTAACAGTAATTAAAGAAGAATTGAGGAATGCACTGACCGAAGAACTGAACTCCATTAAGAGTGAGTTACAGACACTCAAGGCCGAAATCACCAGTTGCGTCGCGACAACTCGCGCAGAATTGGACCAGATTAAGGCTTCTGTGAGGGACATGGAGGGCGGACTGTCTACATGGTCGGATGAAGTGGTTTCAATGCAAACTACAATAACGAGCCTGCTGGCAGAAATGACCGAACTGAAAGCGAGGTATGACGACATGGAAGGGAAAATGTAACATTCCGGAACGGAGGAACCAGGGTCAGGCTCCACCGCGTCGGTCTCTAAACTACTGACTGAAGTTCTGCAGATGGACAATGACCTCCTTATTGACCATTCGTACAGAAGTTCAGGACCCAAGATGCAAGGAGGGAAACCGCGCACCATTGTGGCCAAGCTACACTACCATCAGTCCTGTGTTGGTGCTGCGCTGAGCCCGGTCCCGAGGTCCACTTCGCTTTAACGGGGAGCAAATAGCCATATTTCCAGATTACACTCAGAGTGTGGCCAAGACTCGTGCGGCATTTACTGAGGTTAGAAAACTCTTACGAGGACAGGACGGTGTGCGCTTCGGCATTTTGTATCCTGCGCGACTCCGTATCACCTATAAGGGCGAGGACCAGCCATAGTGATATCAGACCACTCTCCACTGACTGTCAGTCCATATACCCACTGCAGGACCTAACTATTGTCCTTGGAGATTTAACTCCTCGCTTCTTTCAGATGAGAAGTTTGTGAGCTTTATGAGTTAAGAGAGAGAGTTCTTTTTAAATGTCAACCAAACTCAAAATAAAGAGACCAGGGAAAATTTTACAAAATTAGCAGGTAAGATAAAGGAATTGGATTCAATATGCAGTGTGTCACCTACACCAACTATACTCAAAGAACCCCTATTATTACAAGCAGAATATAATTTAACTTTGACAAAACAAGCGGAATATCTGGTTTTAAAATCACGCTCCTCATTTTATGAGCATGTGGAAAAAACTGGTAGACTGTTGGCCAATCTTTTGCGACAGCGATCGGCTAAACAAGCTATACCCGAAATTAAAAATGATCATGGTGTAAAGTGTACTGATAATTTAACAATCAATAGCTGTTTCCTACACTATTATGAATCACTTTATACCGCTCCTTAATCTGTTGATACATCGACATTAGAGGGCTTTTTTCAAAATTTATGTATTCTTACAATAAGTGTAGATACAGTGTCACAATTAGATGAGTCTATATCTGATACAGAAATAGCCATAGCAATACGAAGTATGCAATCTGGTAAATCACCTGGACCAGACGAATATCCTACAGAATTTTTAAAAACCTTTTCCAATCAGCTCTCTCCTCTGTTGGCATCAGTTTTCAGAGAAAGCTTTTCCTCTGTATCATTACCTTCAACTATGCGGCAAGCAGTTATCTCCTTAATTTTAAAGAAAGAAAAGAACCCTCTTGACTGTAGTTCATATCGTCCAATTTCATTGTTGAATACAGATACGAAAATCTTAGCAAAAGTTTTAGTCCGCCGTCTGGAGAAAGTAATGCATTGTGTTATTTCACCTGATCAAACGGGCTTTATAAAGAACAGATACTCTTTTTTTTTTATTTTTTTTTTTATATTAGGCGGCTGTTGAATGTTGCTTATAACCCATCTCTATCTGACAATTTAGAAACGATTATTTCCCTCGACGCAGAAAAAGCATTTGATTTGAGTGAATTAGGATTTTCTTTTTTTATACTCTTGGTAAATTTGGTTTCGGCCCTAAATTTATATCATGGATAAAAGTGCTATACCCCCAAATAGCAACTTATCCCCTTTCTTTGAGCTTCAGCGTGGTACGTCTATGCCTTTTGTCACCTCTTCTCTTTGCTGTGGCTATTGAACCATTGGCTATTGCATTAAGGGAAAATGCCAGTATTAAAAGTATCTCTCGTGGGGGGGTGGAACACAAAGTTTCCCTGTATGCTGATGACATGCTGCTTTTCATGTCCGATCCTCATCACAGCCTACCAAAACTTGTGAATTTACTGAAAGACTTTGGTGAAATATCTGGCTATAAAGTTAATCTACAAAAAAGTGAAATGATGTCAATTAAAAAACGATATAGTTTCCTGATTCGATCCCCTTTAATATTAGTCCCAGAAAAATCAAATATCTAGGGATTTGGATAACACATAACCAATGCAGATCTGTATAAGGTGAATTCAGCTTTTACTTTCCAAAACAAAATTAGATCTCGAAAGATGGGACCTGCTACCTCTTTCTTTGGGCGGAAGAATAAACACAGTTAAAATGAATGTTTCCAAAATTCCTTTACCTATAAAAAACAACCACGTATTAAACAAAGTATCCTACAGAGGCCCCGTGAATTAGGAGGAATGGCACTTTCAAACTTTCATTATTATTATTGGGCTGGTAATGTAAGGGCGATGTTACTCTGGGCGCAGTGTGCCGTCAACCCTCCCGTCTGGGTAGCCATAGAGGAAGCATCCATGGGATCAATATCTCCCTCGTCATTATTATGTGCTAAATTGCCACAAAAACAACCCACATCATTTTTTACCTCAAACTCACTGGTTATACACTCCGTTAAAATTTGGAATCAGTTTCGGCGTCATTTTAAGCTTACAGATCTATCTTTGATAGCACCACTGAATGGGCACTGCATGTTTGCTCCTTCTTATACAGATAATGCTTTTGGGGTTTGGTTTGAGTGTGGTGTTGTGTCATTATACGATCTTTACATTGATAATATCTTTGGCTCATTTGAACAACTTATACAAAAGTTTAACATTCCCAGGACACATTTTTTTAGATATCTACAGCTGAGGAATTACATTTCCTGTAATTCTCAGTCTTTCCCTTTGTCTCCTCCATCCCTTTTAGATTCTGTTTTTAGCTGTAAACCAGATGCCAAACAGATGATTAGTGCTGTATACAAATTATTAAACACAAGTAACTCAGCTACATTGGATCTACTTATAGATAAATGGGAAAATGATTTACAAGAACAAATCTGGCAAAAGATAATACACAGAATTTACTCATCATCAGTCTGCCTCAAACACAGAGGTATTCAGTTTAAAATTGTTCACCGGCTTCACTGGTCCAAGGTTAAACTGGCAAAGATTAAAGAGGAATTTGATCCCACGTGTGACCGATGTAAGCAGGAACCAGCTACACTACTGAATATGTTCTGGACATGCCCAAAGCTAAACCATTTTTGAAGTTTTATTTTTGATACCTTGTCAAAAATATGCCAGATACCATTAGAACCACCCCCATTTATTGCACTTTTTGGTGTTGACCCAAGTGGTGCTCGTCTGAATGACGCCAAGGCCAATATGATTGCCTTTAGCTCCCTTCTGGCTAGGAGACCTAGCTAGAGATCCTGGCTAAGTGGAAGGAGTCGTCACCACCAGTGGGCACTCATTGGATTAAAGAGGTCTTGTACTTTCTTCACCTAGAAAAGATTCGCTATTCTATAAGGGGATCGACTCAGGAAATTTATGATGTCTGGCAACCATTCATAAGCCATTTTGAAAATATAGATGCAGAGCTACTGGATCTGTAATGAAAGATTTATTTTTTAATCTCTGTTTCTAATACTTCCTTCATTACATTTTCTGTTTGATGCGCAATTTATTTAATTTTCTTTCTTTTTCTTCCTTTTTTCTTTCTGCTGACTGGCTGTTTTTTTTTCCCTCTTCTTTTTTCTTCTTCTTTAGTTTAGATTTTTGTTGTTGTTTGATTGTTGGTGTTTTTATTGTGGGGTGGGGGGAGGGGTATGGGTAGAAAAAATCGTGTACAATGTATTTATGTATATGTAACTTGTTTATATTTCCAATAAAAGACTTTGATCAAAAAAAAAGGTAAACTGCACACTCAGAATTGTGACAGGAATATAACGCCATAGGCGCGCGCTTTTTCCTGCAGACGCTTCTGTAACCTCCATTGTGCGAGCGGCTGTGTATTTGTGCATCTTGTGGTCGCGCTCCTCAGTAACGTGAGCAGTCCAACTAATCGGTAACGGTATTCGTTGACAACAAATTTCATTATCGATAATGATCGATTTTGTCGATTAGTTGTTGCAGCCCTAGTCATTACTCATCACTCCATCCAATAAAAGGCACATGACACAGACTCCCAAACTTGAATGATTATTTGCGTATGAGTGTACATTGGACAGGATTAGATAAAGGCTTGTTGTTTAGACATGACTGGGTGGGGGTGTGCCATGCCTGTACAATCTTAGGTGGTTGTAAATATTTCTCTGATTTTTTGTGTGTTTGATAGTCCATGAGGGGACACTGGTGCATGCTGTGTCTGTGATGTCAAATTGGATGGCACGTCTGAATGCAGAGGTTCCAGCTGCTCTCAGAGACTGGCTCAAGAAAGCCTTCACGCTGAAGTCCTCCACCTCCTCTGTGCGCCATGCATACCTCCAGGCTATGCTCAGAGCCTTTAAAGGTTAGCAGTCAGGGTTGGGGTGTATTTGTTTGTGCGTCTAAAATATTTTCATCCGTTTGTTACTCTGTTGACAGTGGTGTGAATGGTTCTTTTGATGGCCTTTGAATTTTGCCCACTCTGTATTCCTCTGCTTTATAGGAGACACCTTGAGCCAAGCCGTGGATCTCGTTCCTCTCCTGATCCAGGTGGTAGAGAAAGCGGCTGCTCAGAGCTCCCAGCATGCCTTTCTCTATGAAGCTGTGGCAGCTTCTGTGCTGTTGTGTCATCTCTCTATTCTGGACTCAATTTCTGGTGAGGCATTAGGAGTTTGGAAATTCAAACTGCACAAAAGGATATTTAAGGACTTATTTCAGTGAAGTGAAATTACATTTTCATAAAACAAACATCAAATAAAAATTACGATTTGATTATTTCTGACTGTGAATATTTGTGGTTTGATGCTTCTTTAGAATCTAAACTGGCCCCCTTTTGGAACTTGATTTTGGATGAGAAAAAACCTCTCTTTGCCACAGAGAAATTTCTTGGGCAGGCCAGTGAGGAAGGTTTGTGTCAATGACAGTCACATTAATAAATTGGATCAGCAGTTTGATATATGTTTCAATTTATTTATTTGTCTCTTTTTTTTCAGCGCTGTGCACTGTCCTGCAGCTGTGTGAGAGACTGTTTCTGGACCAGCCGCAGAGGCTAAACAACAGCAAGGCTCAGTCAGTTCTATTTCATCATATCTAAAATCATACCTCATGTCTTGATAGAAAGTCATCAGTATTCTTACCATTTCCTTAACTTCTCTGTGTCTGTAGTTAGCTTTCCATCTATGCAAATGTCAGATTAATACGTGAAACCTGTGAAATTGACCCCACATGATCAGAAAAGTAACAAAACCATGTTAGATTGTTTGTGCATGAAGAAATGAATTGATTGTCCATGAATTAGCATAGCCTCCTAGTACAGATAAATTGATGGATCCATTTACTTTGAAGCACAGTTACTTAAAAATAAGTCTTGAGAAATAAAAGAGCACAAATGTTTATTTTAAATAAATAAGCTCTAAGGGTTTCACAGAGTAGGTGAAACTGCCATGTACTGTAGGTGAATTAATGCTAAAGCAGTTCAGTTATACATGTAGTATAACTGAACTGAACATGTTAAGTTCCATTCATACACATGAAATATAGTGTCATTTGGAACATCCTGTACAATGTGGAATAAACTGATAAAATGTTTCTTGTATGTATAGGCTTATAAAAGCTCAGTTATCCATGCAAATTATATCATCTGTCAGTTTGAGTTGAGTACATTTGAAGGACATGACTATTGAGTTGACTGAAAGCCTTTAGTAACTCATAACCATTTCCCACAATTATAGTGAGCAGAAAAGCATTTTAGAACTTTTGAATATTTTGATCCTTGAAGTATGTGGGCTACAACAGCCAATGGACACAACACAAAAGGGCACAACCTCTCCTGTACAGCTAGTCTTTTTAGTCTTTACCTTGCCACACTCTGTAAAACTGTACCCAATGTAGCCTCAACTCGTATTTCCGTGTCTTTTTATTTGTCTGCCTGTCATTGTTAAATGACTCTGAAATATTTAAACCAGCCTGGAACCAAAAAAATCCATAGTTAGAGGTCACATTTTTCCCATTCTGATAGAACTGAGCATTTGACCTGAATTGAAATGATTGTTTGCATTCCTCTAGTGCTCTATGGTTGGCTGATTTCATCACTGCATGGTTGTTTGTGTTTGTAGTAAATTAGCTGCTTATTGTACAGTAGTTTACTTTCCTGAAGACTTCAGTGTGTGCTGGCTCTTGATGCACTGCATACAGCCTCACTCCACTCCTTGTGAAGCTTTCTCATGCTCTTGAATCAGTGTTGCTTTACAATCTTGTTAAGGCTGTGGTATCCCTGTTGCTTGTGCACCTTTTCTTCCACACTTTCCTTCCAGTCAATTTGCCATGAATATACCTCGATACGGCACTCCGTGAACAGCTAGACATTTCAGGGATATATATTTATGTATATCTGTATATGTAATGATAGATAGGTAGATAGATAGATAGATAGATAGATAGGTAGATAGATATTTTTTATGAATCATTTTTAAGTTCATACTGAACTGAAGTGGCTGTAGTCATTGTAACCAAATTGTGCTTCAAATGTTTGCATGTAACCACATTTTGCACATTTTCTCTAGGATGTACCATCGGGCCCTAGTGACTGTGCTTCTATGTCGAGTGTATGACGTACGGAAGCGTGCTCATCAGAGTGTAAAGAAACTTCTTTCCTCACTGGGTAGTTCTAGCCTTGCCCATGGCCTTCTGGGCGAACTGTGTGTTTTCATCAACAAACATAAGGTCAGAGTTTTTCTTTCACAGAAGGAAAAACAGTGTTTGCTAATGAGCTTCATATCTTTTTAAATCAATTAATTTACTAAATAAAATTTATAATTTATTTAATTAATTAATTATTGGTAACCTGTCGGTTCTAGGTTTTGCCCCCAGAGGTTCTTCAGAATGAGACAGGAGAGTGGACTGAGCTGGGACGCTTGTATATCCCTCCAAAAATCTTCTTAGAGGCTCTGGGGGTGTTGTGCACAGCAGTAGGCCAGTGGAATGACTCCAGCGAGGCTGAGAAAATGGCCCTAGATATCATAATTGTGGCCCACCACCCTTCTGTTGGTTTGTTAATTTTTTGTAATACTTTTTTCGTATTACTACTAATTGCACAATTGATCAATATGTTTCATGGCCAGGTGTGGCCTGCACTTAATTATTTAATGACAAATGTAAGAGATCACACAAGAATCACACATTAATTCCAGGTAAAACTCTGGAGAAGTTCTGATGCAGGTGAAATTTTGTTCTATATTTTTATCATGTGTGCACTGTGATGTACAGGATCTTTCATGATTTCCGAACATAACATAATTAATAAATAACATTTATAGCTTAGATTTGTAACAGAAATATTTAGGTTAACAACAAAAAGACAGACCTATACGAGAGATACCACATCACTTTTCAAACATAGTTATTTTAATAAGTTAGTATTCTGCCATGAGCATATATTAACAGGCCTAAGATTAGGCAGCCATTCCAATATGCAGGTTTGTATTAGGGCTGCACGATACATTGTTTGAGCATCGTCATTGCGATGTGCGCATGCTCAATAGTCACAACGCACATGGGGCGGCGGGGATGTGATGCAGGGCAGTGTTTCTCACACATTGAAGTATGCTTGGGAGGGCTAAGAATATGTAACATAAGTTTTTGTGCACCCCTTTTGAAAATCTTTACGTCTGCCACCCGGGATAGATTAAGTACTAACGGATAGTTCACTCTTGCGCGGGCAGAATAAATGGGTAGGGGAGTAATAAGTAGTATAGGAAGGTCGTAGTGACAGTTGCACATGCTCTACAGAGAAACAAACTTTCGCTCAGTGAATGGGCTGCTCTTGAGAGAGAGAAAAACACACGGGGATTAACCTTTAAAACTTGAGCACTGGACCAACTGCCTGTCATAGGTGTATTTGGCCGAGCATGAGGTAAACGCCCTTGTATCATAAAAAACCCAACCTTTTTTATATATAATATAGATATATATATATAGTGGAACCTCGGATTGCGAGTAACGTGGTTTACGAGTGTTCCGCAAACCGAGTAAAGATTTTTAATAAATTGTTAATCGGAAACCGATCAAGTATTAGTTTACGAGCGCCGAGTATCATGCATCACGCATGCGACTCTTATTTTGACACCGAGCGTCACTCTCTCACCTTGTGTGTTTGTTGTGAAACTTAAGTGATTCCCTTAGTATGCGCTCACGCCAGTCTCAGAGAGATTTCTTTGTTTCCGTTAAAACGGTCTTTTCGCTGTGTTTATGCGTTTGTTGTGAAAATTAAAAAGTGATTGTTAATATACGCTCATGCCAGTGTCGGAGAGATTTCTCTTTTTCCTGTTAAAATGGTGTTTCCGTTGTGTGTGTTGTGAAACTTAAAAAGCGAGGTTTGGAGAGGGAGGAGGAGTGTTTATTGTGTAAAACGAGGTGAGGGAAGGGGCTAATTCCACACGCGCACACACACACACGTACAAATACACGGCGCCTGCGCGCACAAATGGAAACACTTAAAAAAAAAAAAAAAAAAGTAAAAATAAATCCAGACAGTTATGTTAAGTGCAGGTTAATTTGTTTTATTTTTACTTTATATGTTGTATTAATTATTTTTATGTATTTATTGTTTTGGGCTGTAGAATGAATAATTTGAGTTTTCATTATTTCTTATGGGAAAAGTCAAGTCAATTTATTTATATAGCGCTTTTAACAATTGACATTGTCGCAAAGCAGCTTTACACAATCAAAAGAAGTAAGTTTGTATGCAATGTGTATGAATCAAAATGATGAGATTGTCCCTGATGAGTAAGCAGAGGGCGACGGTGGCAAGGAAAAACTCCCTGAGATGGGGAAAAAGGCTGTTTGGTTTACGAGTGTTTTTGGAATACGAGCCCGCTTCCGGAACAAATTATGCTCGTAATCCAAGGTTCCACTGTGTACACACACACACACACACACACACACACACAGGGTGGGCCAAAAGTAGGGTTACAGTTACATTACATACAGGTATATTACACACACATATATATTAGACCGCACATTTACGCACTAAGGTTTGGGACATTGGGGAAAATATAGCAAAAGAACAAGACGTGCTGAAGTCTCTTCTTCACTGTTGATACTGACACTGGTGTTTGACGTGTGTGATTTATTGCAGCTGCCAGCTGTGGAGCTGACGGACAGACAGACAGCTTTATTAATCCCAAAGGGAAATTGTATCGTTACAGCAGCCAGTTCGTATAATGTACAATTTTTAAGCAGCAAACAAGAACTGAAATGCAAAAAAAGAAGTTACAATTAAGGTGCATCAATGAGGCGATAATAAAACTTTGTTCTTCTTTGGCCATTTTAAATCTGTAAACAAGAAACTGCCAATGTTCATATACTAAACTAACCTGAAGAATGCCATGCTCTCTTGTTTGCTCCATTAGTACAACTGTTCTCAGCTGTGCAACACAATTGCAAAAGGTTTTTCTAATAATCAGTTAGCCACATTAACTTGAATTAACAGCCTTACCAGGAGATTGATGCAAAGGACTAACAATTGCCTATGTATATAATAGGCCTTTTAAGCAAAATGTGACAACTTTACCAGGCGAACATATTCTCCAACATGCGCAGTAAAACCTAGCTGTTATACTTACAGTAATGTGTAAAAGTCTTGGGCACATGCAAAAAAAAAATCCTTAAGCAGAGATGCCTTTGAAAACATTTCTACACAAAATAAACATTTATAAAGAACAGTAAAGAGTAATAAAATAGTCAATATTTGGAAACTATCTTGCGCAAAAAATAATAGTATTAGATACAAATTTATGCAGTTTTATAAATAAAATAGCTGGTAGATTTCACTGTTCATGCTAAAGAATAGACCAGAGTTCTTCTGGTCCGTTATATAATATGCTGTATACTATGCTGCCTTCTTTATAGGCATGCGTATATTCTTCTGTAATGTCAATTTATTACCTTTTTAAGCCATGTTTGGAAATATTGATTGGTTTTGTGTGTAATAATGCAGACATACGAACATGTATAACAAAGTTTGAACTTTATAATTCAAACGAGAGATAATGTGTAACGAAATGAGATGTTGCCTTAGACTTCTGCACAGTACTGTACTTCTGATGGTTTCAGTTTTCTTCAGTTACTGATGCATGAATAATATTTACATTGTTGTCCCAAGGTCACCTTTTGATAGTACCTCATATTTATTCTTTATTTCTTATCAAAGTGGCTGTCAAATCAAAATTGTGGCCTTTGCTGCTGTCCAGCATGAAGATGGATGCTGCTGTTTTCATTGAACAGAATTTGCACACAATTCTCCCTTTGCTATTAGAGGGGAATGCTGACAGACAGGTGTGACTCACAATTTATTGACTTTAATTATTTATTCATAAGATTACAAAAACAATGGTCCTCACCCAAACTTTTCTTTCTTGCCATGTTTATAGGATGTAAGAAATGCAGTTGGGGAGTTGTCAGTCATTTCTCCAGGGAAGCTACTCCCTTGTGTAATGGACCATGTGATTCAGAGGCTGTCCAATCCATTACTTACGGAGGTGACGCGTCAGGAATACGGCATCATGAAGACACCAGATGGAGAGCTGTATGATAAGAGCATCATCATGAGGTAAGAATGGGAAACGCATATGTGTGAAGTATACATTCCTTTGGTTATATTAAATATTCTTGAATCCTTCTTCATGAATTAAATTAGTTATACCATTACTACCTAAAATGTTTCTTTTTATACTAATGCATATAGTAATCTCATCTTGCTCTTTAAGCACCCAACAGGAGAGCACTAAAAAGGGCAACATGAAGAGAGAGAACAAGGCATATTCCTTCAAAGAACAGATAATTGAACTTGAGCTACAAGAGGTAAAATGTTTTAAATTGAATATCACCATTTTTTATTATTTTTGTTCAGTTTTAATTTTCTTTACTTTGCCTCTGCTTCAGGAAATCAAAAAGAAGAAAGGAATTAAAGATGAGGTGCAGCTTACCACCAAACAAAGGGAGATGATCCAGAACCAGCTGGAGAAGGAGTCCTCTATTCGGAAAAAACTGCTGGCGGTGAGGATGATTTCTGTGATATCTGGCAAAAGTTGATTTTACATGAAATTGCTAATCTGAATCTGCAAATCTAAAATTTGAACAAAGGCTAAATCTAAATATCATGATAGATGCTGTAACACAAGTATATTACAGTATATTATGTGCTACCGTGGTACATGATATTGTTTTACTCTGCACAACTCTTTATCCCATGTCACTAGTTTAGCTAATGTTATTTTCACATTTGTTTTGGCACACTTGTAGTTAATAACTGATGTGGTTAAACACATACATACAAGAGTTCCAAAGCATATTTCAAAAGACATAAGTTTTAGGTAGAGATGCACCAATTGCAATGTCCTTGATGTCTCACTTGTTGATTTGGATTTTGGTCTATTTTCATTATCTTTCTTTTTCAGAATTATAATTGACAAAATATAATTTATTTAATGTTTTGTTAATGGAAAATTTAATTGTGTGTTCATAATAAGACATGGAATATTAAAACTACTTTAAGGAAATATACCATATATAATACCAAAATTAGCAAATGGTTGCTGGACTTTCTCTCACCTAAACAAATCTCAAAATGAAAAATCTCTCCAGGTTACTGGACATAGCTTTTATACACATTAATCCAAAGGCAAAAATGAAAATGATGGGTGACAACCAGGGAAGGTGAAAGCCATCACTTCCTCTGAGACACACAACACCAGCCAAATGCAAACTACTGCTCACACACCATTAGGGGGTGACACAACACACAAGCAAAATGCTTTCTGCCTAAACCTGAGACACCTATGATTGGTTTGAGTGCATGCATGCCATCCTTATTCCCTGAGAGCATGGTCAACCTGCTCCTAGACTCCCAGCTATAGCTTGCTTGTGTCAGCTGGGGTTCCACTCAGGGCCAGGACTGATTTTTTTATGGTACGAGATTTATGAAATACTCAAACCAGTCGATCTGATCAATGTCCATGCTGCAATCAAAGTAACACGGATGATGTGAATATTAACAGAAGCTCTTGACCTGGATCTGTATGTTTTTTTCTAATTTATATATGTATATATTTTATTTTTGCTCCGCCCTGATGCCAAATGATTAGATTATCTGATTGGATAACTGCATAAATATGTAGGTACAAAGGCATTCCTGATAAAAATGGTCAGTTAGGTTATGTTTTCTTTAATCTAGCTTCTGAGTTTAGTTTTCTCTTTTTCAGTTGGACATGGAGTTGCAGGGTACAGTTGGGCTTTTGGAGGCTATTATGGCTCTTCACCCTCCTCAAATTTCCCATCACATTCCTAGAGTCCTTCATGTGCTCCTGCCCTTATTGCACTCACCATTAGCTGCTCCCCATGTGCGCCAACCCTTCCTTCATATTGGCACATGTGTCCTGCAAAAGCAGCTGCATTTCTTGGGTAAGAGCTCCCATTTTGTACGTTATTAGCAGAGCATAGCTTTCTTGTTGGACACGGTACTTTTTGTGCAAGTAATAAAGTTCTGCATTCAGACTTCTAAAGTAGCATTTTTTTTTTTTTGTATGGTCCTGGTGTTTGTTACTGTCCAGCTCTTCTTGTGGGTCATGTGACTTTGCGTCTTTTGAAGCCGGAATGTGTGCTGGATCCAGCATGGTCTCAAGAGGACCTGAACACAGCTATGCATCGTGCTGTCCAACTGCTGCACATGCACACAGTGCCACATAGAGAGGGAAAGATTGGTGAGACCAAATACTCTAACTAGAAAAGTTTTCCATTAAAGTGTTTTAGTTTTGTAATTGTGCATCATTCCGTTACTTGCAACATTTTCATAGACCATTTATTCAATCCAGTTGAAATCGTTTAGATGAGCAATATGCAATATGGCAACATGTCAACTTAAAACATAGCAACCTGTGCTTGGTTAGTAATTGGGAACAGCTTAGAGCTTGACAAATACAACTATCCTGTAGATTGTATAAAATTAAATAAAATAACAGACAAGTAGGACACGAGTCACCGGAAGGATCTTTTCCAACAAGCATTGTGAAAGATTATATTCCATGTAGTTTTTCACTCATATGGGCTTTTTGGATTAGAGAACGTGTTTTGTGCATTGTTTTATTTTAGTAATGAAATAATCTACTAAAATTTACTACAGGCTCTATCAATGGCATGGCCAAAAACGCACTATTTGGGATTAAAGGTGACACATTATGCAAAATCTGTCATTTTTAGACATTCAGAGTGTAATTCAATATAAGTAAAAAAAAAAAAATCCCTGTTTTTCATTAGCCAGGGCATTAAAAAGCCACCTAGATTTTCCTATAATAGAATGTCATAAAGATGCCCTTACCCAGCTTGTTGCTCTGTGTTGTACGTGCTATGAGGAAACCATGATCAATTTCTCAAAGTGCTAAAATTATTATTTATTAATTTTTTTTCAGATGCACGCCCTTTGTCTGCACCGGCTTTCTCCTTCTGTTTCCCACTGCTGCAGGCCATCCTCAGCATAAATAGCAACACCTCTGAGGAAGCAGAACTCATGCTGACTCAGGCTTTACAGACCATTTGGACACATGCTCAGTTGCGCTCCAGTAATGATACCACTGGTGTATTCATCGATGAGGTAGACAAAATTGGTTGATACTGCTGCTGTAATAAAAAAGAGGCCTTTACAGCTATTATGGCATAGATTTTTCTGTTTTGCCTCAGCTGTTGATGTATGAGGTCAAAATTTATCCGCACTCTATAGTTGTAGAATTTGTTGAAATAAACTTTTAGAAAAGACAAATACATAATTCTTGAACATAGTTTCCTTGTTTTTTAATTCACTTTGGCTAAAAGTTTAGGCTTCAGCTCTTCGATAAGCATCTCACTGAAATGAGCACTGTGTGGATTATTGAACCTTTTTCCTGATAATGTTCCAATATTGGCCCTTGAGAATCCCAGAAAACTGTAATCAATTTTCCACCTGATGGTTGACTCTTGACATTTTTCCTGATCTGTGTTTCTGTTTACTCTTAGACTTGTAGTGATGAATCCATGTATCATCACTAGTAATGATTCTCTTTAAGAAACTCTCACCTTACTTAGAGTATCGCTCCAGATTTTGTTTGCATATATCCAAAAGCTTTCGTTTATGCTCTTCTATGGGTCGTTTCAGTACCAGGTACACCCTCAGGCCACAAGAAACTAAACACTGCGTGCCGCTCTGCTCTTGTGCAAACAATTAGGGCATCCATTTTTGCTCACGCTGCAGTTACAAATAAATTGATGCAACACATTCACACATGCACAGCGTGACTGAGGAGAAAGTAGCCTTAAACAGACAGCACTGACAAGACAGTGTGGTGAACAGTTTTAATTTAACAAAAGTGCAGATAATATTTGACTCATCATATCAGAGAATATGGATCTAATTATGAACGTTTGGTTGATTTTGTCAGAATGGTCCAGAACTTCTTCCCCGTGTGAACATGCTAATGCTTCTCTGCAAAGTGATTGGTACCTCCACACCACGCTTGCAGGTATAAAGATTTATTGGTAACATATTCATATCGATTTTAGTAGTAAATCCTCAGTAGTGCACTCCATTGTTGTACTGTTATGTGTTTTACAGGTCCTGGCATCAAGCTGTCTTACAGCTCTTTGCGCTAGTGCAGGAGGACAAAAGGACTGTGCGTTGGCTGAACAAGCTGAGATTGATGTGCTCTTAGAAGCCCTGCTCTCTCCCTGTTTTTCTGTTAGAGATGCGGCCCTCAGGGTGTGTTACTTTTTGCTTTATTTTACCTTAATCATTAGTTGTCATAAACTCCCATTTTATGACACACACACACACACACACACACAGTGGAACCTTGGATTGCGAGCATAATTTATTCCGGTCGCATGTTTGTATGTTAAAGCACTTATATAGTGTATATCAAAGTGACTTTCCTCCATAAGAAATAATGAAAACTCTAATTCATTCCACAGCCCAAAAAATATATGTATAAAAATAATTGATACAAAATATAAAGTCAAAATAAAACAAATTAACCTGCACTTTAAAAGTAAAAATACATCTTGATGGACTCCTCTCGTCTTATACAGCAGCCCTTCCTCCCCTCTTATTTGTGAGGGTGGTGGGCTACAGTGTGGGATGACTCTCTTTTTCTCTCACACTCACTCACTCACTCACTCACTCACTCACTCACTCACTCACTCTAACGGAAAAACTGCTGTATCGGAAAACTTAAGCAACTTCTCTAATGACACGAGCGCGCGCACACGAATGGAATCACTGCTGCAAAATATAACAATTAATCTGCACTTTACCTTTTGAAAGAATTGTGACAGAGCTGTGTTTCATTAGTGTGTGCACTCACATTCACCCGCGCACACACACTAACAGAATTTGTGTTTTCTGGCACAGAGAGAGAGAGAGACACAGGATCTTAATTTTGCTTTAAAGGATGTGTGTGAAAGGACGACTTAAATACACACAAAATAAAAGATGGTTTATGCGTGCACACGTGGTCACAGTGATGGAGTGAACAGTACAAGCCCGCACAGATGTTAACCATGTGTGACGCACGCGCGCTGAGACCGAGCATGGGAGACGATTACCCACAATTCCACAGCAAGTGAGCGAAGAATCGTTGGCTCAGTTGTGATCACGTGACTCTCAGCGTCAAAACAAGAAGCACATGCGTGCCACATGATACTCGATGATGCTTGGTACTCATAAATCAATAAATCAAGACTTGCTCGTTAATCAATGCAAAATTTATAAAACATTTTTTGTTGTCTTGCGGAATCCTTGCAAACCAGGTTACTTGCCTTCCGAGGTCCCACTGTATATAATGTATAATATTAATTATTGTCAGATATGGCAAATGCTTGATTGCAAGTTGTTGCTTCTAGGGAGGCACTGCTTCTTTAACAAGGAACCTCTCTAGTGTGCGCACACACTAACGGAATTAACCTGCACATTACTTTTGAAAAGAATCCCGACAGACCAGTGCGTGTTAGTGTGTGCATTTGTGTGCTTGTGAATGTCATTAGGGAGTGTGTGCCTCCTCCTTTTCACCTTTAACACACGCTCAAACCAGTTTACTTGCAATCTGAGTTACTCGCAATCCAGGTTCCACTGTCTTGGGTTTAGGGGGCAATGACCTTTCTCGCATAGTGCCAGGCAGGTTTGTACAGCTTTTCCCCCCTTAATGAATGGAATCTGAATTTTGTATTTATCTTTGTGTAATATTAAAATTAGTTTGATTTGAATCATGTAAGTATCTCAAAGGCTAAATAAGGGAAGGAATAAAAAATAAGGGAGGGGTAAATCCTAATTGTACTACTACTAAATCCATATTATGGCAAGAAACACTCAGTTAAGCAAAGAGAAAAGGTTTATCATTACTTTAAGAAAGCAAGGTCAGTTAACCCGAAAAACCTCAGAACTTTGAATGTATCCCCAAATGCAGTAGCCAAAAGAATAAATTCAATTATTTCTACCTTACAGCAAACACAGTGAGATGATTTTTACTCATATCCCAGTTAGGAAGTTGGTGTCAGAGCACAGGATACGGCGGCTTTGGAGCAGATAGGCTTAATGGCCAGGATTTTACAGCGTCATGCCATCCTGTCTGGTTTGCGCTTTTCAACAGGCAACCCCAAACATACTTCTAGGTTATTTAACAGCTATTTTGCCTAGAAGGAGAGTGATGAAGTCCTGTATCAATCCGACTGGAATGAGTCGGATCAGACAGTAGGGGAAAAAGCATCCAATTCTAGGTGAAACCATTTTCATTGACCATATTAAGAGCATGCAAAGTTGTCATAAAAGCAAACGGTTTAATCGAAAATCTAAAACATATTCTCGGCTATGTAACTCTATTTTGTTGACTGTATAATTTCATACATGTTCTCTCATATTGGGTCTTCAGTATTATGTACAATATTGAAAACAGAGGAAAAACAGTGCTAGTGACAACAATGAATACCTGCTAATTCAGTGCTATTTGTTTAGTGATTTAAACCTTAAAATAACACATGTAATTAGGTAATTAAGTAACATCTTTATTCAGTTGTTATTTTAAGACACAAACATCAGTTGTTCTGGAATAGTTCTTGTAAGGAGAGTATTGTCAAGTGCATTTGGAAAACCCACCAAGTGCCATGATGAAAATGGCTCTCAAGAAGACCATCTCAGGAAAGAATGACGGATACTTAGAGCAGTTCATTCACTGAGTTACCAGACTCAGAAACCAATTAACAGCACCTCATACTAGAGCTTTTATCAATGCTTTACAGAGAATACGTAGCAGACATCTCAATATCGACTTTTTGAAGGATATTGCTGCACTTTTTAAACACCCTCAGCATTGTTTTACAGTGTAGAAAGAAACAAAAATCAAGAAAGGCTGATTTTATACAGTAAGTACAAGTTGTGTCAAATTTGTGTAATTATGGAAGTGCAGTACATTTGAAAATGTTTGTTAGCGAATTTATTAGAAAATAAGTTAAGCATATAATTTAAGTTTTTCATTTAATACTCCAATGTTTATTCAATGTATTGAAAACACCATAGCTTGAGTTTGTGTTTTTTTTTTTTTTTAATTACCTGGTTATTTGCTTTGTTTTAATTTGTGTGTTTGTGTGTGTGTAGGGTCTTGTGGAGTTGAACCTGGCTTTGCCCACGGATAGTGCTGAGTCTAATGGGCTGAATGTGCTCAGGAGATTGTGGGTGGCCAAATTTGATGTGGAGGAGGAAGGGAGAGCACTGGCTGACAAGTAAGTCAAGAGTTGCTTCACAATGTGTTATTTTATGCCTTATGTATAACTTAAAAGTAATGGATATTTTCTTGACTGAAATAAATTCCATTCAGAATCTATTTGCATTATTAGGGCCCAGGCACTATAGCGCAGGACTCTTTGTTTTTTGTTTTTTTGGGGTGGGGGTCTTGACATGCTCAAAACTCATGAAAATTTGCAGACAGGTTGGAATCTGCTGCCATTAGGATGCCCGAGAGTCTGTTCCCCGGACATGGCACAGGACCCTCACAGGAGATTTTGCAGCATAGTTCATACACGCTTGCACAAATACACATGAAACCTGGTACACATTTAGAGCTCATTGAGCTGAGCTGTTACACTTTATGTCCTGGACTCAACTCAACAGGAAGTCAGTTATTTTGGGTCAGTTGCAAAAAAGCACCCAGTGGATTTCCTTCTAGGAAATTTATACATCACCGCCTAACCGGGCCGACGTGATCTAAAGACATTGAGGATGCTAAATTGTAGAGGGATTTTTGATATCTCAAACGGGTCAGCCATGATGATGCTTTAAACTTGAAAACTTTTTTTAAATTATTTTTTTTTTTTTTATTATATTGAGTGACGCCTTCAGTGACATCATAATGTGATGCTTTTTTTCCATCATCTGCAGCCTATTGTATACATGTCCACATCACAAATGTTAACACTCGTGTGCGCACAGGCACATCTCTCACATACAGTACATACACACGTGGACAAAATTGTTGGCACCTATCGGTCAATGAAAGAAAAACTCACAATGGTCACATAAATAACTTTAATCTGACAAACGTAATAATTTTAAAAAAATCTATGAATGTGAACCAATGAAAGTCAGACATTGCTTTTCAACCATGCTTCAACAGAATTATTTAAAAAATAAACTCATGGAACAGGCCTGGACAAAAATGATGGTACCCCTAGAAAATACTGAAAATAATGTGACCAAAAGGACGTGTTAATTCATGGTGTGTCCACTAATTAGCATCACAGGTGTCTACAATCTTGTAATCAGTCAGTGGGCCGATATATAGGGCTCCAGGTAGTCACTGTGTTGTTTGGTGACATGGTATGTACCACACTCAACATGAACCAGAGGAAGCGAAGGAAAGAGTTGTCTCAGGAGATTCGAAAGAAAATTATAGACAAGCATGTTAAAGGTAAAGACTATAAGACCATTTCCAAGCAGCTAGATGTTCCTGTGACTACAGTTGCACATATTATTCAGAAATTTAAGGTCCATGGGACTGTAGCCAACCTCCCTGGACGTGGCCGCACGAGGAAAATTCATGACAAATCAAAGAGACGGATAATCTGAATGGTAACAAAAGTGCCCAGAAAGACTTCTAAAGAGATCCAAGGTCAACTTCATGCTCAAGGAACATCAGTGTCAGATCGCACCATCCGTCGTTGTTTGAGCCAAAGTGAGGACGACCAAGGAGGACACCATTGTTGAAAACAAATCATAAAAAAGCCAGACTGGAATATGACAAACTACATGTTGACAAGCCACAAAGCTTCTGGGAGAAGTGTCAGAAAGCTGGGTCTCAGTCGCAGGTCATGGGTCTTGCAACAGGACAATGACCCAAAACACAGCTAAAACACCCAAGAATGGCTAAGAGGAAAACATTGGACTATTCTAAAGTGGCCTTCTATGAGCCCTGAACTCAATCCTATTGAGCATCTTTGGAAGGAGCTGAAACATGCTGTCTGGAAAAGGCACCCTTCAAACCGGAAACAACTGGAGCAGCTTGCTCATGAGGAGTGGGCCAAAATACCTGCAGAGAGGTGCAGAAGTCTCATTGACAGTTACAGGAATCGTTTGATTGCAGTGATTGCCTCAAAAGGTTGTACAACAAACTATTAAGTTAGGGGTACCATCATTTTTGTCCAGGCCTGTTCCATAAGTTCATTTTTTTTTATATAATTCTGTTGAAGCATGGTTGAAAAGCAATGTCTGACTTTCATTGGTTAACATTCATAGAATTGTTATTTATTATTACTTTTGTCAGATTAAAGTTACTTCTGTGACCATTGTGAGCTTTTCTTTCATTGACCGAAGGGTACCAACAATTTTGTCCACGTGTGTACATACCCCGCGCACGCACAGGCGAGTCTCTCGCATGCATGCATGCATACATACATACACACACGCATTACAAATGTTGACACTTTCACATGCACGCACAAACGCATGCACAAACACTTGTACACACACATCCCAAATGTTAACACTCGCACACCTCTCACACTCACGCATGCAGAAACACACACTCTCACACACACATGCACAAACACATTTACTCATCACACACCCACACATCCCACACACGCACTAAAGCACTCAACAAATATTTAGGGCCCAAACTGAAAACAGTGCTATATAGTGTGTAACTTGTGCAAGTTGTGCGGTGCACCCGGGCGGCAATGGCTTTTCGTAGGTCGTAACACCCTCAGCAAATGCACGAATTTTGAGGTGCACCCGGGGTTGCGTTGGCGCAGGTTGCTTGCAACTATATTTTAAATTGTTCTCAGTCCTGTTACTGTCTCAGTTGGCCCATTTAACTGATCAGGTCTTTTTTTAAATGTGGTGTTAAATGTTAAATTATATTATGTTAAAATATTCTGTTTATTTTTACATGTACTTTTACTTTTTATAGCTCTTGTTACCTTATTGAGACATTCTGAATTATATAAATTTATACTTTAGACTTTTTTTCCCCCCTTAAACTCACGGTTTCTGTGTACACTGGAACCTTGGATTACGAGCATAATTCGTTCCGGAAGTGGGCTCGTATGCCAAAACACTCTTAAACCAAATCATCATTTCCCATAAGAAATAATGAAAACTCAAATTATTCGTTCCACAGCCCCCCAAAATAAATACATAAAAATAATTTATACAGTCTATAAAATGAAAATAAAACAAATTAATCTGCACTTTGCCTTTAAAAAAGTACAAATAAATCCTGACAGATAAATGTTGCTGTTGGTGCACGCAGGTGTGGTGGGTGGTGTGGGTGTGGTGGGTGGTGTGGGTGGGGGTGTGGTGGGTGGGGGTGTGGTGTGTGTGTGTGCGCGGAATTAGCCCCTTGCCTTGCCTCGTTTTACACAGTAACCCTCCTCCTCCTTCTCCCCACCTCGCTTTTTAAGATTCACAACAAACACACACACACAACGGAAACACCGTTTTAACAGGAAAAAAAGAAATCTTTCTGAGACTGACATGAGCGTAGACTGACTCACTTTTTAAAGTTTCACAACAAGCGCATAAACACAGCGGAAACACCGTTTTAACGGAAAAAAGCGAGACTGGCACGAGCGCATACTAAAGGAATCAAGGAAAGGTGAGAGTGATGCTCGGTGTCAAAATGAGAGTCGCATGTGTGAAGCATGATACTCGGCGCTCGTAAGCTAATACTTGCTCGGTTTCCGAATAAAAATTTATTTAGTAAACCACGTTACTCGCAATCCGAGGTTCCACTGTATTCTTAACTGCATTTGTATTTTCACACCTAGTTGCAGAGGTTTTGTTTTCTGTGGTTCTGTCCGTGTATGTTATGCATATGGGACATGCTTTAGTTTTTCCCTTGAATTACAAACAGATTTTTGCATCCATTAAGCCTTTTATATATAAATAAATGGATGCAAAAGAATTATTGCTCAAAAAAATAGAGGGAACAGTTAGTCCCGGTTTGACTTGAACACCTCTCATATGTGTATGCATGGTTCAAGTCAAACCGGGACTAAGTGTTCCCTTTATTTTTTTGAGCAGTATAAATAAATAAAAGGCTTAAAGATTTTTTTTTTAAAAAGAGCGATTAATTGTTGATTAATATCTGATATATGAAAGTAGAAGACATTGCAGCTACTGCAAAAATCTAGTTGGTTTTTGATGCCAGTCTGTTCCAGATATATATATATATACACAGTACAGACCAAAAGTTTGGACACACCTTCTCATTCAAAAAGGTTGAATTTGTATTATGGCAAGAAAAAAGCAGCTAAGTGAGGAAAAAAACGAGTGGCCATCATTACTTTAAGAATGAAGGTCAGTCAGTCCGAAAAATTGGGAAAACTTTGAATGTGACCCAAAGTGCAGTCACAAAAACCATAAAGCGCTACAAAGAAACTGGCTCACATGCGGACCGCCGAAGAAAGGAAGACCAAGAGTCACCTCTGCTTCAGAGGATAAGTTCATCCGAGTCACCAGCCTCAGAAATCGCAGGTTAACAGCAGCTCAGATCAGAGACCAGGTCAATGCCACACAGAGTTCTAGCAGCAGACACATCTGTTAAGAACAGAACAACTGTTAAGAGGAGACTGTGTGAATCAGGCCTTCGTGGTAGAATATCTGCTAGGAACCCACTGCTAAGGACAGGCAACAAACAGAAGAGACTTGTTTGAGCTAAAGAGCACAAAGAACTCTTTGAATGAGGTGGTGTCCAAAGTTTTGGTCTGTACTCTGTGTGTGTGTGTGTGTATATATGTATGTATATATAGGGGACACTAAAATAACACATCCTAGATCTGAATGAAATATTTTTATTAAATACTATGTTGTTTTCGTAGTTGAATGTGCTGACAACAAAATCTCACAGAAAGTGATCAATGGAAATCAAATTTATTAACCCATGGAGGTCTGGATTTGGAGTCGCACTCAAAAGTGAAGTGGAAAATCACACTGCAGGCTGATCCAACTTTTTAATGCCCTTAAAACAAGTCAAAATGAGGCTCAGTAGTGTTTGTGGCCTCCACGTGCCTGTATGACCTCCCTACAATGCCTGAGATCTCCTCCCAGACCTGGACTTAAGCATCCGCCAACTCCTGGACAGTCTGTGGTGCAACGAGATTTGTTGGTGGATGGAGCGAAACATGTCCCCGATGTGCTCAATTGAATTCAAGTCTGGGGAAAGGGTGGGACAGGCCATAGCATCAATGCTTTCGTCTTGCAGGAACTGCTGACATACTTCAGCCACAGGAAGTATAGCATTGTCTTGTAGGAGGAACCGAGGGCCAACCGCACCGGCCATATTTTCTCACAAGGGGCCTGAGGAGCTCATCTCTGTACCTAATAGCAGTCAGGCTACCTCTGACGAGCACATGAGCTGTGCAGCCCTCCAAAGAAATGCCACCCTACACCATTACTGACCCACTGCCAAAACCGGTCATGCTGGAGGATGTTGCAGGCAGCAGAACTTTCTCCAGGGCATCTCCAGACTCACGTTTGTCAAATGGGCTCAGTGTGAACCTGCTTTCATCTGTGAAGAGCACAGGGCACCAGTGGCGAGCCTTATGCCACCACATGACCCCTGGGTGGCTCCGTACGCAAGTGTGCAGCACAGAAAAAATAAATGGTGACGGAGAACTAATTAAGTCTACAGTTAAACCTTAGATTGCAAGCATAATTAATTCCAGAAGTGTGCTTGTAAACTCACCTAAAGGAGTATTAGGTACACCTGTTCAATTTCTCATTAATGCAATTATCTAATCAACCAATCACATGGCAGTTGCTTCAGGGGTGTGGCCCTGGTCAAGACAATCTCCTGAACTTCAAACTGAATGTCAGAATGGGAAAGAAAGGTGATTTTAAGCAATTTTGAGTGTATCATGGTTGTTGGTGCCAGACGGGCCGGTCTTTCACAATGTGCTCAGTTACGGGGATTTGCACGCATAACCATTTCTAGGGCTTACAACGAATGGTGTGAAAAGGGAAACTCATCCAGTATGCGGCAGTCCTGAGGGCGAAAATGCCTTGTTGATGCTAGAGGTCAGAGGAGAATGGGCCGACTGATTGAAGCTGATAGCAGAGCAATTTTGACTGAAATAACCACTCGTTACAACTGAGGTATGCAGCAAAGCATTTGTGAAGCCACAACATGCACAACCTTGAGGCGGATGGGTTACAACAGCAGAAGACCCCACCGGGTACCACTCATCTATACTACAAATAAGAAAAAGAGGCAACAATTTGCATGAGCTCACCAAAATTGCCAGTTGAAGACTGGAAAAATGTTGCCTGGTCTGATGATTCTCGATTTCTGTTGAGACATTCAAATGGTAGTCAGAATTTGGCGTAAACAGAATGAGACCATGGATCCATCATGCCTTGTTACCACTGTGCAGGCTGGTGGTGGTGTAATGGTGTGGGGAAATCTTTTCTTGGCACACTTTAGGCCCCTTAGTGCCAATTGGGCATCGTTTAAATGCCATGGCCTACCTGAGCATTGTTTCTGACCATGTCCATCCCTTTATGATCTCCATGTACGCATCCTCTAATGGCTACTTCCAGCAGGATAATGCACCATGTCACAAAGAATCATTTCAAATTGGTTTCTTGAACATAATGAGTTCACTGTACTAAAATGGCCCCCACAGTCACCAGATCTCAACCCAATAGATCATCTTTGGGATGTGGTGGAACAGGAGCTTTGTGCTCTGGATGTGCAAACCACAAATCTCCAACTGCAAGATGCTATCCTATCAATATGGGCCAACATTTCTAAAGAATGCTTTGAATTAATGCCATGTAGAATTAAGGCAGTTTTGAAGGCGAAAAGGGGTCAAACACCGTCTTAGTATGGTGTTCCTAATAATACTTTAGGTGAGTGTATATCAAAGCACACTTCCAATAAGAAATAATGGAAACTGACGATTCTTTCCACAACTCAAAAATATCTCTCAAAAAGAATTAATACAAAATATAAAGTAAAAATAAAACACATTAATCTGCACTTTACCTTTGAAAATAATCGCAGCTGTAGTGATTAAGACCAGAGAGATGATGGGGGCAGGGGGGCTACTATGTAGGATGCCTCTCACGCACGCACCTACCAGTTTACCAAATAGAGACTCTCACTCACACAAGCGCGCACAAAAACACATGGACACACACCAGCCTGCCGACAAAGCCAGAGAGTGAAGAGGAAGGGGCTACTGTGTAGGATTACTTCAATCACTCTTGTTTACATGCACACACATGGTCAGTGTTGTAGAAAACAGTACACGCACGTGTAACCCGGGTAACCCAGGTAGTCAGTGAAGGGGTTAAAATCACATTAAGAGTTGAAGGAAGCTAAGAAATGGAAAAAAAGGGAGAAGAGGTAGAGAGGAAAAAAAGATTCACCCAATCACAAGCCTCATTCAGTGATTCATACATTCCCAAGGGCCAATGGTAGCAGCGCATTCATAAGCCCCGCCCACAGGTCGCACCATGCTTGCAGGGAGAAAAAAGAATATATATACAAGAGAGTAGCATGGAGCATTCCCTCAGAATCTTGTGTTAAACATTAGTTTTTTAGTGAGAAATGTTAAACATTTGTTCTAAAAGGAAATGTGATTGAGTGTGCTTGGAAGGTGAAACTCTCAAACTTGTGTTTATACTTCGTGCTGGACGTAATCCCATGACGAGAAATCGTATGCGATTGTACGTGCGCGAATGGCGAGCCGCCCACGGACCTTTTTAAATGTGTTTTAAGATCACCAACTGGTAGGAAATTTCCAGTTTTCTTGTTTTGGATTCAGAAGACTTTTTTTTTGATACCTCAAACTTGATTGTTTTCCCCATTTTTGCTTCTGGAACGGAAAGACTATTCCTTTTCTGATTTGAATGAGTGTCGACTCTTTGAACTGAATCATTTGATTCACGAACTTCACCTGAATGAGCTAATTTACCGTTTATTGCATTTTCAACTTATGTTGTTTAACAATACTGCTCGGTTTTGAAAGAAATGTGTTCATTTTAAGAGATGTATATTTATGTTCTGCATGTTGAGTCAAATTGAATATTGACCTACAGTTTCTTTTGCAAATTTGAGTTGTAGAATGCCACATTTTGTTTAGAAGTTTACTACTGTGAATTGATTGGTCAAGGTAAAAAGGTGTACACACTATTGTTTTGAGAACTTTTCTTTGTCACATTGGGTGCGAGCTGTTCTGTGGAAGTTGTTTTGTGAATGTTGTCTCAATCTTTTGAATATTGCTAATTAATTGTTTAATTGTGACTCTTTAAATTAACAAAACACAGAAAGAAATTTTGTTTTATCTTTATAAAATTCTATATGAGCCAGAATCTACTGTGGTGTTATTCGATCGCCGGTAGTATCATTCCCACTCTCCAGTAGCCGTTCCTATCTTCTGAGACTATTGGCCCATACTGAAAATCATCTCCGGGCACGGCACATGTGTTTACTGTTGTGTCACGTGCTACAGGGAGAACTTGGCGAGCCAGCCAGGAGGGAGGTAATAACCGCGATTGAAGTGAAGAATTGCACATAGATAGTTCAAGATAAAAATGGATGTCGTGGAACGAGAAGCTGTCAATGTGCAAAATGCAGTCATTGTCAGCAGCGTAACGCTGACTGAGTCGGACCAAGTTCTCGAAACGTACCTTTCGAGATTTGGCTCCATACGGCGCAACCTGCTAATCGACGATCCGCGCTCTGAGTTCCATCGTAATGCAGTGGTGGAGTTCACGCATAACTCAGCCATGTGAAACATCGAGCCCCAGCTGCCACTAACCGTAGTGAGCCCCACTGATGCAGACATTGTGTTCCGTGTACGTGCCTTGAGCACGGTTTACACCCCCACCGCCAGTAGCACCACTGCTGAGTGCTTTGAGAAACTACAAGCGATAGCAAGTGCCAATGGAGAATCTTTACAAGATGTGCTCCAAAGAGAGTTGATAAAAGTGGGCGGAGTGAGATTTCTAGAAAATGCGCCACCTAGTGAAGAGCCTGGGCTACAGCACCGCCCCCTAGGGTCCGAACCCCTGACACATGGAACCAGCACTCCCCAACAATTGGAAAGGTGTGCTTCACCTGCTGTCCTGAGAATAGAATCCGAAAACCCAGTCAAAGCAACTTCAGGTGCAACGCCGCCCTGCTGCTCGAATGACACTGATTTCAGCTCTGCTGAGACAATATCTGTGAAGCTTCCTATATCTGCTGTGCACACCTCAGGCATCCAAAGGGTAGTAATGAAACATATTGTGACTATTGGCCCATACTGAAAATCATCTCCGGGCACGGCACATGTGTTTACTGTTGTCACGTGCTACATACGCTATACCAAGCATGGGAGATTGATTTCCCACAATAGTATTTCAGTACCTCGCTCATTTCCAGAGTTAAAATTTTTGCTTGTTTTGCGGAAAACTCAGACCAAGGTACTTGTAAATACTGTAGAACCTTGGATTGCATGTGTTCCGGTCGAAAAAACCGGATCGGTGTACACCCAGATCGGGTTACAACCAGAACTTGGTTCGTGAACCGACGTTCCACTGTACATGCAACTGGATGTATATGCGAGTGGCTCGGTCGCTCGTATGCCGAAAACGATTAGTCTCCCAAGGCCATTTGTTTACAAAATGTGTAGATTTTTTAGGTGAAAATCCACAAGGCATCACGTTCATATGCAATATACCACTGTAATCGACTTTTGCTAATTTTATGGAAGGTACTGTATACTGTCTGAAATAGACTGTACCTCAGATGTCATAATTTACCAAACAGGAGATACTCCTACTCCTGACTGAAGTTAAGTTGCTTCATAAATAACTTTTGTGTCCTACTCTGAGGTAGGAATATTGTAATACTAAATAATTTTGAGGGCGATTCCTAGGCATCATTCTGAGATGTTGGGTAAATACAGGCCCAGCTTTAAGAAGAAAACTGCAAATTCATAAAGAATTTTGGAGCATGGCCCTGGGGCCTATTAACAACAATTAGCAGAATCAATGGACAGGCTTATTGTTTGAGGTTGCATAAGTCATGTTGGTATAGAGAACTTTAAAAGTCACTGAATTTGTGTCCATGTTTTTGTATTATAAGATTTATTATAAATTATTTGCTGAATCTAGCTTCATTTACTCCTACATACTCATTCAGTTTAATCCACATTTCTGATAATACACAATGTATCAAACTTGTGATCAGTGATCCTTTCATTAACGGTATGTAGTTTAGATTTGAAAGATCTAGCATTTAATAGTTCTAGCTTCGGATTTGCATTTAATAGTTCTAGCTTTGGAGTGTTAGTCTGAACCCATTGGCGCCCATGATAACTTTAAGTTAACATACTGTACCTTAGTTGGGGTTTTGTTGATGCTGTTCCAGACAGATCCACTTCCTGTTTTTAGACAAGGAAACTAACTAAACTAACTTAAAAATTTTAGTGTGTCTTCTGTCACCATTAAAAGCAGTAAGGAGAAAACGGGGCCAAATATGGAAAGAAGAACATTTGGCTCACTGAAAACTGTTACTGAGTTACTGTGCAGACAAGCTTAGCTTTTTTTCAAATCACATTTCCTAGTCGTACACTAATTGTCCCTGAAAGCATAGTCTTTAACTTTGTTCCTTAATTTATGGCCTGGCTGTAATGTTTATCATTTGGCCATCATTTATATTTTTGCAGTGGTCCTTGCTGTGTGGTATTCAATGTATTCTTACTTCTGTAGGCTGTGGCAGACACTGTATCTGGAGCTGGTTCCTGAGCTGTGTCCACTGCTGATTAAAGATGTGACACACCACGAGGAAATAGTGAGGGCAGCTGCAGCCGAGGCTTTATCCAGTGCTGTGAGTCAATACCCTGAAGAATCAGCTACGGTTCTTTCACAGCTGACCGAGCTCTACCAGCAGAAACTTTATGTGAGTTTCTACATTTCTTATTCCTGCCTTACCATCGTACAGTCTGGATGTCATTTAAGGACTATACAATGCATTGTATGGCTCTGCCATTAGACAGTAAGCCATTCTGTTTTTGGGGTGTCAGTGCCATCGTGTCCTTCTGTGATAGATTCTTATTAACATATGTCAAGAATAAGTGGTTGAATTAATTAATTTCTTTGCTTTTACAGGGAATTATTAAAGTAAACCCATTCAAAATTTAGATTTTGCAGTTGTCTGACTAATGCTCTTGTGGTCTCATTGCAACCTTTAGTGTAAAGAGTGGGAGACTAAATCACATCTAATATTATAGTCAAGTGTACGCAAACATTTAGCATAATTCTTTTTCAACATCTTCTTAGATTACAAAAAATATGTATCTAGAAAGTATATAGATGGGTTTTTTGAATCAAAGGTCATTTGATTGGTCAGGTGCTTCTTTCTGAGCAATGGCTGCGTCAGGGTAAGAAGGGAAGTACATGAAGTGATGCACCAATCATGCATAGTAGGGCTGTAGCTATCGAGTATTCTACCAAAAATTTTATCGAACTTTTGCTTAATTAAACAGCAGTGTAAAATATATAAGAGAAATAAAGATTAATTGGTTTTCTTTCTTGGTTATCTACTTTTATTTTTTAAATGTATACAGCATTTTATCAAAAATAAACATTGTCATTATTCACAATACAAGGAATAGCTTGTACACACCCCTATCTCACCTATGCAGTTTACTCGCAGTGAGATGCGGTGTTAGGCACCGTGAGCCGCCTCGACTGCCCGCCGACGATCCGCAAAGTTCTACAAGGTCCGCCAAAAAAATTCAACACGTTTAAACATGTTTTTAAGGCGGCTTAATAAGGCGGCTCAATTTTTTGCGCAGAAAGATGGAAACATAATCGCAGCGCCAAAACTTGCGGTGAATCATGAAGAACCATACTTCTGGCCACCGCGCAAAACCGCACAAGTGAAATAGGGGTATTAAAGTTGACTGAGATTAATTAAGTGCATTACAGCACCATACATTCTTATTTTAGAGCCTTTTATCGGATGCAAAAAAAAGTTTTCAAATGACTTTAAGGATAAAAAAAAAACTAAGGCACACATTAAAATAAATAATTATACACTAAGTTGTGCAACTAAATCTACAGCTCAGGCATAACATAAGCCTTTACTGACAATTTCTGTCGGTTTCTCTTACTGCTTTCTTCTTCTCATGGCCTCGCTGATATTTTTATCGCTCCCTTCCATTTTGCAGCCCGCAACAGAACGCTCCCTCAAGTCAATACACAGCTAACTGTTTGCGTCTCCTTCCGCTTTGTGGGTGACGCAAGCGCTTCTTCTTTGTTGGTGTTTACTGGCGGCTTGCACCCGGAAACCCGCTGTGTCAAAAGCGTGTTGTCAACCAATAATTGTGCAAAAACATAACTCAAATTTTTAAAATTAATTAAACGAAGCTTTGAGGCAGAAGATTTTTATTTCGATAATTTTTTGTAATTTAATTACTCGATTTATTCGAGGAATCGTTCCAGCTCTAATACATAGTGCCTACTATATAAGCTTCCACCTCAAATGGATTTTATTTATTTATTAAATTATATATATATATTTTAATGCATCTCACATGTATATACACTTTACTCTGAATGCTGCTAGCATATTTATCCTAAATCCTGCAGCGCATGACACCACAAGCACATGAAATACATAAGATACTTACAAAACTAATATAATTTAAGATTATTTAAAAAATAATTGAAAGAATCAATTCATTGAACTAATTAAACTTAAAACTGAGTGATGTAATGAAAATATACACTAATCAGGTATGACACTGAAACCACTTGACTAATATTGTGGAGGTCCCACAATAGGCAATGACCACATGATGTAAAAAAAAATCATGATCCATGACCTTGTCTCTGGCTGATGGGTTGTCCTTCCTTAGACCTCTGATCCAGATCCTCCTTTCAGTGCATCAATTATAAGAATTGACTCTTTACATCCTGTCTAATATTTGACAGTTGCCATTATAATGAAAATGTTGTTTGTTTTACCCATCAATGGTTTTGTCCTAATTAAGCAATTGTACTTAATGTTGATCTATTCTTAACACATCATTCACCTTATCAATTGCAGAGACCACCTCCAGTCCTCGATGCTTTGGGTCGAGTAATCTCAGAAGCACCTCCTGATCAATGGGAAGCAAGGTAACGCCCCTGCTTATTGAGCAGTAGTATAATTCCCGTAAGTAAATCCTGTCTGTAAAGCTAGGCACACTGGAGTGAGATGTGTTTCTTGTCCACAGGTGTGGGATAGCCCTTGCTCTTAATAAGCTCTCTCAGTGGCTACGGGAGAATCAGGTGACGCCCATCTTTCTGTTTTTCGTGCCTGATGCTCTAAATGACAGGAACAGTGAAGTGCGACGCTGCATGCTGGATGCTGCACTGTCTGTCCTCAACACTCATGGAAAGGTATCTCACCAAAAATTTCCTACTCCACTTCCTCCATTTATTTTTCTAACTTGTACTTGCAACAAATATGTATTAAATAGTATTTATTTATTTATTGTATTATTTATTTATTTATTTATTTATTATAGCTTTTTTTTTTTTTAATGAATCTTAAGCAAGAAAATTGCAATGTTGTAAAAATTTGTATGGGTTTGTATGTGTATAGGACAATGTGAACTCTTTGCTGCCCGTGTTTGAGGAGTTCCTGAAGAACGCTCCTCAGGATGCCACCTATGACTCTGTGCGTCAGAGTGTGGTCATCCTCATGGGTTCACTGGCCAAACATCTGGACAAAAATGACCCCAAAGTCAAGCCCATAGTTGCCAAACTCATCACTGCTCTCTCCACTCCCTCTCAGCAGGTAAACGTTGTACTTTTTATTCAGTAATAGCTCTAAATCAGTGGCTCAGTGTGTGAGAGTTACTCATAGGAAGGTCAATGTTTCAAGCTCCAGCTCTGCCAGGTTGCCAGTGTTGGGTCTTAACCTTGTCTGCTCCAGGGGTACCGTGTTATGACTGGACCCTGCACTCTGACTCCAGCCTATTAACAAAGCTGTTATATGCGAAGAATAAAGAATGTCACTTTATATTAATGTACAACTCACCTTAGATCCAAGGTTGGATTTATTTTCTTCAATCTAGAACAATACTGGATTTTTTCATTATGAAATAACATATGGCTTTGGATAATTAACAACAATTATATTCATCATACGAGTATAATTGATTCAAAATTTTGGTTTTAAAAAAAATTCCAGCATGAAAATGAAAACTTAATTTATTTAGAAAAGATTCACTTTTTTGCTTTTAGACATTAGCAACAAAGTATAGAGTATTTGTGAACTTTAATTAAAAAAATTATTTAACTAAAAAACGAAACTAAAAAAAATCTCATTACTGCAACATATTTTGATTGATTTCTCTCATTACCATAACACCTTGCACAATTTACAACCATTTAAAAAAAAATATTTTGATGAAACCTGACATTTTTTTCAAAATGACATGACAAACCTGAAAGAACACAATTTGTAGATTCTGCACATGCATTTAAAATCGAAGTACTATTTTTCTATTAATTAAATGAACATCTAATGAACATCTGTTGCAGTAATGGTATACTGTATAGGTTTCGGAAATTAGGCTAATTATTTCGGTAATGATGAATACACTAGTATGAGATTTATAGTGAGACTAGTATACTAGTCTGAGATGATGCAGAAAAAAACAGATAATGTTTACACAATCATGCATTAAAGTTCAGAACCATATTGTTTATTGCTTCAAAAATACAAAAGGCAAAAAAAATAACTTAGAAAAACATTAAAACAAGAATAAATGGCAACATTTCAACATGTAACTAAAAAAACATTAACCATTTTACCATGGCGTTAAAAAAAAAAAAAAAAAAAAGACCTAACAAAATACCATATTCTGATTTGTCAGAGCTTGTCACATGTATATTAATTCTTAACCATGCTACGTAAGAGTACAGGGTGAAGAGATGAAGGTACAGTAGTTTAAGTACTTGATGTCAACAGTCCAGGCTAATGGAGAGTGGGAAAGAGATAAAGATGCAAGTGCAGGCAGGTGGGTGGTGAAAGTTGTCGGTTCTGTGATTAGAAAAAATATCAGCGAGAATCAAGGGGAAGATGTACAAGACAGTGGTGAGACCGGCCATGCTATATGGTTTAGAGACAGTGTCACTGAGGTAGAGACAGGAGTCAGAGCTCGAGGTAGCATAGCTGAAGATGTTGAGGTTCTCTTTGGGAGTGACACAGCTGGACAGAATTACATCAGTACATTACGAGTACATCAGAGGGACAGTTACGTTGGACATTTGGGGGGCTAAGATAGGGAGGCCAGATTACGATTGTTTGAACATGTTCAGAAGCGGAAGAGTCAGTATATTGGTAGGAGAGTGTTCGGCATGGAGCTGCCAGAGGGGAGGCAAAGAGGAAGGCCAAAGAGGAGGTACAGTATGTGGATGTAATAAAAGAAAAAAAAATTGGACAAAGATGAAAAATAAAAACATTACTGTGGCATTGTGCAAAAGTTTGCGCACCCCACATAATCAGTACTTAGTAACACTTCCTCTGGCAGATATCGCAGCTTGCAAACGTTTTTTATAGTCACCTAAAAGTATTTCAGTTCTTGTACTTGGGATTTTCTCTCAGGCTTCCTTGCAAAAGGCGTCTAGTTCTGTAATATTCTTTGGTCATCTTGCATGCACAAGAGTAAGAGGGTAAGATCTACCCACAAATTTTCAATGATGTTTAAATCTGGGAACTGTGATGGCCATTTCAAAACCTTCTAGAAGCCATCCTCTTTTCAGCTTCAGCTTTTTTACAGATGGTGTGATGTTTGCCTCCAGAATTTGCTGGTATTTAGTGGAATCAATTCTTCCCTCCACCCGTGCAATGTTTCCTGCCCCACTGGCTACAACACAACCCCAAAGAATGATAGATCCACTCTCATACTTAAAAGTTGGCCAGGTGTTCTTTTCATGAAATGCTGCTTCTTTTTTCTCCAAACATGCCTTTGCTGATTGGGGCCAGAGGGTTCTATTTTAACTTCATCAGTCCACAGCACTTGTTTCCAAAATGCATCATGCTTCTGTAGATGTTCTGTTGCATACGCCTGATGTTGGATTTTATTTTTTGGGATGCAGATAAGGTTTTCGTCTGCTGACTCTTCCATCGCTGCACAGTGGAATAGTGCACCACCACTCCTGAGTCTGCTAAATTTTCCTGCAGGTTTTTGCAGTCAAATGGGGGTTTTGATTTGTCTTTCTGACCAGCATATGAGCAGTTCTCTGAGTTTCTTGGTCTTCCAGATCTCATCTTGATCTCCACAGTTCCCCTGAACTGCCATCTCTCATTACATGTACTGCAAGCTGACAACACTTTCCTATCTTTGTGTAGCCTTCTCCTGCATACATTTCATTTCAGAGGAACCCATGGTTGTTGAGTGTCCAAGTGTGTGCACAAGGTTTAAAGAGTCAAAGTAACTGTAAAGCATCTACTAATGTCAGCTGTTTCCATACATCAGATCTAATGAGCTGATTAAGGTCTGAAAACTTGTAAAAAGAATCTGAGACTCTGGAACTCTTAGGGTGGCCAAACATTTGCACAGTGCCATAATAATGGTTTATTGTTTTTATATTTATAATGTTTTATATATTTATTTATTTATTCTATATATATTCTATTTTTGTTCAATTTATGGCATAAGAAGTAACTGCATTAATGTTTGCTGAAAATATTGTGCATTTTTCCATTTCCAAGAGAGACTGAGTTAACATCTTTTCAATAAATAAAAGTCACAAATATGTATATACAGATTTTTTAGATTACTTAAATTACACATTTTATATTTAAAATCGTTAGGGCCATGGTGTTTTAATGGTTTTGTGAAAATCTCAAACACAAATTATCAAAAGAAATAAAAATAAATTGGTGAATGGAATCGAATAAAATATAGAGAAGATGGGAAAACCGAAATATAAAATATGGGATATAGTAAAGAAACATATTTGTAAAAAAAAAAAAAAAAACAATCTAGCTGTACAAAATAGCTGTACAAAATAGTGTAATATATGAATATATAAATTAATAAACTGTGTGCGTATATCAGAATATATAGAAATGAGTGTCACAGCAGCATGTGCCTCACTCCTACAGGTCCAGGAGTCTGTGGCCAGTTGCTTGCCTCCTTTGGTGCCTGCTATAAAGGAGGATGCAGGTGATATGGTACGCAAGTTGCTGCAGCTGCTGCTAGAGAGTGACAAGTATGCAGAAAGGAAGGGTGCTGCTTATGGCTTAGCCGGCTTAGTAAAGGGCCTGGGCATCCTGTCCCTCAAACAGCAAGATATCATGACCACCCTCACTGATGCCATTCAGGACAAAAAAAATGCCAGACGAAGAGAAGGTGAGTTCTTTGATTTATTTTGCCAGTTATTTTACATTGCGTTCAGGCCTATTGTTACAAAAATTAACATCATGAATACATAATGATAGAAAAAGTGCACAAAAAAGTGCCCATCTTTCCTGTTTCATACTCCCAAACATTGTTTATTGTGGAGTAATAGAAGATTTGCACCATATTTTTTCACACTCTTTCTCTGTCCCAGGGGCCCTGTTTTCTTTTGAAATGCTGTGCAACATGCTTGGGAAACTGTTTGAGCCATATGTGGTACATGTGTTGCCCCACCTTCTTCTCTGTTTTGGAGATGGGAACCAGTATGTCAGAGAGGTAAACACCAAGTTTCGTTTTCTGCTGGCCTAATTCTCCTTGTTTTTTTCCCTCCAGTTTATGCCTCTTTCCTTTTTCTCTTTCAGGCAGCAGATGACTGTGCCAAGGCTGTAATGCGGAATCTAAGTGCTCATGGGGTAAAGTTAGTTTTGCCCTCACTTCTTGTAGCTCTTGAGGAAGAGTCCTGGAGGACCAAAGCAGGTCAGCATTTACTCAAAACTCGCACTTTTTTTGCTCTAAGGCAACTTACACGGTCATCTTAAAGTATTGCAACAGCAAGGCCAATTAATTAATTTTTGCTTTACACAAGGCATTTGGGTTTTATATCAAAAGGTGAATGAATACAAATTCGAGCTTTAATTTCCTGCCATTTACATCATTATCCAAATGTACAGAATAATTTTGAAGAGAGTAAAGATGCATTTACAAATAAATCTGTGATTATGCCTTTTTCCTGACAAGCAAAGAATTAAAGTTGAAGACACAACATACCATGTGCCTTTTCCAGCGTCCATATCTGAGTTTGTTTCTGTTTTCTGCAGGCTCTGTGGAGTTGCTTGGTGCCATGGCATTTTGTGCTCCTAAACAGCTGTCATCATGTCTGCCTAGCATTGTGCCCAAGCTGACTGAGGTTCTCACTGACTCGCATGTAAAAGTGCAGAAAGCTGGGCAGCAAGCACTTCGCCAGATCGGTTCAGTCATCCGCAACCCAGAGATCCAGGGTAAGAGCGAGATGATAACCATAAAACTTAAATAAATCATATGGTAAAGGCTTTAAAGCGTTTTCTGTCCATTATAATAATAATAATATTCTTTATTTATATAGCGCCTTTCCAGAGCTCAAGGACACTTTACAATTTTACTAATGTAAGCATAGTACAAAACAGACATTATAGTACAGATGAGGAGGCGGGGGGTGGGGTGACCGAAAATACAAAACAAGACATAAAAGACAGACATAAAGAGGATTGAACCAAAGGAGTTCATTCCAACGAGTCAGAAATATAACATTCAGAAAACAAGTGAGTTTTGAGTAAAGATTTAAATACTGATAGATTGTTAACAGAATGGAGTGTGTGGTAGAGAATTCCAAAGTTTGGTGCAATGACACTAAATGATCTACCCCCCCATTGAAGAGAGGTGGTACCGAGGGACAGCAAGAAAGCCAGAATCAGAAGAACGAAGTGAGCGAGTCGGGATGTAGTGGACAAGCAATTTGAAAAGATAAGAGGGAACCAAGCCATTTAAAAATAAGGAGAATTTTGAATTTTATTTTGGACGTTTGGTATGAGTGAGTATTCTAGCCACAGAGTTTTGAATATATTGCAATCTGGAGATGGAACTGGCAGGTAGACCAATGAAGAGGGCATTACAGAAATCAATTTGTGATGAGACGAATGCATGTATGACAGTTTCAGCATCTTTGGTATTGATTGGTATTTAATATGAGACTGAAAGGAGAGTGTTGAGTCGAAGATAGAGAACTCCTAAATTTTTGACAAGTGGATGTTTTGATGTGGGAATCAGCAATCTCACAAGTGAAGTTGGTGGAAATTTTGCTTGTGAGTGATAGGGTTCCAATGAAAATCATCTCTGTTTTATCCATATTAAGTTTTAGAAAATCTAAAAAGTTAAGACAATCTCTAATGTCCTTCACGCAGGCAGAAACTTTGTAAGATGGGGTAGGTGTACAGATAGAATAAAGCTGAATGTCATCGGCATAAAAGTGATGGGTAAGACCATGACGTTGAAGGATCAGACCAAGTGGGATTATGTAAATTGCGAATAATAGTGGGCCAATAACGGATCCCTGGGGAACACCTCGCTTCAGGGGGACGGTAAGTGATCAAAAATCCTTAACAGAAATATAAAATTGTCTATCTGAGAGATGGGAAGAAAACCACGAGAGAGCAGTACCAGAGAGACGAGAAATAAGTAAATTATGGGAAACTGTATCGAAGGCAGAGCTGACATAGCAGAAGTATAGACAAGGAGCCAGAATCACCAGTAAGCAGTAGATCATTCACTACTTTTACAGGTGCAGTTTCAGTGCTATGGAGGGGGCGAAAATCTGACTAAAAAGGGTCGAAAAGATTATCAACTAGAAAGGACTGGAGTTGGGCAGCAACAGTACTTTCCAGTAGTTTAGATATGAAAGGTAAATTTTTGAAATTGGACGATAGTTAGAAAGAACCGAGGGGTCAAGGTTGGGTTTCTTGAGCACAGGTGTAACTGCAGCAAATTTTAGAGGCAGAGGAAATGAGGCAGAGGTAAGAGATGCATTAATGAAATGAGAAATAGGTGCAGAAGATAGGTGGCAAAGTTTCAGGGGAGAAGTAGGACCAGGATCAAGGTGACAGGATGAGGATTTGGATTTCAGAATCAGCTTAGAGGTGGAAACCAGATAGAGACTGAGACGATAGATTTGTTGGATGACTGAGCTCTGTATCAGTAGGGAGACACTGGTGGACAGCATTAGTCTTCTCGAGCAAATAAGCCAAAAAAGAGCAGCTAAACTCATTAGATACTAGAGCATCCTGAGGTGGGCGGTTAGTAAGTTTATTTATTGAATTAAATAATGCTTTATGGTTTCTGCTTTTCCCATCATGTTTGCATCATCAAACTTTGATGTTTTGGTTTAGATCATCATGTCTGTCCCCTGCTCATTTTTGTCTCATGTCTCACTTGTCCCGCTTCTCTTTTCTAATTATGCATCTGTTCTCATTGATGTGTTGTATTATAACAAACAGATATTCTAGAAAAAATTCTAGAATCAGAAGTCGTAAGAGTGCAAACAACAGTTCAGAAACATTTTAAATTTAAAGGTGTATTAGATTGGACCAGGTCTGCAATGCTCAACTGTTTTTGTTTTTGTCTGCTATCTCAGACACTTTTAACGAGGTCCAGAATGCAAAATTAGTGCGTTGATAGTATCATCACTAAGTACATTTACATTTATGCATTTGGCAGACGCCCTTATCCAGAGCAACTTGCATTTGTATTTTATTATACATGTGAGCAGTTGAGAGTTAAGGGCCTTGCTCAAGGCCCCAACATGGACAACTGATAAGTCCTGAGGCCTTCTGAACTGTAGTCCGATGCCTTCACCACGAAGACCCAGTAAATACAGTACTTGGGTACAACAGTGTGGTTGGGAGGGGGGGGGGCGGTGTATGGTTAAGTACTGCTCTATGAAAGGAGTGATCGGCAGGTCAGTGTAAAAGAATGTATAGTGTTTCTGTTGCAGTAAACTGGGAAGCAAAAAAGGTAAGACGAACAAGCGAGTAGGGGATAGAGAGAGCAGATTTCACTCCTAGTACCCCAAGTATGTGTTTGTGTGTGTTTGTCAATATCAGATCAGATTAAGGTACAGTTACAAAGAGAATGATGAAATATATACTGGTAAGCTCACACCAAACCCTCCTGTCTTGACTTTTTATTATGCCAACATGCTTTTGTTAATCTCATTCGCCTGGTTTTCAGCACCAGGTTTATTTAAAAAAAAAATCATGTTGCCACCATGAAGGATGTGCTTTTCTGCAGGTTGACACGTACATACTCACTTAGAACACTAGAGGGGTGAGTTCTAAATACTTTCTCATCAGGTGTGCGATTCACCTGACTTTCAGTCCCCACACAGAGTGGCGCTTGACCATGCCCTTGCAACTACAACAGCACATTTCATTAACATATGCTGTATTTATATGTTTGTAATAATGGCTAAAGTTTTATGAAATGTGTGTTAAATGTGGTGATTTAACAAGAAAAAAAAGTTATTCCACTGACAGCCCTAGTATACAAACACTATATGGACAAAAGTATTTGGATCTTTAAATTATGGAATTCAGGTGGAATTCAGTCAGTCCCCTTACTCCCAGTGAAGGGCAGTCTTAATGTTTCAATGTGTTCTTGGTGTGAAATCACACCAAGACATCTCGGACAATGTTGTGATTTCAACTTTGTTACAACAGTTTGGGGAAGGCCCTGCCATTTCAACATGGAACACTGCACAAAGCAAGGACTGTAAAGACATGGTTTGATGAGTTCAGTATGAAAGAACTCGACTGTGTCGCACAGAGCATCGACCTCAACCTCATTGAGCATCTTTGGGATGATGGGAAGAATATTGTGAGCCAGGCCTTCTCATCCAACATCAGTGCCTAACCTCATAAATGCACTATAGAATGAATGGGCAACTTCATGAGACCAACTGAGACCAACTTCATATTGCAATATAAGCATTTAGAACCAGTGTCATTGCAGATTAGGGCACATACTTTTGTCCTTATAGTGTACCTAAACATGGAAACAGTCAATATACATTGGTTGATTTAGACTTGACTCTTGCAAGAGGTTTCATTATTTGAAACTGGTGAATTCATTTTTTGTTAATTTATTTCCCTGGGCTTTTAGCCATCACTCCCATTTTACTGGATGCCCTTACGGACCCCTCGCACAAAACGCAGCACTGTCTGCACACTCTGCTTGAGACCAAATTTGTGCACTTTATCGACGCTCCCTCCCTGGCTCTCATCATGCCCATTGTCCAGAGGGCCTTCCAGGACCGGTCCACAGACACACGAAAAATGGCTGCACAGATCATTGGCAACATGTACTCCCTCACTGACCAGAAGGTGTGCTTATATTCTCTGATAACTTTACTATGTGCTATGCAAATTATACTCGGCATGAATAAGGCAAAAATGTTTTGTCTGTTTTTATTGGATTGTCACAATACCAGTCTAACTACACAAACCTTGTATTTTATGCAGGATCTCTCTCCTTACCTCCCTAGTGTGATTCCAGGACTCAAAACATCTCTCCTGGATCCTGTACCCGAGGTTGTGCATACCAAATATAAAAATTATTCCTTTATAGGGCTTTGTTATATAATAATAACGATAATCATAACATTTTAGCTTTGAACAATAGGTAGCTAGACATCATTTATTTTTTTTGTTTGTTTATGTAGCTAAGTTCCTGGCTGTATGTTCTCTGCCCTGGCAGGTGCGAACCGTGTCAGCAAAAGCTCTTGGTGCAATGGTCAAGGGTATGGGTGAATCGTGCTTTGATGATCTGCTGCCCTGGCTGATGGAGACTCTAGCCTCTGAGCAGAGCTCTGTGGATCGCTCTGGAGCTGCACAGGGTGAGAACAAATATTGATTATTGCAGCAACAATGATTTTTCTGTCAAATTATGGTCAATAGGCTGAAAGAAATTTTGTACTCTCTGCATTACAGCAATGGTAAATCATCAAACTATATAAATGAATAGAACATGACCATAATCATAATCTCTCTGATAATTAATGAGCATCACTCGAGGGGAGTGCAAGAAGAACTTTCTCTATATATTTTTTCTAATTCCGCTTTACAATATTAGCTCTGTTAATTTATGTGTTTCAGAGGTAAATTGCAAATGGCATTAAATGGAAAGTTAATATGCTAGGGTGTAGAATCACTTTTTCAACATACCAAGTTAGTGCCCTTTATTAGGGTTTACAGAAGTATTTGGATTTCATCCTTGTGTTAGAAGATGGTTAGCATTCTGACTTGGCTTGGGCTAAATAAAAAAAGATAGAGAGGCAATTCAGAGCGACTTAGAAGCATTTATAATTCAACAAAGTGTGGTTTTAAAATGGCATAACATTATCAGATATATTTTCTTGGTCGAGTTTTGCCTGTGACTGGTTTTGAGTGTGCATTTTGATAGGTAACTACTCTCTCCTCTGTACTGTGTTCCATACAAACCTACTCTTACTCACGCTGTGACCGATTCATGATTTATAGAACACCTGCGACACAGAGTGATGGATATAGTTAAATGTGCCAGTGGTGTTGCAGTCCATTATCACCAAGCCTGGAATGCTTCTCATCCAATCAGATTGTTCGGTCTGAACTAACTGTTGTATAAATTAATAAATTAACTGTTTTTCTTTTTTGTAGGTCTGGCAGAGGTCATGGCTGGGTTGGGTGTTGAGAAGCTGGACAAACTGATGCCTGATGTCGTTCAGACAGCCAGCAAAGTAGACATCGCTTCTCATGTGCGCGACGGCTACATCATGATGTTCATTTACCTTCCACTTACCTTCGGTGAAAGGTTCACACCCTATGTAGGACCGATTATTCCCTGTATTCTCAAGGTATTAAGCTTTATTCTCTCACATGTCGAATCTAGCCCCCCCCATCCCCCCTTCAACTAAAGCTTTTAAAAGAAAATTGTCTCTATTATTAAGGAAAACAAATATCAGCACACCTAAGTCTCTCTTTAAATTTTATTTTACTTTATAGAATATTTCTAACCACATTATTTATAAAAAGACATTAGGCTATCATTATGAGGCTGTTACACACTCAATGATGAAACAGAACACACTTGGAGAGCCAGCCAAGCTACAGTATATTCATAAATCCTCTAAGAGCTGCTCAGGAAAGTGTACAAATGACATCTCTTAGAATTCTTAGTGGTATTGCACTTGCAGATGTTACAGCTGAATTCTCTCTCTCTCTCTCTCTCCCTGCTATTGTGTATTCAGGCTTTGGCTGATGAGAATGAATATGTAAGAGACACAGCACTAAGAGCAGGCCAGCGCATCATCAGTATGTATGCTGAGACAGCCATTGCCCTGCTGCTTCCAGAGCTGGAACAAGGCTTGTTTGATGACCTCTGGAGAATCAGGTGTGTGACAGACCAGTCTCACTTATTGTAACTCTGCTGGAGGAAAAATTATGAATTAATAAAATGCTTATATAACCCCAGTTTAATTCTCAAAAACTCATGAAACTTGGCAGACGCGTTGGAATCTGCTGCCATTAGGATGCCTGAGAGTCGTGTGACCTGGGGCCCTTAGGGGTCCGCACACAAGAATTTGCAGAATAGCTCATACACATTGACGTAGGCACACGAAACTCGGTACACATTTAGAGCTCACTGAGCCGAACAACTTTCACACTGCATGTCCTGGGCTCAACTCAACAGGAGGCCGGTTATTTTGGGTTGTTCGCAAAAATGCACCTGATGGATTTTGATATACTCCTCCTAGGTAATTTATACGATCGCCACCAAACCGGGCCGATGTGATCTAAAGACACTGAGGATGCACAATTGCGGAGGGATTTTTGATATCTCAAAAGAGTCAGCCGTGCTAATGTCTTAAACCAACACCGAAAAATGATTAGTAACTTTGTGTGGCATTATAATTGAGTGACATTATATTCAGTGAGGCGTTCAGTGACATCACATTCAGGAACATCATAGTGTGCAGCTTTTCTTCCAGCATCTGTGGCCTTTTGCACACACATACACATCACAAATGTTAACACTCACACACACACTAACGCACTCAACCTCCCCCCCCCCCAGGTTCAGCTCAGTGCAGTTGCTAGGAGACCTGCTTTTTCACATCTCAGGAGTTTCAGGGAAGATGACGACAGAGACCGCTTCCGAAGATGACAATTTTGGTACAGCACAGTCCAATAAGGTACATGCACTGTGTCTACACCATGCACTACAGATTTAGTTTCTTTGTTCCATAATTATCAAGTGACTGTTTAGAAAGAAAGAAATTCATATATAAAAAGTCACTGCTTCAGAAAGGTCAAATACTTGGCCTGCATCAAGCAAACAGAACATCTAAGGAGATTGCAAATGACATCACTTAAAAGTTGCATCATAAAAATGTCAACAGGCAAAATTGCAGTTATTTTTAATAGTGAAAATAAGTGATGGATGTGTCAGGGAAATAAGTGAAGCAAATAAGGCAGAGCACCAATCATGCATACTTCTTACATATTTCAGTGCCTCTGGAAATAGTGTATGATCAGGGATTTGCTTCTGTGGGTCAGCAGTGTTATGTGGCAACCTAAAAATCTAAACATCCTGAATGACCAGGTTATCCCGTCAGGGTTTTTTTCTTTCCTAGTGTCATTGACATATTCCAGAATGCGCAAATGTAAAATGCGCACCTTTTATTTTCTTTTATTTTTGGCCACATTTTATTAATAAGGCCTTGTTCAGACTGCAGCTATGTCCAATGTGTTTCATAAATTTGATCTTTAGAAATGACTCCCTTCTGTGTTATTTGAAAATAATTAGATTTAATATGGCTCTGTTCATACTGGCAGTCTAAATCTGACGCATTTTTGACCTGCATTGATGCCTGTGGTAACATGTTCTTGCTTTGTCTGCACTGACGCATCTTCCCAAAGTGCTATTAGACATTTCACTTAATTATTGATACAGGAGGATGCTCATTTATCAAGGAGTTCATAGTTCATGTCTCATACCACATGATCATGTGTACATGAACTTGCGCATTGGATTGTGAGTAACACAATGGACAGGTTGGATCCAATTTGAGTGGGTAGAGAGCATCACGATCAAGGCACATTTTTAAAAATCCGATGTCGATGTGGTTCAGAACAGATAAGCAAATTCTTTATTTTTTTTGGTTGCAGGTTTGATGTATTTTTACTGTTTAAACCACATGAAAGCAAAATTATTCCAAATTGATTCCAACCAGTATTTGCCAAGAATTGTATCTCAGCTGGCAGTCTGAACAAGGCCTAAGTGTTCACAGAATGTTGTGATGTGGTAGGAAACATAAAGCAAATTAGTTAATTATGTCACTTACATTATAACATACATTAGATGCTCCTTCTCCTTGAAGATCGTCCCATATTTGGAAGCTTAAAGAAACATCTTTTCTCTATTACAAATCACTGATCATGGGGACTCCTTACAAAAAAAGCATTTAGTACTTTACAGGCCCAGTTATTAAGCTTGTATAAAAAAAAATTTGTGCCCCTTAGGCCATTATTGGTGCACTGGGAGTGGAGCGAAGGAACCGTGTGCTCTCTGGCCTCTATATGGGACGCTCGGACACACAGCTTGTGGTGAGACAGGCCTCCCTCCACGTTTGGAAAATCGTGGTCGCCAATACTCCACGTACACTTCGAGAAATCCTGCCTACACTCTTCTCTCTGCTGCTGGGCTTTCTGGCCTCTACCTGCCCCGATAAGAGAACGGTATGTGCACGCATACAGACACGCACAATGTAAATGTGTATGAATCAAAATGATAAGATTGTCTCTGATGAGCAGTGTTTATTTCGTCAAGAAAAACAGTGACTCAAAAATATTCGAATGGCAGATGGTTTCTGCGACAGGTTAGCTCCCATGCTCGCTGTCGTTGAACCTAAGCTAGCCAACTTGATGCGTAGTTAGCAAGCTTACGAACAAGACTCAATCAGCACTCCACGGATAGACAACTTGGCTCTTGTCAGTCAACAAGTGCAGTTAAACTGATTTTGAGCCAAGTCCTAATGCATGAAGACTTAGAGTTAACTATTAGCACCTAGCAAACTTTACAGAACAAGGAAACAATGTTCCCAGCGAGGTGAAGAGCCTAAGTACTGGGTCAGCTGTGGCAAAAATGGTCGTTTATGTACAACAAATACATATGATCTTTTAACATATTTTGATTTGTTTGGTTTTTGTTAATTTCCCATTTCAAAGTTCCAACCTAAAAACCTTCCCTTCCATCTACCTGTATGTAAAAGAGTAAGACCGGTAAAAAAAAACAAACAAACAAAAAAAAAACAATTAGGAACCAAACACTTTGCTGTTGTACATTGTCTGTGTACATTGTACATTGTACATGTTGTACATTGCATTGTTTTAGAGCTCGTTGCTCTTAAAACCCAGAGCATTGTTAGACATTTTTTAAATGAAGTCACATGTTTTTATTGTCATTTTTTTTTTGTTTCTATGATTTAAAAAAATTATTATTCTATTAGCATTTTTTTGAGTTTTACATTATTCCCATAAATTTACACGGTTACAAGAAGAGCCCATTCACTGTACGGAATTGTGTTTCTCTGCAGAGCATATGTAACCGCTCTTCTTTTTCTTTTTATGGTAGCTGGTGTCCGTGCATTCACGGCCTCTCAGTACACATATGTTTGGGCGGCTTGCCCAAGTATGTACTGTGTGTGGGGAAACACTGATCCAATTACTTTATTGTCCTGGTTGACCTACCTCGGACATGCACTTTCCCTTTTCCCAGATTGCAGCTCGTACTCTGGGGGATTTGGTGAGGAAGCTGGGTGAGAAGATCCTTCCAGAAATCATCCCCATTCTGGAGGAGGGTCTGCGCTCTGATAAGAGTGACGAGAGGCAGGGTGTGTGCATTGGTCTCAGTGAAATTATGAAATCCACTAGCAAAGATGCTGTAAGTTGCTTATTCCTACTTTTCTGATTAAAATAATTTAATTGTGTTTATTTTAAACTACATTGCTTAGCTGTATTCCATCTGTCCATTTATGCATCCAACAGGTGCTGGTATTCTCTGAGTCCCTCGTGCCTACAGTGCGCAAAGCTCTATGTGACCCACTAGAGGATGTGCGTGAGGCTGCAGCTAAAACCTTTGAGCAACTACATGCCACCATTGGCCACCAAGCACTGGATGACATCCTCCCCTCTCTGCTTAAACAACTGGTGAGACTGAGACTATTTTTTTATTAAACCCTCTTCATCTTTCTCTTATTTATCATTTGTCAGTGTGCAGAACATGCCATGTATGAAAATGCATGCTGTCTGAGTAACTGTGTACTCAGAGTAACGATCTAGAATTGTAGTTCTGCATTTACTCTCTAAATCTATAATATTTCATAGTAATTTTAGGTAAATATTTATACAAACCTTTATTATATTTGAGCGGAGTAAGGTGGTTTACGAGTGTTTCGCAAACCGAGCAAAGATTTTTAATACATTTTTAATCGGAAACCGAGCAAGTATTAGTTTATGTGCGTCGAGTATCATGTATCACGCATGTGACTCTTATTTTGACACCGAGCGGCAAGTGATCACAACTGAGCCAATGATTTTTCTCTTGCGCTGCGAGAATTATGGGTAATTGTCTCCCCTGCTGCGTCCCCTGTGTCAAAATAAGAGTCCCCTGCTGCGTCTTAGTGCTTGTCTCTTATAATCAACATCTTCCTCTCTCTTCTGTGTGCGCGTGCGTAATCTGACACTGTGCCCCACACACACCGACGCACACACTTACTTTGTGTGTGCGCGCGTAATTTGACACCGACACACACACACACAGAGATCTCTCCCCGGCTGCAGAGGCGCTTTATTTACACAGAAAACTCGGCTCTGTCGTGATTCTTTTCAAAGGTAAGGTGCTGGTTCATTTGTTTTTTACTTTACAGCAGTGATTTCGTTAGTATGCTCATGCGAGTATCATTAGAGAGATTTATTTTTTTTTTTCCCCCCAAACTGTTAAAAAAGTGTTTGCATTGTGTGTTAGTTGTGAAACTTAAAAAGCGAGGTGTGGGAGGGAGAAGGCCTTTTACTGTTTAAGACGAGGAGAGGGTACTAATTCCACACACACACATGTACAAATACACGGCGCCTGCAAGCACAAACGGAAACACTTAACTGTCTGGATTTTTTACTTTTTTTTTATATGTTAAGTGCAGGTTAATTTGTTTTATTTTTACTTTATATGTTGTATTAATTATTTTTATGTATTTATTGTTTTGGGCTATAGAATGAATAATTTGAGTTTTCATTATTTCTTATGGGAAAAGTCTGTTTGGTTTGCAAGTGTGTTTGGAATACGCTTCCGGAACGAATTATGCTCGTAATCCAAGGTTCCACTGTAGTTAAAAAACAATGCCACAACACTATCAAAGTGTATATAAACTTTTGCCCCACTGAAAGCCTGATGTGTACAATTTGTTACAAATTTAACATTTACCATTCAGTATGATTAGTACCTACTTGACAGTGCATGTTATTGCAAGTGAAAGAGTTTGAGGACTTTGTATTTTGTGCTATTTACAAAAAATCATTGTTACACATAATTACACAGAATACAGTTTAATGTATTCCAGAAACCTATTTACAGTTCTAGTGAATACAAAGTAGTGAGCTTTTAATGAACCCTTCTTTTAGATGACTTTAACAACTCTCATTAAACATAGGTTTATGGATAGTGTTTGGCTGTATTTCATTTGAGAATTCCAGGATTCTTTTGTTTGCATTTCACCACAACTTTGCTAATGGTGCAAAAAAAAAAACAGTTGCGGCGATTGGATAAAATTGTATGGTGCAGAATAAATGAATATTGTGTAAATTTGCATTATTTGTGTTCCTGACATTGTAATATCCTGGAGGAACTGCTTTGTACTAAAGTAGAAGCCCTGTGATGTAGCATGAACAACATTTCAAGAAAAATTACACTGGCTTCAAGAATCTTGGAGTAATGACATACTAGCCTTGATCCTCTCTGGTTAGCTGACAGAAAGGAGAGCCAAGTAGCAGGTAGGTGTTAACTATATCTTAAGAGTTATGAAAGCCCTTTTTTTTTCCTTTTTCCCCCAGGATGATGAGGATACTGCTCAGTTTGCTCTGGACGGACTGAAGCAAGTTATGGCTGTGAAGAGTCGATCAGTACTGCCTTACCTGGTGCCCAAGGTTGCCCTTCTCTTACAAAATTTTCCTTCATATATTTTTCTCTTGAATAATCATTCCTGAGCACCATCTGTCATGAAACAGCATTCGTTTCTCTTGTAAATTGTGGTTTATCCTTACAATTGTGGCTTAGTTCTCTCCTTAATCTAGTTTTTCTTTTTTTGTAGCTCACTGCTCCCCCAGTGAATACACGTGTACTGGCCTTCTTGTCTGCCGTCACGGGTGATGCTCTGACGCGTCACTTGGGTGTAATTCTGCCTGCTTTGCTCTCATCTCTTAAAGAAAAGCTGGGCACTGAGGAGGGACCCCAGGTACCCTTAATACCAATACAATTAAACCAACAGAAAAAGCCTTTACCAGTATGCTAGCAGATCAGTTATTTTTCTTTATTGTTTGATAAAAAAAATATATATATATATATATATACACACACACACACACACAGTACAGACCAAAAGTTTGGACACCTTCTCATTCAAAGAGTTTTCTTTGTGTTCTTTAGCCCAGACAGATCTCTTCTTGACTGTCCTTAGCAGTGGTTTCCTAGCAGATATTCTACCATGAAGGCCTGATTCACACAGTCTTCTCTTAACACTTGTTCTAGAGATGTGTCTGCTGCTAGAACTCTGTGTGGCATTGACCTGCTCTCTGATCTGAGCTACTGTTAACCTGCGATTTCTGAGGCTGGTGACTCGGATGAACTTATCCTCCGCAGCAGAGGTGACTCTTGGTCTTCCTTTCCTGGGGCGGTCTGCATGTGAGCCAGTTTCTTTGTAGCGCTTGATGATTTTTGTGACTGCACTTGGGGACACATTCAAAGTTTTCCCAATTTTTCAGGATGACTGACCTTCATTTCTTAAAGTAATGAAGACCACTCGTTTTTCTCTACTTAGCTGCTTCTTTCTTGCCGCCATACAAATTCAACCTCTTTGAATGAGAAGGTGTGTCCAAACTTTTGGTCTGTACTGTGTGTATACTGTCGTGGCCAAAGGTTTTGAGAATGACACAAATATTAGTTTCCACAAAGTTTGCTGCTAAACTGCTTTTAGATCTTTGTTTCAGTTGTTTCTGTGATGTACTGAAATATAATTACAAGCACTTCATATGTTTCAAAGGCTTTTATTGACAATTACATGACATTTATGCAAAGAGTCAGTATTTGCAGTGTTGGCGCTTCTTTTTCAGGACCTCTACAATTCGACTGGGCTGCTCTCAATCAACTTCTGGGCCAAATCCTGACTGATAGCAACCCATTCTTTCATAATCACTTCTTGGAGTTTGTCAGAATTAGTGGGTTTTTGTTTGTCCACCCGCCTCTTCAGGATTGACCGCAAGTTTTCAATGGGATTAAGATCTGGGGAGTTTCCAGGCCATGGACTCAAAATTTCAATGTTTTGGTCCCCGAGCCACTTAGTTATCACTTTTGCCTTATGGCACGGTGCTCCATCATGCTGGAAAATGCATTGTTCTTCACCAAACTGTTGTTGGATTGTTGGAAGAAGTTGCTGTTGGAGGGTGTTTTGGTACCATTCTTTATTCATGGCTGTGTTTTTGGGCAAAATTTTGAGTGAGCCCACTCCCTTGGATGAGAAGCAACCTCACACATGAATGGTCTCAGGATGCTTTACTGTTGGCATGACACAGGACTGATGGTAGCGCTCACCTTTTCTTCTCCGGACAAGCCTTTTTCCAGATGCCCCAAACAATCGGAAAGAGGCTTCATCCGAGAATATGACTTTGCCCCAGTCTTCAGCAGTCCATTCGCCATACTTTTTGCAGAAGATCAATCTGTCCCTGATGTTTTTTTTGGAGAGAAGTGGCTTCTTTGCTGCCCTTCTTGACACCAGGCCATCTTCCAAAAGTCTTGGCCTCACTGTGCGTGCAGATGCGCTCACACCTGCCTGCTGCCATTCCTGAGCAGGTCTGCACTGGTGGCACTCCGATCTGAATCCTCTTTAGGAGACGATCCTGGTGCTTGCTGGACTTTCTTGGACGCCCTGAAGCCTTCTTAACAAGAATTGAACCTCTTTCCTTGAAGTTCTTGATGAGCCTGTAAATTGTTGATTTAGGTGCAATCTTAGTAGCCACAATATCCTTGCCTGTGAAGCCATTTTTATGCAATGCAATGATGGCTGCACGCGTTTCTTTGCAGGTCACCATGGTTAGCAATGAAAGAACAATGATTTCAAGCATCACCCTCCTTTAACATGTCAAGTCTGCCATTCTAACCCAATCAGCCTGACATAATGATCTCCAGCCTCGTGCAGGTCCTTTAATGACAGCAATGAAATGCAGTGGAAAGTTTTTTTCGAGATTAAGTTCATTTTCATGGCAAAGAAGGACTGTGCAATTCATCTGATCACTCTTCATAACATTCTGGAGTATATGCAAATTGCTATTATAAAAACTTAAGCAGCAACTTTTGCATTTTACAGTATTTATGTAATTCTCAACTTTTGGCCACAACGTTGTGTGTGTGTATATACGCGTGTGTGAGCGTGTGTACTGTTAACCACATCAAGGTAAACTATCCTGCTATGTGACAGATTCTAGTCTAAAGTGAAAATGTTTAACCATTGGAAATTCCATCACCCATTTTATTTATTTTTTTTTTACTGACATTTTGCTGCGAATTATTTTGTTTGCATTTCATAAAGCCAAATAATGTGTGCATGGCTTTAAAGTAAGTTATAATTGGTGATGTATTCACTCCTATGCAGGAATTAAGCAGCTGCCAGACTGTGATTTTGTCAGTTGAAGATGAAGTGGGGCAGCGGATCATCATCGAGGACTTGCTGGAGGCAACACGTGGTACAGATGCTGGACTCAGAGAGGCGTCTGTTACCATCTTGAATGCTTACTTCTCTCGAACACGACTTGACTACAGCACTCACACACGCACGCTTCTTTCCGGCCTTGTGCGCCTGCTCAATGACCCCAGCTCTGAGGTTCTCCATCAGAGCTGGGACACTATTAACTCCATTACCAAGGTGTGCAAAAAAAATTACAGCCAGGGGATCTTTCCTCAGGTCTTTTTGTAATAAAAAAATTGCTGTATCTTTGCCCTGGAGTTTCCAAAACATACAAACAACCAAAATTCTAACATTTTGTTTTCCCTAACATTTCAAAGGCTTTAGTTTTAAGTTGTTTCCACAAGAAACAAGTCTGTTACAGGGATGTCCCCACCAAGCATGAGCTTTTTAAATATGATTGAAAAGTATGAGATGTCTACCTTGAGTATGTTAGCACACACTACTACTTTGTCGTATGCAGAAGTTGGATGCTGGAAGTCAGCTGGCTCTGATCGATGACTTGCACAGAGATATCCGTTCAGCAGCAGCTGAAGTCAAGGGGGAATATCTGCCTGGCTTCTGTCTGCCCAAAAAGGTACAAAAAGTATTGCTTATGAATTGAGACAGGTTTTAAGGTAAAACGTTTGAAGTCTCACAGTTTTTCTTTCCTGCTTCAGGGAGTGACGTGTATTCTGCCAATTCTGAGAGAGGGGGTGCTGACAGGAAGCCCAGAGCAGAAGGAGGATGCAGCACGTGCATTAGGTGCGGTCATCAAGCTGACCTCCGCTGAGGCTCTACGGCCCTCTGTAGTCAATATCACTGGGCCACTCATTCGTATACTTGGGGATCGTTTTGCCTGGACTGTGAAGACGGCTCTGCTTGAGACCCTGACCCTTCTCCTTCGAAAGGTTTTTGCTTTTATTTTTTGTTGTAATTATGTTGCTGTTACCTGCATTTCACTGAATATTTCAGAAAAAATATGCATAGTAAAAGCTAGTTAGTAGACTCTAATATAGTGTTTTTTTTTTCTGATATTGCTTCCATCAGCATGGTTTGGTTCCTTGGTGATGCATATTCAATTAAATTAATTTTATTTGTATAGTGCTTTTAACAATTGTCATTGTCGCCAAGCAGTTTTACACGATCACAAGAAATATACTTTGTTAAATTGTGCTGTGGCATTGACTGTACCCTGGCAACAATATTTATTTGTCTGGAATGTTATTTTAAAGTTTGGGAATGGAGAAGGATATTGTGTGAGGAAAAAATAAAGCACTATGTGTACATTCTGGATCACAGCATTTTCTTCTATATTCCTTATAGGTGGGCATAGCGCTGAAGCCATTCCTTCCACAACTCCAGACGACATTTCTAAAAGCCCTGCAGGACATGAGCAGGCCTGTGAGGCTCAAGGCGGCTGAGGCTTTGGGACAACTTGTTTCCATACACACAAAAGTGGATCCACTGTTTACAGAGCAGCTCTCGGCCATTCGAAACACTGAGGACTCGGGTGTCAGGTGTGCTGTAATCTGATCTAGATTTATAGATAGAGACAGTATTTTAGCAGCATTTTTTTTTATTTCTCTAGTGCAACGAAATTTGCTTTGAGACCGAGGAGGTTTACCTTGTTTATTAAAATGCTAAAAAGCTACAGGTTTGGATTAGTAATACTGCCCTAATTCCAGAAATGTTGGAACAGTATGGCAATAAAAGCAAAAAGATGTAATTTGTAAAATCTCTTGTGCATTTAATATTTTAAAAACTCTAATGCACGCATTTTAAATCTGGTAGCTGCAACATCCTCAGTTGGAACGTTCAACTGTTTACTTGGGGTGCTCTGATAAGGATTTTTGAGGCCGATCACCGATTTCTGATCATCGATTACGGAGTCTACTCGAAGCCTTATCATGTAGCATTATTTATTAAACTATATGTAACAACAATGTAAATTAGGTAGTAATTGGGAACAGCCTAGAGCTTGACAAATACAACTTTCCTGTACATTGTATAAAATTAAATAAAATAACAGACAAGTAGCGTTTGAGTCGTCTGAAGTTCTGTAAGGTCCACTAGCATCCACGAGGACCGTCGAAAAAATTTAACATGTTTAATTTTTCGCGCAGAAAGATGGAAACGTAATCACAGCGCCCAAACGTTGGCACAATTCGCAGTGAATCATGATGAACCGTTCTTATGGCCACCCAGCGAAACCGTGTAGGGGAGATAGAGGAATTATACCGACAGCTGAGTGAGTGGCGGCGCGCAAGTTGCTGAGCAACTGCACGTGAAAACTGCTCATGTTCGTTTACGTGACTAACCTTCAAATGTCTGATGAGGTTTGTGGTGTTAAAATGCTTTGGGTTCTTCCGCCTCGTGGAATTGGCTTGTTACACAGGTTGCAGATTACTAATGTTTGGTCTTTTTACACACAACACGTAGAATTGCCAGATCGGTGAAGCCATTTTAGGGGGGGGGGTTTGCGTCACCTGATCGGCTATTCTATATCGGCCATTATAGATGAAACTTCCCAAAGCTATTATCGGCCGGTTATGATCTCACCATTTCTGCTAATACTTTTTAAGCTTTTGTGCACTGAAATTGGTCAAGTTTAGCTAACAGGAGTGTTTTTTCCCATTTTTTCCATTACACATGTCTTTAGTTTTTAAATTGTATAGGGTCTTTGTTGCCATTTTTTGTGCTATAATGCAACACACATTCTCAGTAGGAGCAGGAAGGCCAGTCTAGCCACCCGTACAATAAAAAGAAACAAATGGACTACATATTTTCCTGCATTAATGTTCCCTCATAAATGTAGACATATTCAAAAATGATTATACCCTCTTTTAATTATTATTATTTTTTATCATCTGGTCTTAGTGGATCTCAGTATTGAGCAAATGCAGCCACAGATGAGCAACACATGATTTTTTCCATTTTTTTGTGCCATTATTTATTTAAGTAGGCCAAAATGAAAAAGGAACATGGGCAATACAAAGTACTCACATGATTTAATATCTTGTAGCTCCACCTTTAGCAGCAATAACTTAATTAATTTATTTATTTTGCATATTTTGTTGATCATCAAACACAAAGTTTACTCAGGTTATCTTTGTGTAATTACTAAGTGATGATTTTTAATTATATGATTATTAAGAGAAAAAAAAGCTGTCTAAACCTGCCTGGCTCTATGTGGGGGGAAAAGTAATTGACCCCTAAACCCAATAACTGGTTGTGCCACCTTTGCCTGAAACAACTATAATCAAAGGTATGTGATAACTGGCAGTGAGTCTTTCACATCACCATGGAGGAATTTTGGCCCACTCTTCTTTTCAGAGTTGTTTTGATTTAAGTCCAGACTAGGTCACTCCAAAACCTTAATTATTACATTTTATTTTCTTTTTTTTTTTGAGCCATACGGAGGTGGTCTTGCTGGTGTGTTTTGGGTCATTGTCTTGCTGCATAACCTACAAGAGCTTGAGGTCCTTCAGGATTTTATGATTGAGCACTGAACTTATAATTCCATCAATTAAGTCACCCAGGTCCTAAGTGTGCAAAGCAGCCCTAGACCATCACACTACCACCACCATGTTTTACTGTTGGTATGATGTTCTTAGGTAATGCTTTTTGTTTTACACCCGATGTTATGGGATGCACACATAAACACAGAATAAACCAGGGTTTTTTTGGTAAATGTTGGGTGACCTTAACTGAGGCCTGCAGTTCATTAGATGTTGGTCTGGGTTGTTTTATGAGTTCTCAGATGAGTTATCATGCTTTTGGAGAAACTTTGTTAGGCCGGGCACTCCTGGGAAGGTGATCCGAGAATCTCTTCCAAGCATTCATTCATTTATTAATTAATTTATTTATTCATAACTATTCTATCCAGCAGTGCACAAATACAATGAAGATCTAAGAAAGTATCACAAAGGTTATCATAAACTAGCCTATGTTCAACTAAAGAGCAAATATTTTCCATTTCTCAATTAGCATCAAGGGTCTCTCACAAATGATGAAAATTTATCTAAAATGCCACTGTCCTACAGTACTCACTTGCTATAACGTGCAGTGGATAACAAACAAACTCTGAACCAAGCATTTTTAAATAAACACGGACATCAGCCACTTTGTATTTGGCGAGTTAATCATGGCTATACATTATAAAGAAATGCTTGCCCTCGCCGCTAAATAATCATCACTGGCACCCTGCGTTCGGGGAACATTTAAGGTAAACCCGGGCTACTTCGGCCAGAGTTGGGAACGAGTCTTTATTTCTCCGTTTGTTATATTTCATTATTATTTTTGTGATGATTTTATGACCTTTTACTCTGTGCAGAGTAAGGCTCGAGCTTGTTGAGAGCTTCTGCTACGCGTGGTTGCAAGATTTAGCTACTGCCTTTGTGGATAACTCAAATTATTCAAGCTGCGTTGTTATTATAAGGTTGGTTGTATGAAAACGTTTGGCAGACGTTCCCCTACATGGTTCTGCTTAAAAAAATCTTTTCATATTTCAAATTTGATTGTCTTTAAAAGAGAATGGTAATGTTCCCAGAATGGCGACGGAATGTTGACGTGGCTGTCGACTCATGTATTGCGCATCATTAGAATATTACAGGATTATTTAATAGTAACAGTAATTGAGAGACAACCAATCTGTTTTTTACAGATTGGTTGTTTCTCAATTACTCTTATAATTAAGTGATTATTAGCAGGTTCCAATTGCCGGCCGATCAACCAGGCCTCTTTATTATTATTTGTTTTAGCTTTTTTAGTTTGTATTTACTGGTGTACTTCGAATAATTGTCTTGTTGCATGACCCAATTTTGACCAGGCTTTAGCTGTTGGAGAGATGGGCTCACATTTGTCTCTGGAATACTCGGGTATACAGAGCAGTTCATGATAAACTCAATGACCGCAAGGTGCTCTGGTCCTGTGGCTGCAAAACAAGCTCAAATCATCGGTCAATTACCATGCCTGACAGTGGGTATGAGGTGTTTCTGCTGAAATGCTAATTGGTTTTCGCCAAACTTGGCGCTGGGCATTAAGGCCAAACAACTCCTCTTTGGTCTTGTTTGTCCATAGGATGTTGCGCCAAAAGTCTTGGTTTGTTCACAGTTTTCTAACCTCAGTCGTGCTTCTTGTTCTTTTAGACAGGCTTTCTCCTGGCACCTTTCAAATCAAACTGTAGAGTCTGAGATGTAGCGCTTGAGGCTTTTTCTGTTTCTTTGGGCATTATCTGGTCTGACCCTACGGGTGAATGTGCTGGGAAGTGCACTCCTGGGGGAAAAATCAAACTGCGTTGAATGCTTTCTTCCTCGCTGTAGAATATTGAACTTCAAATTGTTTGAAAATGGTTTCATAACACTTTCCAGATTGATGTACTGCAACAATTGCTTGTCTAAGAGTATTTTGTTTTTTGTCTTAATCCTCCAGACCAGCAAACTGACAACTTTACTTCCTTTATAAATGCTGCAACGTGCCCTCTAAAATCATGTGGAAACAGTAAGGAGTGTTTAGTAGTAGTCTACACTGGGTTTTTATTTTTGCCTTCATTTTTGTTGTACTGAGGTCTGCTATAATCAGTTTTACACAAAAACATAGAACTCGAAGAGGTACTAACTTCTGAACAGGGCTGTATGCAATTTACCCATGCCACCATAACTTATGCTGGCTTTTGCACCTCATACTGATAACATCTTGGATCGTCCTTTTCCTCTTTGACCCAAAGAGCATGACAACTGTTTCCTAAAATATGTTTCCAGTTACAGTCTTTGACGGCTCTACACAGTATTTATGGTATTTGCCGTATTCCTGAGCCCACATAATTATATGCACTACAGAAGCGGGGATCACCATTTATGCATTAAGATTTGACAGGCTTCCTAGAATTTCTTAATGATATAGTACACAATATAATTAAGAAATTAAAGGAACGTTATCCAGACATTGAGCGTTTCTTTAAAACTTCTTGTATACTATAAAATGATTAGTTCACATGATTAACAGCGCTTGTTTCTCATTACCTTGTAATTTCTATTTGTCACATTATTAGTTGTAAATTGGCTCTGTACTAACTTTTTTTGGAGGAAGTTACGGCCACCAGATTGACTGAGTGCATATTCTCAACAACCAATTGAATTTACTTGGTAAACTTTCATCATATTAACGTGTTGTTGGGTTTTTAATACAGTACAAGGTGAAGAGACTTTATAGACTCCTGCTTGTTTATTGTTGATAAAGGAAAGATTAGTAGCCTAAATTTCCATACTTTCCCACCTTTGATGTGGATAATTTATCGGAATATATTAATTATCCAATAAATGTCATAAAGTATTAAAACATGGCCCACTTACTGTTATACAACATTTACTCCATTCATTTACACCTTTATATATATATATATATATATATATATATATATATATATATATATATATATATATATATATATATATATGGTAGCATAAATCAACTGATATCAGTTCACGCTACAGTAGCATTTTTTGACAAGGTGATACAATTTGGCAAATTTCAGCACTCCTAGTTTTATGGAGAAACTTTAAACTGTGTTAGAAGTTATTAAATTCCCAATGTTTTGCATGTGATGCAGGGAGACCATGCTGCAAGCCTTGAGGTTCGTCATTCAAGGTGCGGGAGCTAAAGTTGACCCGGCCATCAAGAAGAATATCACCACCACGTTATTAGGCATGCTGGGACATGATGAGGTATGACAACCTGCTATAGTCTTTACTCTGAGCATCAGTGCCGATTCTACTCCCTGTAGATGACTTTGGATCACAAGAAAGTATCCTCAAAATACTGTATATACAAAATACAAAACTGTACAGGTCAAACACAAGGGTAGTTTTAACATGTGGGTTTGACCCAGGCTGGGGTTGTTAAGTGTCAGTGCAGTTAAATTGTAATGTATAATAATGTTATAAATTAAAGTACAGTGGTACCTTGGCATATGAATGCCCCGCCTTAAGAACTGAAATTTTGTAATGAAATCTGCCCCAGAATCTGAAGCATTTTTGGCATACACGCTAATTAAAGTGAGGTTTAATATTTTACTTTACTTATATTTACTCATCTTTTCATAGAAATACAAATTTTCACCTTAAGATCTCCTCCAGAACAGATTAACTTTGTATGCCTAAGGTTCCTCTCTTGTTGAAAAACGGTAGGTTCAACGTTGGTGAACATGGAAATATGAATAATGCACTCTGGACTTTCTAGTTCCCAGATATCAATTCAAACATCTATGGCGATTTTGTACTGAGGTGTTAAACAGCCCTCTCTTCCTCTGTCATTAAAGCAGTAGTGCTTGTCCGTTTAATACCATTTCTGATGAAATAACACCTTACTGCAGCACTGGGCTTTTGTCCTTGCAGGGCAAATTTAGTGCATCTAAACAGTGGAGATTTCTGGGATTAGCATGTCTGGTCACTTTCTTTGGGGTTGGGGGGGAAACTTGCCCGACAAATGGGAAATCCTTATATATTAAGGAACAAGACGGTGTCCTGTGCCTAACAAGTGATTCAGCTTTTTGTTTCATACCTTGGTTGTATATGTTAGAACAAAATATTTTTCTCCATGACCATGGTGCAAATGATAATCTGCAAGACTACATAAATTACAAATACGTAACAGTGGAAAGTGAATGCATACAAAAATGTATTCACTGCATTGTACCGCACCATAGTGCTTTTAACCTTGGATACTTTTACAAAACGGTTTACGGAAATATAAATTCCATTTTTAAAATGTATACATTTATAGCTTTATAATTTTATCTCTAATAAGCAAACCAGAGGAGATGTTGCCAAGGAAAAACTACTTGAGATAACATGTAGAAGAAACCTTTAAAGTATCCAAGGGAGCCCATCTTCATTTGGATGATGCTGGATAGCACAACAAATAAATCCCTTCTATAATTGTGTACTATGTGGTAAAATTTGCAACTACATAACAGGATAGTTTACACTTTAAGGTTACCATTAGTTTACCGATGCACTCTTGGGTACAAAGTGGTAATTTGTGGTAATTTCAGTTCTAAAACGATTAAAGCAATTGCAGGCATGACCCTTCATAGTAAAATAGTTAAGCAAGTTCAGTCCAAAACCATCTTCATGGTTTCTAAGCCATAAAGGAACCCTGCTTTGCTGTCGTATGTAAATTTGATAGACTGGGGAACATATAATTATGTATGGCTTACGGTCATACTACATAAACAATACTACTGTACATTTGTGCAGAAAGCAAGCAGGCACTTCGTCAAGACTGACAGCATAAATGAAAAGATGAATCAGAAGGAAGGAGGAGACGTGAGGGCACCCTGGCCTGTCATCCAGCCAATTGTAATACCAATATTTGTGAGAAATCTGACCATTTAGTGTCTAATGTGGTTTACAAATTCATCAATTTTATTAATCTGAAAGTTAAGCTTCAGTTGTCTATCATAGAGGATAATATGATCAATGCTCTTAAAATCTATACTGAGGTCAAGCAACACAAGCAAGATGACGCAACCCTGATCAGATTGTGTTCTGTCTCTGTACTGTGATGAGGTCTAATACCTCATTTGGACCTTTCATGAATGTGCTCCCTATGTAGCCATGAAAAAAACTGTCATGCTACAACCTTTTTAGGATCTTTGAGACAAAGGAGAGGTTGCACAGCTGACAGTGGATGAGGTCAGATTTTGATTATGGGGTGTATAACTGCAATGTATCAAATATTTGCTTACATATCCAGTGCTAAGAGAAGAACTGGGTATTTGTAGAAGACCTTCAGTTATTTCCTACATTATGTTTAAAATGTGTAGGGTAAAGGATCTGGTATACAAGTTGATTTTGATGAAGAAATTATTAAAGGGGTGTAAAATATAATCACTGCTCTGATGTATATTAGATTAGATTCAACTTTGTCATTGCACATAGTTACAAGGCAACGAAATGCAGTTAGCATCTAACCAGAAGTGCAAGTTAGCAGTGCAATCTAAACATATATACAGGTCTATGTATAAATTAGATTACAGAAAATATCTATAATGTATATATGTACATGAATATACAGTGTAGAGTGAGCGGCGATGGTTAAATTAATGTACAGAAGAATTGTAAATCTACAGATGTGTCTAAATATAAATATGTGGAATAAAGATACAGAAACTTAAGGTGAATTTACAGTATGTGCAATAGTATGGATATACATATGAATAAATGAGTAATTTAACAGCTGGATGGAAATGCAGAGTATACCTATACACACACATCTACATATATGAATATACATATATTAGTATACAGTCTATGTGCAGACTATACAAATGAATGAACAGGAAGTATTTACAGAGGTATTATACAGGAATGTTGGGTTAGCAGTGATGGTGGTACCATCCATGTAAGGGGGTTAATGAAGTTGTTCCGTAAGGTAACCACTGTGGAGTAAAAACTATTTCTCAGCCTGCTGCTCTTGGCTTTTTGGCATCTGAACCTTTTTCCAGAGGGAAGGAGACATAATTTCTGTGCAGGGTGAGAGGTGTCCTTCACAATGCTTCGAGCTCTACGCAGACACCACCTTTTGTAGACTTCCTCAGTGACAGGAAGTGGAGTACTGATGATGCGCTAGGCGGTTTTCACCACACTTTGAATGGATTTACGGTCCGAGACAGAGCAGTTACCGTACCAGACTGTAATACAGTTGGTTAGGATGCTTTCTACTGCACAACGATAGGAACTGTTCATTATGTCCTTAGAAATGTGATTCTTCCTCAGTAATCTCAGGAAGAAGAGGCGCTGGGAAGCTTTCTTGAGGAGACTGGAGGTATTAGTGAATCAAGTTACGTCCTCAGAAATGTGTATCCCCAGGTTCTTGAAGTTTGTAACACGTTCGACCATTGTCCCATTGATGTAGACAGGAGTGTGTTGCCTCTTCTCCTTCTAAAGTCCACAGTGAGCTCCTTAGTCTTACTGGTGTTCAGGAGCAAGTGATTGTCAGCACAGCACTCGGCCAAGTGCTTTAACTCTGCTCTGTAGTTGGTCTCATCGTTGTCATTGATGAGGCCAATCATTGAGTGTCATCTGCACAACAACTTAATTATGGTATTAGAACCATACATAGGGCTGCAGTCATGTGTGTACAGTGATATCCATATACATATATATATCCAGTCATATGATTAGTTATCAAATTACCTAACTTTTGTTTCTTTGGTATACAGGGATAAATATTCAAGTATATGAGGAGTAAAAATGTGCTTAATATTAATTGCATTCTTTTTACGGTATTCAACCTCTGAGTGTGTAGTCATAGGTCACCTTGGTTTCAATGTTAAATGTGTGTGCGCGTATTCTGTGTCCACGTGTAGGATGCCACACGAATGGCCTCTGCAGGGTGTGTTGGTGTGTTGTGTGCCTTCCTGTCTGAAGAAGACCTGAGGAATGTTCTACAACAGCATGTCCTTGGTAACCTCCAATATAGAGAAAATATTCTTGTGTAATGCCACCTGAGTAATTGTCTCGCATTAGTATTTTTATCCTCTTTGTACGTGTATGTTTTTTCTGTGTGTGCGCGTGTGTGCGTGCGTACAGTGGAACCTTGGATTACAAATGTAATTCGTTCCAGAAGCAGGCTCATATATCAAAACATTTGTTAACCAAATCGTATGTTCCCATAAGAAATAATGGAAACTCAAATTATTCATTCCACAGCCCCAAAAAATAAATACATAAAAATAATTAATATAAAATAAAAGTAAAACAAATTAACCTGCCTTTACCTTAAAAAGTAAGTAAAAATAAGTCCCGATAGATAAGTGTTTCCATTTGTGCGCACAGGCGTTGTGTTTGTGTGTGGAATTAACCCCCTTCCCTCTCCGGCTTCTCATCTTGCACAGTAAAAGGCTCCCACACACAACAGAAACACGGTTTCATCGGAAAAATGAACAAGAAATCTGACACTTGACTGAGTGCAGACTGATGGAATCACTGCTGTAAAGTAAAAATAAAACAAATTAACCTGCACTTTACCTTTGAAAAGAATCGTGACAAAGCAGTGTTTTTGTGTGTGCGCGAAGACGAGAGAAGTAGGTTGTGTGTGTGAGAAGGCGACAGGAGGGGGGGGGGGGGTGAGAGAGATTGAAAGTGCACAGTGTCAAATGACGTGCGCCCATCTAACTGCAGGCTGATACAGAGAGAGAGAATGGATCTTTAACCTCTCTAATGAGACTTGATTTTGCTTTACACGCGCGCACGTTATATAGAGAGAAAAACCGTTGGCTCAGTTGTGATCATGTGACACTCGGCCTCAAAAAAAGGAAGTGCCTGCGTGCTACATGGTATACCAAGACTTGTTCGTTTTCCAAGTCAAAATTAATTTTTAAAAAAATCTTTGCTTGTCTTGCAGAACACTCGCAAACCGTGTTACTCGCAGTCCGAGGTTCCTGTGTGTGCGCGCGAAAAATCATCCTATGAGTGATGCATGCATGCATACATACAGATGCACACCCATATATTTGTGGGCCTGTACATATAAGGTCACATATAAGGTTTTGGTTTAACTAATAATCAAACATGCAGATTAAATTTGAAGCCAGGATGATTGTTCAACGAGAATGTTAGAATGAATTTTTCAACTAATGCTAAATTTTTTCCCTTCACTTCATGGCTCTTTATGGTAGACATTTGTACTGACTGGTGTTAAATGTCCCACAGCGGATGTGTCTGGAGTAGACTGGATGGTGCGCCATGGCCGCAGCATGGCTCTTGCTGTTGCTGTGAAGTCTGCACCTGGACAGCTGTGTGCTCCAGAGTACAGCTCCACTGTACTGGATATTGTGTTATCTGGCACCACTTCAGACAGAGTAATGTCCTCCTGCTGAATATTCCCTTCATGTTGCATTTCACTAAAATATAGACATGATTATGCGACCAAGTGATTGTGAAATTATTTTATTCAAAATGGATATTTTTAAAGATAATTATTCTGTGATTTGACAGTATTTAGCCATCTAAATAGATCAATATAAGAATATATCAGAATATAATTTACTCTTGCTTTGTTACAGTATTTAAAGTAACACTGAAGTATGTTTTATTTAAAAAAAAAACATCCAAAACAGATGCATTTTTCTAGCCATGTGGCTAGAAAATCACTCAGTCTTATACATGTTAAATATCTTTTTTAAAGACTGTTATTGTTTGTCCATGATACTACTTTGAGTAAAAAAAAAATCTTGAATTTTGCAATTATGATTGTAGCATAATTAACACAATATTATTAGTTTCTCTTAACTAACAAAATGTTACAAGCCTGGGAGTAATGGGGTCTTGACTTATAGACTCTACTCTATTTTACAGACACATGCGATATATTTATGACTTGATGTTCCTTCTTGTTCTCAATTTTCTTCATGTGTGTGATGGTACTGTAGATTCCCATAGCTTGCAGTGGGATCAGAGCAATGGGTTATCTTATGAAGCACCAGCTCAGATCAGCTGGGGCAGATGCTGTCTCACCTCGTATTATCCCTCAGTTGGTCAAGGTTAGTGCTGTAGTCTGCATTGATTATAAAACAACAGTGATCAAAAATGATCAGCAGTCCATTATTTTCATTATAGCTCACCATGTTTCTTAAGAATTTTGCTGTTCTTCTGGTATACAGTGATTTAATCATCAAATGCTTCTTTAAAAGAATTTATTTTTAGAAAACTCTAGATCACAGTTGCATAGTTTTTTAGCACAGGAAAGTTTTCAGGACAGAGAAGTTTGTGCTTTCTGGTTTCATCGTAAATTTAACAGCAGCCTTTTCCACCACATTAAATGAAACTTTTAAAATGCATAATATGAAATACATTAATAAATGAAACATTACAACCTGTGGAAAATCATTGCGGTATAAGCAGAATAACACACTCCTGTCCATGCTGTTACATGAAAATAATTATATTTATTATAATTTATGTTTGACAAATAAGTGTTATGCTGTATCAAGGCTTTAAGGACTGATTTAATACTACTGTGAGAGTGCCAGGACATTGTATTCATACTTGCACTTAGTGATCCCCCCCTTTTTGCCCCTATTATTATTATAACATTACCTTAAGCACTTGATCTGTGTCTGCATGATTTAATGCATTGTGCTGTAATGTGATTGGCTAATTAGATAACTGCATAAATGTACAGTGTTCAGTGTGGCATGTGTGTCTAATGACAATGCAGAAGATCAAATATTAATGATGCCATAGCCTTGTCAGTCCCAAGAGAACAAATTTAGTTAGTTTTACCTGGTTTTAAGTGAGGCATTTCAAATTGGATGAAAATGGGATAAAGTACTTAAAATCAGATTTTTTTTGTTGTTGTTGTGCAAGCTTTATAAAGATGTTATAAATTTAGAATGGCATAAATATGATCTCTTCTAGAGTCTACAAAATCAGTCGAGTGATATCCGTCTGGTGACCGAGCGAGTGCTATGGTGGGTGTGGAAAGAAGCGGACACCCCGGTGCTGGAACCCAGTCTGATTAAACCAATCATCAAAGCTCTGCTGGACAACACCAAAGACAAGAACACTAGTGTCCGTGTTCAGAGCGAACACACCATTGTCAATCTGCTACAACTCCGTCAAGGAGATTCTCTCATGCAGGTACATTCAAAGTGAAACATTAAATATAGTTTTATTAAACTCATTTTTAATTCCTATTTTAAATTTAAGGACAAATTGGATGCAAATTAGTCATTTTCATATGCCAATGTATTACATCAGTATTTCAGTCTCTTCAAGACATTCTGAATTTCTAAATACTATTACAAAATACCACACCACTTGTTGGATTCAAAGTAGACTCCCCATTCACCATGTTTTCATACCATTTAAGACTATAATGCACACTTGAAGTGTAGTTTATGAGCATGATTTTTACCAGTAATTTCATTACAAGTTTTCAATAACACAAAATTTGCTTATGATTAAATGTTTTCTGTGTGCATGCTTGTTTCAGAATGTCAGTGCAATCTTGGACTCAGCCAGTAATGAGCTGTTGTCAGAGTGTTACCGCCGATCGCTGAAGAAGATCTCAGGTCTGCCTGACTCCAATGAAGAAATCGATGACACCATCCTCACGTGATCTGCCCAAATCAGCGCTTCAAGACAGTCCATCAACCAGTTCGGAGTTATTAGAGGATATGATGTCCATGTGAATCTATTAGTTATGAAGAGAACCTGACCACCCTGACCCCCCCCCCCCCCCCACCACCACCACCACCAAAAAAAAAAAATTGACCTATTGAATTCACAAAACATGTTTGACAGTTCTAGCCAAATGTTAACATACTTCATAGTTTTGATTTTTACTGGATGAGCACCAGTGTCCATTTTATCTTGTATTTTCAGTATTGTAGTTGTTCATGGAGTGTGCACATTGAGATTGGAGCAACCTAAAGTGAGACACTGATTTTCTTTTTTTCAATTACCACTGTACCCTTTGATAGTGGTTATATTAATAAATTCCTTTTAAAAAAAAATCTTACTGATTTAATAATTTTTTTAACAAACAGTCTCTAAAAGTAAAGCATTTTTGTTTCTACCTCCTGAGTGCCGCAACAATAAAACATTTATTTCTGGGAGACTGCAAGTTTCACTCCTGACCATACCACAGCATCCATGGCTCATAGAGATAGGGAAGCAAAATTGGTTGTGCAGTTTGGGTAGGGTTATGCTGTCTTTGTCAAACAAAGCCTAATTACTAATTGAGTATATGTGGACATGGGTACATGTATGCAAAAGATTTTCTTTTCTCTTGTGATGCAGCATAAGGAGGCATTAAAAAAGGTGTGACTAGTCTTGGAAGAAGCAGTTGGAGTTGCTCTGACCCAATTGTCTAGCCATTACAGTTAGTCATTTCTCACAGTAGCTTCATTTTCAATATCTCAGTTCAATGGCGACTGGAAGTGGTTGGGATATATTAGTGAACATTTTTTCCTGACATCAATGTGTTGGAAGCAGAAAATATGGGTAAGTATAGTACAATCCTATATACTAAGACTTTGACAAGGGCCAAATTAGCTAGGGGGTGGGTAGAGGAGTGGGAAGAGCAACTGCAAAACTGCAGCTCTTGTACTTCCTGGTCTGTCAGGACCTACTAAAATCCAAGGGAGGAAAACCGGCAAACTGGTAACGGTAAATAGTTGGCCAAGGCTTATTGATGAACATGGGGAACAAAGGCTCCATGTAGTCCAATCCAATAGAAGCACTAGTATAGATCAAATTGAGAAAAAGATTAATGCTGGTTGTGATAGAATGGTGTCAGAACATAGTACATCACCGTTTTGATGGTAAAAGGGGGGACCGATACAAGGCAGGTGGTAATGTTATGACTGATCGGTGTGTGTGCATAAAAACCTCACATCACCAAGTAAACCCTATGGATTAAAAATTGAATGCTACTTCATATATTGGTTCATATGCATGTGAAGACAGGCAAGAGAATACTTTTTGGCCATATAACATACACTGTGCCATGAAAGTATTTGCCCCTTCCTGTTGTTGTTGCATATTTGTCACTCTTCTATGATTCAGATTATCAAACACATTTAAATATTGCACAAATATAACCTAAATAAATACAAAATGTAGTTTTTAGATAATGATTTCATTTATTAAGGGGAAAAAAGCTATCCAAACCTAAACAGCCCCCATCTCCAGCACAGCTAAACATGAGGTTAAATAACAAGGTTTTTAATTTATTTATTTATTTTTAATAAGCTTGAACTGTTCAAAATATCTGACAAAATTAACAAGTCACTTGAAGGTTGCGGGTGCATTTCGAGGTCCAAATGGCATAAAGTAACTGTGAATTGCAGAAAACTATCATTCACTGTATTTTAAGTTGTATTCACTAAATCCCACATTACGATTTTTAAAATTATTTTTTTATTTATGTCACGTTACCGTGTGCCACAATTAATGCCACCCCTGATGTTGTACTCTGTACAATCACCTTTTGCCAACAGGACAGTGTGTAATACCATATCAATAGATTGGAGAATACGGATAGAGTCCTGGGTCCTTTCTTATGCACTCTCCTCCAACCCACCCCTCAGGTTTTCAATTGGGTTGAGGTCTGGGGACTGAGGTAGCCATGAAAAAAAGCTTGATTTGGTGTTTGCATAACCATTTTTGTGTAGATTTGTCCTTAAACCAGGTATTAGTACTTTTGGCAGTGTGGGCAGGTGCCAGGTACTGCTGGAAAATGAAATCGGCATCTACATAAGGTTGGTCAGCAGAGGAAGGCATGAAGTCCTCTAAAACGTCCTGGTAGAGGAATGCAACAGTTGTAGCCCATGTCCTGGATACGTGTGTGTGTGTGGTGGTTCTTGAACCACACAGTCCACTCTTGTAGAATCTCTCCCAAATTCTTGAATGGGTGTTTTCACAATCCTCTCAAGGCTGCGGTTATCCCTATTGCTTGTGCACCTTTTTCTACCACATTTTGTCAATAACTGTCTTCTGGACAACTGTCAAGTCAGCAGTCTTCCTCATCATTGTGTAGCCTACTGAAACTGACTGAGAGAACATTTAAAGGAACAGGAAACCTTTGTAGGTGTTTCAGGTAGTGTTACGCGAGGTGTCTCCAGTATTTCACTATTTCACAATATTAAAATTTTCTGAGAAACAGAATTTTGGGTGTTCATTAGTTGTAAGCCATAATCATCAAAATTAAAAGAAATAAACACTTATATAGGTCTGTGTGTAATGAATATATATAAAATTTAATATTTCCTAAGATCAATAAAAAAAAAGCATATACCATATAGAAAAGGCAAATTTCTGAAAAGTATATTACTGCATCAATGTGACATGGCATGAAGGCGATGAGCCTGTGTCACTGGATGGTCATAAAACACATTTTGAAGACCTGGGCCCGTATTCACAAAGCTTCTTAAGCCTAAAAGTTGCTCCTAGTGATGAAATTCTAAGAAAAATCTTACAATTATGGCATTTTCTTAGAATTTCCCCTTAAATTTAGGATTAAATCTTAGTAAAGATAAAAATGATTCACAAAACATCTTAGCTGTAAAAACAGCTCCTAAGGTAAAATTTGTTAAGAGTAGAGAGGAGGACTTTTATGAGGTTTAAGAGTTTCTCTAGCAGAGGACAAAATGGCGGAAGGAAGAAATATTCTCCAAACACTGGACGTAAAGCTAAAAGTAAACACTGCTTTTCTATCCATTTTGGTTTTCTTGTCGTTTTAGTTCCTTCCATCTCCCTTGGATTGTTGGCTACAGACCATCCAAAAGTGCAACTTAAATTAACTGTCCTGCAATCATGTAAATTGTAAAAGCTGAGACATTTTGCTTCCATCAATCTAAAATGGATTACAAGTAATAAAATCAGTACGGTAAATAAATATGAGAACTTAAATATCGTACCTACTGTGTGGAAATTGGTTACTTCAAAAGTAGACACATTTTCAACATTTGGGTGGTTAATTATCTTTAAAGCATTTAGCCTAGAAACTTTGCATAAAGTAGCCTGTAGTCATGATGATACAATTTGTTCATATACAAAAATGATGATTTCACTGTTTTTTCTATTATCATGTATTCTGTCTTCACAAAGAGCTAATTTTAAAACCTTTGCAGAGGTCAGAGATTATTTTTTATTAACCAATCACAGTCCTTGAATTGCTGCATCATCCCTAGCAACAGGGTCAACCACACCTCCTCACGAAGATAAAAGTTTTTCTACTTTCCTTACTCAGAGTTGCTCTAAAAAGTTTCCTAAATCACTTTTAGTCTAGGACTCCCAGCTAGGACTTTTTAAGCTAAGATAGGAGCTCTCTGAGAGAATTCTAAAAAGCTTTGTGAATACAGGCCCAGGTTGCTTTGATGGCTAAACTGTATTGTTGGGATAGGTGCTTCTCATCTTCCTCTTGACAATACCCCATGGATTCTTTGTGGGGTTCATTCAGGTCAGGTGAGTTGGCTGGACAGTCAACAGTAAAATCTCATGTAGTGGTAGTTTTGGCATGGTGGGCAGGTGTTAGTCTCTTAGGAAATCAATATCTCCATAAAGCATGTCAGCAGTCAGAAGCAGCAGATTTCTAGAGAAAAAAAATCAGAAATACTTTAAAATCTCCTGGTAGACAGCTCTGTTGATTTTGGAAACACAGTGGACCAACACCTACAAATATGATAGCACCCCAAATCATCATAAATTGTAGAAACCTCTCTCTGAACTTAGATTCTGTGCCTCTCCATGCTTTCTCCAGATTCTGGAACCTTGATTTCAAAATGAAATACAACATTTACTTTAATCTGAAAAGAGGACAGACAACTGAGCAACACTCCAGTTCTTTTTGTTCTTAGCCCAGGTAAGACACTTGGTTATGTTGTCTTTGATTCAGCAGAGGCTCAATAATAGGTATTTAACAGTTGTGGCCCATTTTCTGAAGACGTCTATGCGTGGTGGCTATTGATGCACTGACTGGCCCCTTCACTCCTTCTGAAGCTGTTTTTCTTCTGTAGTTCTCGAATTGGCTTTACTTGAAAATTTTCTTAAGGCTATGGTTATTCTCGTTACTTGCGCACCTTTTGCTCCACACTTTTCCCTTTCAATCAATGTTTCCTAAATATGCTTCATTACAGCATCTATTACGAAGGCTGCATGCTGTCATGTTTTCTGTGTCATGTTCTCTGTTTCCACCTAAGGTTGTGTGCTTTCATATACATTTCATTAATAATTATTTGGTATGCATCTGTGTGCAATAAACTAATACAGGGTATGTGGTGTGCAGAAACATTAAAATTACTCTATTTTAAGCATTACAATTAATTTATTTAGACTGAATAAAACAATAAGTAAGTTAGTACCAAAGTACTGAATAACAATTAGGGCTCAAGCACTATGACATAAGCCCTATTACATTGGTGTATAAAGGGCCCTCTTGTTCTTCTAAGTATTCATTTATTTTTTCCAGCATCAGAGAGGTGGGGGGAGAGGGGCCTTTCCCCCATTTCAACTTCTTCATACAATTTTCATACAATGGTCTGATTTTTCAAAGATATTTTCTTAGATCATATGTGATTCTTCTCTTATTACCTGTCAATAAATTTGTCCCAACATTCTTCCGTTGTTCACCATAATTTCCATAATGTTCTTGATTCAATACAATTGTTCGTCATAATCACATGCAGAACAAGAAGGAAAAGTCATGTTATTAGGTTGGATTTTTGCACAGTAACGACAACTCGTATGGGCGTCAATTTGACACCGGAAGTAGAGGGTATGTCCAGTCTACCCTTTAAGATGTTTTTAGTCGCAAGGTTTTGACTAAAACAATATGGCCGCCTTAAATTGAAATGGCTTCAATACAATGACGTCATGTCGCCTGCTGTGTATATACATCCATCCAGTAGAGCGTACAGGGCTTGGCACTGATTCTATTAGCTTAGCATTCGGTTCGAAAAGGAAGCCAAGTTTCCGTCTTACGTGTAGAACTAAGCCAGGAGGAAATAAAGACGCCCGTTTTTATTTTTCTTTTATTTATTTATATATGTATGTATTTTTATATACATGTATTTTTCTGTGGAAAGAGAAACAGCGTATTAATTTCAACCATCGCCAAATCGATTTAGTGCGGATTCGGTTCATGAGCCGGGACAGGAGGCGTAAAGCGACAGCGTAGGAGCGGCGAGTTGAGCCGATACTACCGGCATGGCCAGGGACTACGATTACCTCTTCAAACTCCTCATTATCGGCGACAGCGGTAAGCAATGCCGCGGATGTGCCACGGGAAGTAGGCCTAACTGCGCGCTCACCGTAACCTGATCATTTGCATCGTTAAGGATCATGTAACGTAAGGCGGGCATCGCTGCTGATTCGTGCAAGTCTGTGTGTGTTGATTATTCAATGGCGTTTATTTACTTCTCGCTTTAAATTTGTGCAAGTTTGAAACTTTTGTATTTGTTACAAGATGATAACTTTAATCAGCCTTCCAGGCCGGATGTGTTCGCACAAGCTTCCTCTCCTCTTTCATATACACTTGCTTAACAAGAGGATTCATTTTCTAATAGCAAAATAACAGCTAACGTCCATTCTCTTCGGGTAGCAAAGTAGTAGAACAAGAGGCAGTGCAGACATATGGATCTGTGTTGTCGCAGAATATAGAGTTTTCAAATTCAGTTTTCGTCTCATACACAGTTTGGTATGCCGTGAAATGCTGCTACGACTGGCCATGACCTAAAAGTGACGATTTTATTACATTGAAAATAATTGCACTAGAGACTACAATTAAACTAACGATTTGAAAGAATTTTCAATTAAATACATTTGTTATTTATCGGAAATGTTCAAAAATTACCAAAAGTAGAATTCAAACACAAATGCATAAAGTACAGAATATACGAAAATGTAAAATGTGAGAAGTTTAGAAATCTGGTGTGTAGGTAGGACAGTAGCAGTATGATGTGGTGTCAGTAGCAGTGTGGTTTGTGTCCTAAATAAAAATATAATGATTTTTTTGGATATGTTTACCCCAAAGTCTTATATCCTCTGGAACTGAGAACTTTTCGTGAGCCATTATAAAGTCTTTGAACTTCTCTAACTAAACAGGTGACCAACAGGTGTAAAGAGGTTCAGTCTTACATGTGATCCATAATCTTTTCCTGCCATTACATAGGAAGGGCTTAACTATTTGTTTAAGCTCTAAATATCACTTGTTGCATGTATGGCTCTTTTTATAGATTAATTTCAGTTCATTTTCATAAAGTGTGATGATCGTTCTGGAGAAATCTACATGGCATATTGACCACATTTGGATCTGTCATCCATGTTTGTTTGTTTTTCCTGTGGCTGTTAACCGTAACAATTGTCATTTTTGTGGTTGCCAAGTTTGCAGCTTTCCTCAGGTAGCAAGTGACTTTGAAGTGTAAAGAGAGCTCAGTGATGACTTGCCCTCAGCCGCACCATCAGTGCACAACGGAGCATTATATAGATGCATATTCAAATTGTGTACATCCATCAGGCTTAGACATTGGTTCCCATTAAGGCTGTGATATTCTGCTGTTTATACCCCATGCTTTTGGCACTTGCTCATCTACAGACCACGTCCAAAATGACTAACAGACACACTCTGCACACAATCCTTTGCTCATACACAGGCCCCAATGTGGCTTATTGTTTTGGAGCAGAGAGCTAGCCTAATGAAAGTGTCTTAATGATGTAGTTCAGTGTTCCAGAAAAAGGAGTTGGCCACAGGAAAAACAGCTGTATTTATTAATGCTGTAGTGTTTCAGTTATGTTGTTTTTGTGTATATGTATATTGTCTTTTTCTAAAAGAAGAGAAAAATTACTGCTTGACAATGGAATTACTGTAAAATTCTCTCACTCTGACTGCATGGATATGTTGTATACAACAGTTAGCTCCAAAAGGGGGCAGTCTCACTGCACAAGAGACCCACTAATGAGACCTATAACTGTATGCATCACTTCATGTCCCAGGTATAAAATTAATTACTTGGGCCCCATCCTTTTGACCGCATCACATCTGTGCTATATCCAGCAATACGGCAATCCCTCTCATGTGATATTGCTTGTATGTATGTGTGTGTGTGTGTGTGTGTGTGTGTGTGTGTGTGTGTATATATATATATATATATATATATATATATTTTTTTTTTTTTTTTGATCCCAGATGAATATACACAGTGCAACTCAAACTAAAATGGATGAATTAAAAATGGGACTATGTACCAGGAATCTACACAAAATAGCACTTAAGAATGACTCAATAATGAAAAATAATTTGTAAGTTAAAAACGTACGTCCGTTGCATAAATATTCACGTTGTGATCTAAAACCTTTTATATAAATTAGTTCTGTGCAACAATTTGCCATACCAAGTTTTAGTTTAAGGAATTACAGTACCATTCAAAAGTTTGGACACACTTTCTCCTTTTTCTTAAGTTATTTTTTAACATCCAAGCTATGAAAGAATATGTATACAGTAGTGAACAAAAACAGCACAGAATGTTTTGTATCTTCGATCGTCCAATGTAGATACATTTAACTTTGATGAAGGCTTTTAGCACACTCGTGACCTTTTCTCATCCGTTTTAGCACCTAGTCACCTGGAATGGTGTTCAAATCCCAGTCGTCAAGAGTTAATTTGTGATTCTGTTTGCAAACTTAAGTGTTTGTTCATAAACGGAGCCACCTTAAAAACAGGATTTATTCGATTACTCCTTAATTTATAATTGTAAAACAGAATGGCTCGATTAATCCAGTACTTCTTTGAGAGCTACATTGTTTAACAATTTAACAGTAAATATCTTTCTGTGCTCAGATTATTGTGGGTATATTTTGATTGTGCAACCACCATTTGCTTTTTTTTTTTTTATTGTTTATATAATTTAGGTGTGGGGAAGAGCAGTCTTCTACTGCGCTTTGCAGACAACACTTTTTCAGGTACCAGTGCATTTCATTTCAAGTCATTTTTATATTATATTATTTACATTGACCAGTAAAATGACCACCAGAGAACAGTCGAGGGTTGCTTACTCTGGCATTAAAAATTACAGTTAACTACAAAAAAAACTAATCCCTTTTTTTTGGTGCAGGTAGCTATATTACAACTATAGGAGTTGACTTCAAGATCCGAACAGTAGAGATCAATGGCGAGAAGGTTAAACTACAGATCTGGGACACGGCAGGCCAGGAGCGGTTTCGGACCATCACCTCCACGTGAGTTACAATAGCAAGCATCGTGATGTTTGGCACATGACCATATTCATTCACTTTTAGAGCCTGTTATGATTACATGACCGTGTTAGCTGGAGGCAAAGCAATGTAAAGTTGGATCCAAGCATTAATCTTCTGAGGCTAATCTGCTACTGCTAATCTGCTATCTTTGTTGTGTGCCAGAATCGAAGGAGTAGTAGCTCTAACTTTGTTTTAGTGAATACCAGCTAATACTGCGGTAAAATAAAACAGCTTTGGTTAAATTCAGTAAGATGAAATGATCATCAGAAATGCATTCTACGCTATTTGGGATTTTAATCCTGAAACTCCGAAGTTAATGGATGTGCAATTACAAGAAACATGAGACTGTCCATCACTTCCATGTTTTCTTCTCCTTGCCTTTTGGCTACATAGTAAGAATTTAAAACTTCTTTAACCCCTGTTAATTATGCTAACTAGGTCCACCAGCCGCGGTTAGTTATTTCCACAGTCGCGGAAGGCTGTGCGCTAGTCTAGCAAAATAACTGGTTAAATAATAATAAATTATGTTTGTAGAACTGTAGTATAAAACAATATCAATAGTAACTCTGTGCCCACATGTCTAAGACCACATCACAGGCGTGCTGATATCCAACACAACAGCACTTATGTAATACAGCAAGTCCCAGACTTGCGAACATTCGAGTTAAGGATTTCTACAGATACGAAAGGACCGCCGATTTATGAACATTCGTAGATGCAAGCAAATCGTGGAAGTTGCTCACGTGTATTGTCACAAAATAGTCACTGCTATGCACCAGATACCAATATTTACAGTTGTATACCATATTTTCAGTGTGTAAGTGAATGTATAGAATGTTCAAAGTTCGGTATACTGTATGTGTGGGGGTGCGGGAGAAGTGAGTCTGCCTCACCAGTTTCAATGAATCAGTCCGGGAGATTAGAGGTGCAGTCTTGTGAGAGTATAATGTGGAAACAAACTTGTTGCTTTACATTGCATATTTGCATCAAATGTGTACAACACCCCTCACTTTGTGACTCACTTTGTCGGATAAAACACTGAATTATGCAGGGCAGAGGTTGCTACAGGACCAGGATTGGTTAATGGATAGCCATATTTTGGTGTTGGTTAGAACCACAGTATTAATGAATCCAAAAGACACATGGTCTAGAACTGAAGCCTGCTTTACTTAATTATGAAATGGCAGGAGGAAAAATAATCTCCTGTGATGTTTTAAAGAAATAGGCTACAACTGTTGTATTCCTACTATCAAGCCTCTCCTGAACACGAGATAATGTCCAGCGTCTTACCTGGGAGAAAGACATGCAAAAAGGATGTTTAGAAATCAAGGTCATGGAGTCTGAGGGAAGAGTAGAGGGGCACAGATTCCAAGTTGCTAGAAGATCCAGTTTGAGGTTTCCACAGTCTGTGGTAAATTGATTTGTCCTGTCATTTACTGATGATGGTCTACTGTGTTTTATCAAGTCTAAAATCAACACAGTCATCTACTAGGAGATTTGAAGCACTTATGAAGATGCCACTAAGTGTTTTGCTCTGTCTAATCTGCCCATGATGTTCCTGTGCTTGACTGGCCAGCTAACCCACCTGACCTTGAACCCCTTGAAGAATCAATGGAGTATTGTCAGGAGGACGATGAGAAACACCCGACAATAAAGACATGATCAAGGCTGCTATCAAAGCATAAAAACACCTCAGCAGTGCCACAAGCTGATCCATGCTATGGTGCATTGATGCAATCATTTATGTTTAAATTATTATAGATGCAATCAATATATTTGGTGTGTAACACCCCATGGTATGTATAAATCAGTTTAGTACAGGATGTTTGGTTCAGTGCTCATTGTAATCTGAGTGAATAACTGAGGGTGATTTTTCTGTTAAATTGGTTAATTAAATGTGTTAATTGAGATGTGCGTGTTTTATATATGTTCATATGTTGGCTATGTTAATTGGCTTCTGCTAATTGGGTCAAAGTCCAGTTTGGAGCAAGAGTTAATCCAAGATGTTTATCCCCATGACACTGATTATACTTTCTCTCCCCCCCCCCCCCCCTTCACCCCACACACGCACTGTGACGCACACACATTATTACACAGGTATTACAGAGGAACCCATGGGGTCATAGTGGTGTATGATGTCTCTAGTGCCGAATCATTTGTCAACGTTAAACGATGGCTGCATGAAATTAATCAGAATTGTGATGATGTATGTCGAATATTAGGTAAGTGTCTTGGTCCTGATCATTATCTTCATGAATTACAAAAGTATAATTGAATTATTAGAAAAATCCAAAGAAAAGCAAAATCAAAGCAGAACCCTTGTTCTAGTTATCACTCTTATTTTAATTGAATAGTTCCAGTCCTACTTTAACAAGGGACACTATAGTACAATCTTCTTATATACGAAGATGTTAATGTGTCTTTTGTTGCTCCTTGTTTTTAGTGGGTAATAAAAATGATGACCCGAACTCTAAAGTTGTGGAGACAAATGATGCGCAAAAGTTTGCAGAGCAGATGAATATCCGCCTGTTTGAGACGAGTGCAAAAGAAAACATTAACGTGGAAGAGGTAAGTGTTTTGGCTTCATTGTTTTTGAACCCAGAGTGGTATAGAAAAATATAGCATGTTCAGGAAGAACAGCTGTCTGGTTCAGAACTCTTTCATAGTAGTTAGACTATGGAGATTTTGATTATGCTTGAACATGCATTAAAGGGCTTTTATTAGCAAGTGTAAATTTAAGCTTTGTGGTAGGAGCAGCCCAATCAACTGTTGTAAATGGTTGTGTGTAAATGCTCTTTGTCTTGCTATGTAGATGTTTAACTGCATCACGGAGCTGGTGTTACGGGCAAAGAAGGAGTCTGTGGCCAAGCAGCAGCAATCACAACAGAATGATGTTATTAAACTCAACAAGAACAGCAAACGGAAAAAAAAGTGTTGCTAGTGGATCTCAAACTTGACCACAGCTCTCACTGCAGAATCCTTATAGAGAAATGGACTATGATGACCTAAATTGAGAGCCAAGAAAGCTTAATAATGAAATGGAAAAAAGAAACAAACATTTCTCTTTTGGACATTGACAAATCTTGAAGACTTTTAAAAGAATGTACAGACTTTTATAGAATTAAGGAATTTTTAAATGGGAATTCAATAGATGTGGTATTTAATAAAAGATCGTCCTTCTTACTTGAAGGACCTACAAGCTGACATGTGCTCCACAATGTGCAGATATTTCAAAGTTCGAAGTATCAAGTTACTTGTACAGCCATTTTTGTTCTATCTTTTTGTTTGTCTTTGGGTCTCCATCTCAGGAGTGTTTTGGTTTAATGACCAGATTTATTGTCTAGAAAGTGTAATGAACGTATGACCTTGACTCACATATCCAGTGACACTAGTGGCATAAGATTTTATTCTTTTGTCTGAGTGCAATGTTCTGGTATGTGCAAAATAAATGTACTCTTCTATTTTCCAAGCATTTGGAGGAAAACAGCAGAAATAAAACATTTTACTGCCATTATCCTAATTTGGACCCTAATGGACTGGCATCATTCTTGAATGTTGCTATAGAACCCCATAACTTTTGACATGCAAATGCATTTTGGAGTATAAATATACTTATACTTATACTTGGGGTATAAAGGTATACATGCAGGAACGTCTAAGAAACCAAAAAATGCAAGTCATTAAGCATTTTCCTGCTACAGCGTGACTCATTTGATGTACTGTCTTTGCACCTCATATAATTTCATCTTGAAGTTGTTACAACCTCCTAACTAAAATCCACTATTATTAGAGCTAAATACCCCAAAAGCACCACGATTATAAGACTAGCTTGAATTTCAACAAGGGTGACCCATTAAACCAAGTATGTTGATCGGATTTCACCTGGATGATCAAAGTATTTGGATATAGCCATATGATGCATGTGTTTGTTCTATGAAACACTTTCAGATGTGGTTCTGCTGTACACTGGAGTAAGGAAAAATATCTTGTGTCTGTTCCTGTGTATTAAATAAAATGACAAATATTTTAAGTTGATTAACATTTGGAACAGACTCATTTGTCTTTCCTCCTGTATTTGTTTCAATCTTTAAATCTGTGTGCTGCTCAATGATTTATTTGCCAAGCTCAATGTACTGTATTTCCTTATCTTATTTACAATCCTGTGGAACCAGCAGTGATGACACTTTGACATACTTGCATTTCTATTTTATTATATCACAGTGCATTCCACATAACATTCACTGTATGTTTTTCATAAAAATATGCTTTTTATGAAATGAAATTGTATGATGTACATTAACTATATTGCATAAAAATAAGGAATTTGCGTCATATTGATTTCAACACTTCTGGAAGTGCTCTTGCATATAAACCTTATCTATTCTTATAAAATTATAAAGGTGTATAAAATCCACTAGAATAAACAGTCCCCTCTGGAAGTATTGGAACGTCAAGGCCGATTATTTTTTGCTGTATGCTCAAGACATTTTTTTGAGATCAAAAGATGAATATATCACAATTCCAGCTTTCATTTCCTAATATTTACATGTGAGTTGGCAATTAACTTAGAGCATGGCACCTTTTGGGGCAGACAATCCCATTTTTATGTGAGCAAATGTATTCATAAATTCTCATTTATTATCTCTCATTCATCTTTTGATTTCAATCCCAAATCTGGTGTTAAAGAAAAAAACAATTAGCTTTTCTGGAACTGTGTGTGTGTGTATATATATATGTATGTATATATATATATATATATATATATATAATATATACACACGTGGACAAAATTGTTGGTACCCTTCGGTCAATGAAAGAAAAACTCACAATGGTCACATAAATAACTTTAATCTGACAAAAATAATAATTTAAAAAAATTCTATGAATGTTAACCAATGAAACTCAGACATTGCTTTTCAACCATGCGTCAACAGAATAAAAAAAATAAATAAACTCATGGAACAGGCCTGGACAAAAATGATGGTACCCCTAGAAAATACTGAAAATAATGTGACCAAAGGGACATGTTAATTCAAGGTGTGTCCACTAATTAGCATCACAGGTGTCTACAATCTTGTAATCAGTCAGTGGACCTATATATAGGGCTCCAGGTAGTCACTGTGTTGTTTGGTGACATGGTATGTACCACACTCAACATGGACCAGAGGAAGCGAAGGAAAGAGTTGTCTTAGGAGATTCGAAAGAAAATTATAGACAAGCATGTTAAAGGTAAAGGCTATAAGACCATTTCCAAGCAGCTAGATGTTCCTGTGACTACAGTTGCACATATTCAGAAATTTAAGATCCATGGGACTGTAGCCAACCTCCCTGGACGTGGCCGCACGAGGAAAATTCATGACAAATCAAAGAGACGGATAATCCGAATGGTAACAAAAGAGCCCAGAAAGACTTCTAAAGAGATCCAAGGTCCAAACTTCATGCTCAAGGAACATCTGTGTCAGATCGCACCATCCGTTGTTGTTTGAGCCAAAGTGGACTACATGGGAGACGACCAAGGAGGACACCATTGTTGAAAACAAATCATAAAAAAGCCAGACTGGAATATGACAAACTACATGTTGACAGGCCACAAAGCTTCTGGGAGAATGTCCTATGGACAGATGAGACAAAAATTGAACTTTTTGCCAAGGCACATCAGCTCTATGTTCACAGATGGAAAAATGAAGCATATCAAGAAAAGAACGCTGTCCCTACTGTGAAACATGGAGGAGGCTCTGTTATGTTCTGGGGCTGCTTTGCTGCATCTGGCACAGGGTGTCTTGAATCTGTGCAGGGTACAATGAAATCTCAAGACTATCAAGGGATTCTAGAGAGAAATGTGCTGGCCAGTGTCAGAAAGCTGGGTCTCAGTCGCAGGTCATGGGTCTTGCAACAGGACAATGACCCAAAACACACAGCTAAAAACACCCAAGAATGGCTAAGAGGAAAACATTGGACTATTCTAAAGTGGCCTTCTATGAGCCCTGACCTCAATCCTATTGAGCATCTTTGGAAGGAGCTGAAACATGCTGTCTGGAAAAGGCACCCTTCAAACCGGAAACAACTGGAGCAGCTTGCTCATGAGGAGTGGGCCAAAATACCTGCAGAGAGGTGCAGAAGTCTCATTGACAGTTACAGGAATCATTTGATTGCAGTGATTGCCTCAAAAGGTTATGCAACAAACTATTAAGTTAGGGGTACCATCATTTTTGTCCAGGCCTGTTCCATGAGTTCATTTATTTTTTTTTTTTTTATAATTCCATTGAAGCATGGTTGAAAAGCAATGTCTGACTTTCATTGGTTAATTTATTATTACTTTTGTCAGATTAAAGTTATTTTTGTGACCATTGTGAGTTTTTCACACAATTTTGTCTATTATATATTATATGGCATGCTATGGCATGCCGTTTAGGAAAATATTCATGAGAGAACTTAATAAAAACTCTGAATATATTGATTGAAAAATATATACATTGAATGAATTCTGTATATATGGATTGAAAACTGATATATTGAATGAAAAGTCTGAATATATTGAATGAAACAAATATTATATTAGAACAGAAATGTATAGGTTTATGATTTCGAAATGACAGATTAGACCAAATGGATTTGATTATAAAATAAGCATTATAAAAAATTACATGTTGTATAGGGAAAAAAATATAAATTATAATTTTTTTATATACAAGATGTATTTTTGATATTGCTTATTTAATAATGAAAAATCATTTCGTTAAATTTTTCATCATAAATATTTATTTAGTGCAAGCATTTTTGTATTACATGACAAATCCCTGTAAAATAAATGTGCCACAAAATAAACATTATATGAGAATTATGGTCTCGACACCTGTCACGTGCCAAGGGTTAATTATAATAGTTATATCATATTTGATAACAATAAACCTATGAATTTATGTTGTAATATAATATTTGATAGAGATTATGTAGGGGGGGCAATCTGTGGCAGGGGAGCATTTTAGCGCATAACACCCGTCTTCCACGGTGAAATAGCGAATATATTTCTTCATCCGTAGTCTAATACTGAGTGCGGCTTGTGCCACCACTTTGGGCCGTACACGCACTCATCAATGTGTTCACCATCTCTTCATTTGCAGCAACCAAGTTTCTCGCCGACTCATCCTTTCTAAAGATGGCGCTGTGTTTCGATGACGTCATGTTTCATTCAATATATCAGTTTTCAATCAATATATTCAGAATCCATTCAATATTCTCACGTTTCATTCAATATATTCAGAGTTTTCATTAAGTTCTCTCATGAATATTTTCCTAAACGGCATGCCATAATTTATATATATAATGTGTAATCAAATATATTAACAATACAGCGTACAGTCATGGTGTGTTTGATTTTGGCTGCTTTGGATTTATTTTTAATTTGTGCATTAAAGTCAAGTTGAATTTTCATATATTGGCTGGCATGGTATTCAAGTAATTTATCATTCTTTTTATTCTTGATGAAACTGAAAGACTTCACTGTGAATGTGTTTTTTTTTTCTGGACATAGTATTTAGATCACTATTCATTGCCAGATCTGGAAAATCTACTTGGTAAAAATATTCTGTGCCCCTGTAAGGCGTATTGCAAGTGACTAAATGTTACATTCTCACATCCTCTTCTTTCCCCACATGTTTATGAATGAAAAAGTCAGAGGCCTTTGAGTCAGGACAATATATTTCCTTGAACTGTTTTCATTCTTTGATGTAAAGTATTGTAGACTATAGGTTTTGTAAGTTTTTTCATGACTGTAGTGAAACTGTCATCCATACGCAGGACTTTATAAGTATTACATAGTTAAATGATTGCTAAAAATTGATGTTGTGTATAGTTGGGATGTGAAAAACACAATTGTGCTGTAATGAAAGGGGATTTAAAACACCACAAAGTCTTTTAAAAACGGTTTAAATGGTAACATGAAGTAGTCAGATGATTCACAGTTACAGAACATTGAAGGAAAGAAAAATAAATATAGCATAAATATCAAATGATAGATTAACACAGACTGGTTCACACACTGTCTTCAATCCCCTATTGGACACAGTCTGTTACATTGAGTGAGGGTACTTTTGAACTGTGTATGTAGCGGGTCAGTTGGGATTCATATTGTAGTAGAAAATTGCTCATTATACCCCATAGAGTGTTTGCAGTTACATGACCAGATGTTGCCATTCTACTATTAATAATCACCAGCCTTGATGTTACTTCATTGATCTAAATAAATAAACATGATTTAAAATGAATTAAACCTGGAAATAACAAAAGGAGTGTGGATGTGGAATAGACAAACAGCAGACTGGAAGATTAATGCTGTCTACTAGAACATAAAAAATATAGAATTTTACACTACCAACCATGGGATTTGCAATTATGTACAATAATAAGAACTGGTCTATTAGACCAAGTATTCAGAGAAACAGTATATAATAGATGAATTAATTAAAAGCACACAGTAGGGAAAGTGATGACAACCATGGCCAAACATGATGTCAGCTGCATACACTCTTACAATGTTCCTGGATAGTAAACAAATAGTAAGTTCTTCCATTCACAAATGTGTATAAATAAAATGCAATTAGCTACTTTTCACTGGTTAGAATGTAATCTGAGTGGTTGTATATACCCTAGTGCCCTTGTATCCAACTGTGTAAGTCAACCCTATTCAATTTTGTCCCAAAGATAGCACTTGCAGCATAAGGAGCGGGGTGTTTAAGAGAAAGTCGAGGTATAAGTTGGAATGCTTCTGCCACTGGCAGTGAGTTCCTTGGCAATTTGTAACCTGCGCACTGTCATGCTAAGACTGCTGAAAAATCTAGCCTCTTCTGCCAAAACACAGACAGAGTTGGTCAAGCTGGTAGATCACAAATTACCTATTGTGCTATTTTCTTCTTCTAACAACTTTACTATGATTTAATTAACAGCCGTTTCTACAGGCCTTACCAGCTCTGTTTGTGTTTAAGGAAAAAAAAAACAGTTCTTGTTTCATAAAATTATTTGTAATTAATATGTTTATTAATATCTTCATTGGATTTTTTTTTTCTTTTAAATTTTTTTTAATGGATCAAATTGTAACTTTTTGGTCAATTTATCTTGCTCTCCAGTCTTGTTGATTCTCCATCCTGAGAATTGTCAAACAAACAGTATTTAAAAAAACTTAAATATTAGAACGCACTTCGAATTCCCACGTCAAAGTACTGAAATGCCACCAGTAATGCAAAGACTCCCCTTCGTGCCATGACAGTGAAATTCTCATCATAGTTTCAGCATGTACACACTAATAACAGTTCACAACCTCCTACTGACTCAGACAAGTGATAATGTGGATTGCTCTAAAATATTTTTATCATTCAAAATGGTCCATTTATAAATATATCAGTTTTATTTTCCCTTATATGTCTAACATTTCAGTATAAAAAGTCATTCTTTGGGTTTCTTCAAACCTTCATTTGTTTCTGTTCTTAAGTGAAAAAGAGAAGACATCTGCATAGCTTCACACAATATGGACACATTCACCAAAGAAAACAAAACTAACAACAAAACTAAATGAAATGAAACCCTCCTTCTCTCATTCACATGGCTATTCTCAGACCAATTGGGAAATTACTTAATTCAGCACCCTGAATTTGTATAACCTATTTGACAATATGTATTCATCCCAGATGTTTCAATAGGCTGTGGTGGGGTCATGCACACATTCAGATTCAGAGGCAGTACACATTTATGATTAGTTCACCTGCAACACAAGAAACTGCCTAGAATGACTAGATCCCACACAATTGATGACAGTCTGGAAAAATATTTTTTCATAAGCACATTTAAATTTTTTAATCCAGTTTGTTATCTTTTGAATTAGGGATACAAAGTAATTTGAAATTAAATTTGTGCAGTTAGGTCAAAAATGAGTATGCTAATCCACCAATCAGCCACAACATTAAAACCACCTGCCTAATATGCCAGAACAGGTCTGTCCAGGTCTTCTGTGGTATCTGGCACCAAGACATTAGCAGCAGATCCTGGGGAATTTACAGGCTAAACACATGTCTAAAATGGGTCTAAAATATTTAAAGGAACATGTTGATGCTTGCAATAAATAGAGCTTGTAGAATCATTCTCCGTTGTTGCGCGCTCTCCATACGATCTACTTTCAGCAAAGTGGGGGCTCCTCTAGAGCTGTTAGGAACCTCCACTAGAGGTCACTGTTCATGTCTGTCTGGCTGTAGTTTTTGTTGGTCGACTCAGTTTCCCAGAAGGCACCTCAGTCAGGTGATGAGTGCTCACCTGAACTGAGGTGGCTCATTAAAGTGTCTATAAATAGCAGTTTGTTCTGGGAAACTGGGTCGAGCATTATTTGTTGGTATGTTGTTTGTTTTTGTACATACCGTCATGTGGGCATTCCTTTCTGTTTGTTTCTTTGAGTTTATATTTTAGTCATATTGTTTTATCTTTTATCTTATTTTCTAGAGGGCTCTATTGTTTGTTTTCTTGATGTTCCTTGTGTCTGTGGATTCATGGAGCTGGTCTGTTCAGTGTGTAGTTATGCTGTGTCTCCTCCTGTGTACAGTGTAAGTACTGTTCTGTCTTCTGGTTTATTCCCTTGTATGTGTAGCCACATGAGGGCTTAGCCGTTAGCAGGGTTAGCCGCTAGTAGGCCTTGACGGCTAGTAGGGTTAGCCCCTAGTAGGTTTAGCCTCCAGTAGGCTAGCCTCTAGTGGGATTGACTGCTAATGGTTCTGGTCACCAGTAGGTTAGCTGCTAGTTTGGTATAGCCTCATATGTGCCCTGCCTTTTGTCTTCTGGTCCCCTAGGTCAGTACTAACCCAGTTAGCCACTAACCCCATTAGATACTAACCCAGTTAGGTCAGCATCCCCAGTGTCTAAGTATTCCATGTAGCTACTAACCCCACTAACCCAGCCAGTCTAGTCCCTGAGACCCTGTCTTTAGTCTGTATCCCTGGTCCTGTCTCTCCTGTCTAGCCCTGTCTCCTATCTCTAGCTCCAGCCACGTCCTGTCCAGTCTTGTCTCTAGTTCCCCTATGTGTCTTTAGTTAGCTCCAGCTCCATGTTTCCTCATCCCTGGTTCTGTCAGTTCCCTGTGTCAGCTCCTGGTTCCCTAGTTTTAGTTTGAGTTTGTTGTTTTGGTTCCTTTGTGTTTATTGTGTTTAAAATAAGACTATTTCTGTTTGCACACCCCTCTGCGTGCATGCCTACCCTATATGCCCACGGCCACTACATCAGCCGGTCTAGCCAGCAACTACCATCAGCTAGACCATGACAAGAACCTGCTCAGCACTTCTGCCACATCTATTTACTTTGTCCTTTTGTTTCTAAAAGCTTAAAATCTTTCTTAAAATCTTCAAAACACTGACTTCATCAGCCTTTATGTGGGGTATTTTTTGGTGTGAGCAGTACTACTTGCTCGCAAGGTGTTTTTGTAGAAATGTATGTCAAATTATTGTAGAAGTTAAAAGTAATAATGAAATAAAATAATGATGGCAAATGTCAATAATTGGTTTGTAATAAATTCGAGTATTTGTAATGTACTACATATAACAAGGCACTTTGGGAGTCACATAATGGCACACCACAAGACACAAAAAGGCATTTACTTCTACACTATGTACAGTAGGACACTGGTTATTTAATATATATCTTTTACAAGTCCACTATAAGTTAAATATGAGTGTCTGCATATTTCATGTTTTCTGTTTAACAAAAAAATTCTTCTTGTAAATCACTTACCAAAAATATCTTTTTAATGTCCTACTACTAATCCTACTTTTACCTTAATTGTTTTTTTTTTTTTTGTTGCTGTTGTTGACTTAAGTACTTACCAGAGATATACTAAAGAAAAGTATACTTGTCTTAAACTGACAAGCATAAAGAAAAGTTCAAGTATACTTTGGTATCTGCTTGTGCTTAAGGGCTAATTGAGATGTACTTAAGAGAGGTTTAATCAAGATCACATGTACCTGTAGTTTGGTGCGGTAAAGTTTAGAGCGTTAGAATTTAGAGAGCTAACTGTATATGGTTGGTACATGGGTGGAACTGAACTAAACTGTACTTTTATGTACACAGTGTTATTAGCATTTTACTGACAATTCTACCAAGCTGGAAGAGTATTGAACAGACTTCATTCATACTGACTGATAATATAAGCCATTACCATATACAAGGGTCAATCCTCAGACATACAAGGGGGACAAAGGTTGGGTGGGAAAAAAACATACAGCAGAATGCCAGTGCCTTCTTGCCAGTGGTTTATTAAAGCCAAAAACCCTAAGTCAAAATATTCCATAAATTTTACCATGGTTTATACCATGGAAGACCAATTGTCTCTGTACCATGGTATATAGTACCATTGTATTTTTGTCAATACCATGGTTCTTATTTTCTGATATAGTACATGTACTAGACTACTATGGGTTCTGCCACGATAAATACTTATGGTATGGTACTATGGAACACGTATCAGTATACTGTGAAAAATATAAATGTTTATTTACCATAATGGTAACATTTACAATATATAGTATGGCACCATTCTAAATAGAATTGTTTGTCACATACACAACCATACACAGCATGATATGCAGTAAAACATGTATATGACTATCCATGACCTAAACATAGAAAGAAATTCACTACAAATGAAAATTATTACACTAGAAAAATACAGTTAAAGTAAAGATTTACAATAAAATAAAAATGAAATCTGAAAATTAAGTTACAAAATGAAATTGAATTAAAATAGAAATTTCAGTTACACAGGAACATAATTTACAAAATGAAAGTGTAAACTGTGAAGTATAAAAGGTATAAAAATATAAAAGTATAGAAATGTAAAAATATAGTGTGGATATGACAGCAGCAGTATGATTTGAGCATGACATGAGTATGAAATGAGATGTCTGTCAACAGCAGTCTGATTGACCATGGCCTAAAGTGCAAGAATCTTCATCTTATGTGCAAATGAGCAGTGTGCATACAAGAAATGTGCAACATCATGATTCTAGTGAGTAAGTGGGATATGGGGTGTGTGATCAATTTAGTCCTTTGCGGTGTTCTGGTTGACAGCCTGAATGACGAGTCAATGTGGGGTTTTTTTCTCACTTTTATATCTATTTTATGTCTTTACGTGTTATGGTAACTTCAAAGGGTATTACACAATACTCTAATATAATGAATACCATGGTACTTATTGGGTACCACAATGGAAGGTACTATATTAATATAGTACTGTATAATATATAATGAAATTAAATTTCAGTGCTTTTAAGAATTGTCATTGTCGCAAAGTAGCATTACACATTCAGAAGAAAATTATGGAAATTTGTATGAAATGTGAAAAATGTGTATGAATAAAAATGATTAGGAAGACTGCCATTAGATAGTACTTTACCATGCCAGCATTGTGTACTAACATACTGTATCTATTGTAGCACAGTACATATAAACATGTAATTTTAGATATCTACTGCAATAAGTACCATGGTATAGTAAACTATAGTACATAATATAATCTAATTTATTGTGCGATTTAAGGGATCACAGGGCTTGTTTTGCCTATCATGAGGAAAATTAACTATTACACTATGGACCTCTGTTTTCATATTTAAACTCATAGATTAATAGTACTAACAGTACCAATACATTTTACATTAACAGTATGTTAATTCCAGTTTAACATGCAACAGCCAGCAAATATTGATTTGTTAGTGTTTGTGTACTAAACTGTTACATAAATCTCTGCAATCTGATGAAAGTATTTCCTCTGTGATTGTCGTGTTGCACCTTCTGCCGAGAACACACATGAAAGAGGTTTATATGGCACACGGAATAAAAGAGTTTTAAATATGATCTTACATTTCATGTTTTGTACGTTTTTTTAAGCATTACCTTTTGGGTGTCTGCAGCCAGAGAGATGAATATATATTTAGGTTTGTTTTGTTATACATGTTTATATTTATTTTTTACAGTGTGTTGTGTTTTTTTTGTATGTTGTCATGTCATGAAAAGTTTGATGGTGGACTGGATAATATTAAAGTGCCATATGTGCATGGAAAATAAGTCAGATATTAATGGAAGCATCACGGTGTCATGCATTACCCTGAAGCAGTGATATTAAGTTAAATGATAAAATAACTCACTACACCACTGCAACTCTAATCCACTAAGCAAGCCACTGCAAAGAAGAGCATGTGCAAAGAGCATTTTTGTTTCCGTTTAGTTGAGGGCAGACAGGGACTGATTTTGGATAGTCTAAATTATAAATTCTAATCTCAAACTTTCCAGATCAAGACTGTGTATTTACTGTGTGATTTCTGTTTTGAACTCATGATTGTATTTGTATTTATTTTTTGTTATTAATACAATATTTGTTTTAAAAAAAGTATATTTATGAAGAAAATAAATACATAAACAATAAGTATGTGTAACCCATGGGTAATGTTAATTCCTTATTGTATAATTACTTTATAATTTAATGTTAATATTAATTAGTTAACTTTATGACGGCACTATCACCCTGCACCCCCAGGGTCCGGTTCAATTCCCACCTTGGGTCTGTTTGCGTTGAGTTTGCACGTTCTCCCTGTGCTCGATGGGTTTCCTCCCACAGTTTAAAGACATGCAGATTAGGCTACAGTAATTGGTGTTCCCAAATTGCCCATAGAGTGTGAATGAGTATACACTGTATAATATATAGTATAATGTAGTATATATATATAATATAGTATAATGAGTGTGTGCCCTGTGAGACTTATAGTTAAATTGAAACCTATTACTATATTTATCAAAAACAAAATGATAAATATGTAGTAAACTAAACGTATGATAACACTATGTAACACAATTTTTGTTCCTGGCTTCTAAGTGTTATATTTCAATTGCTTATGTCTAAAGTATGTGAAAAAATGACTTCATTAAGCACAAACTTTGCTTTCATGACAACAGCACGAAGAAAACTCGTTTTTTGTGTGAAAATAAACAAATTTTTTTTCATTATCGTCATTATGATCAGGTAAAAACAAAAATTGCACAAGGAATAGACAAACACAGTCGGAAACCACTCAACAAGGTTCAGAAATGCATAGATTTTCTAGATTTACGATTGTAATGTGAAACACTTTCTCGAAGTAGCCCCTAAATGTAGTCGCCCATCATGTTTTCGTTATACTGTCCTTGGCAACGGCGTTCAAAATCCAATATATCTTGATGAAAGCGCTCGCCTTGCTCCTCAGAGTAAGCGCCCATGTTCTCCTTGAATTTGTCGAGATGCGAATCAAGGATATGGACTTTCAGAGACATTCTGCATTCCATTTTGGCAAAATTCTTTATGAGAGTCTGCACCAACTCCACATAGCACATAATAATATATAAGAATTATAATAATTTGAGGGCAGGAAATTTCAAAATATGGAACGTTTTCAAGATGGAACGTATTTGCCTACAGTACACGACTTATGACAAAACTCCTTGAAATGAACTAGATCTAAAGCATTGAAAGCAACTGTTCAGTTTACCTTCAAGTGTTTTCTTGCAAAATTCGCATGTGAAATGCGGTGCCCAAGATTTGTCTTGGTTCCCGACCGGCACGCCGAAGTATGACTTGTAGGCCTTGCACATTATACGACTTGCTTCCACGGAATACTTTTTCGCTCTTGTCTTTATGAATTGTCCGCACACATAGCAGAATGAATCAGCTGGATGCAAACAACCTCTTGATGCCATATCAAATAAATAACTTCTCTTTAACTACGAATCGTTATCCTTTCAGTCAGCAATAACACGAATTGGAATCTTGGTTCGAGACACCTGTGCTTTTATACTTGTATAGCTACTTTTGGAACGTTCGAGAACGTTCTAGAAAGTTCTGAGAGTTTCTAAAAAGTTTCTTGAACGTTCTAGAGTGTTCAGGAGAATTGTAGAAACATCTGGACAACTCTAGCAGTTCAGGAATATTCTAGGAGGAAGCTCGGCATTGAAAGCGAATCGAGAATTTTCTCGAAAACACGCGATTTTCAAAATTTCACTGTCCCAGTCACAGAAGCAAAGTTTTTCTGGAATAACAGCGATTTCCTTTCTGTTCTAGACCTAACAGGTTAGGAAAACACTTTAAACCCAGGAACAGAACAAAAATGAAAATTTGTTACATAGTGTAATTTACCTTAAAGAAAACCTACAAGTATACTTTCAGTGCAAATCTGGTAAACTTTTATACAGTACTGAGAGTACACTTCAAAGAATACATTCAAAAACTAAAAAGTGGGCTGTAAGTATATAACTAGTACATATAAATTCACTTATAGTATATTTTCAATTATGGTGCAGTTCAAAATAACACTTAAATGTGAACTACATGTATTGTATACTCAAAGTTCATTAATCTTACAACTAACTAAAAAGTGTGTCAATTTAATCTCATTAACTGAAATAGTATGAATATACTACTAGTACCTTGATATTAGTATGCCTACTATGTAAAGGATACTTGGGAAAGTCTACTTTGAAGATACTTGAAATTTACTTAAGATAACTTAATAAAATGAACTTTAAGTAAACCGCTTTGGTAAGGAATGTTTTAAAGAGATTCTACCTTTATGGCTGCCAGTGAAATTCAGTTGTGTACATTCATGTATGAAATACAAACTCTTTGCGTAGACCTATGTGTGAAATAGCACATACTGTATATAAGTAATGAGAAACTGATTAGATGCTCAGTGTCGTTTAGCTTTATGGCAAACTTGTTATAGAAGTTATAACAATTAAATGTCAAATTCCGCTTATTTGAACAAGTTATAATATAACACCTTGAACTATTAAATTCACTCACGGTCTTTTCCACTTTTCTTTTCCTGCATACAGGATGGCAGGGGGCCTGGGGCCTATCCCAGAAGTCTAAGGACATGAGGCGGGGTACACGCTGTACAGGGTGCCAATCTATCACAGGGCACACACACACACACAAACACACACACACACACACACACACACACATACACACACACACACACATACACACACACACACACACACATACACACACACGCTCTCTCACAGTGTACAGGGAATTTGGGAACGCCGGGAAACCAGAGTACCCAGTTAGAGCACACTAGGCACAGAGAGAACATTCAAGCTCCATGTGCACAGACCTGAGCCAGGAATTGAACCCGGAACCTGGAGGTGCAAGGCGACAGTGCTATCCTCTGTCACCGTGCCTCGTCTCCTTAAATTATCCCTGAACAATTTTTGCAATGTGGCAGGGCACATTATCCCCGCACTAACATAAGACAATACTATTGCCATGAAGGTGTGTATTTGGTCTGCAACAATGTTTAGGTAGGTGATATGTTTTAAAGAAATCCACGTGAAGAGCGGGACCCAAGGTTGAGCGTGCTTGCCTTTTTCTCATAATAATGAACACACACACGCACACACACACACACACACACACACACAGACGTCCACATTATGTAAAAGAAAACATGATTCATTCACTGGATAGTGGCTCACATGCCGATTGTAGGTACTTTCAGGAGAACTAGGGTTAGCATGGGCAGTCTGACCTCCTGCAGCTGTGCGATAGACAGCCTTATTTTTTCAGCAATTTGTGCTAGAGTAGATCTTCCATGGATGTTAAGTCATTAGATCTTTATGCACAATTTTTTCCTACTTTTTCCTACTGTCAGTGGTTTTAATGCTATGACTGATTGGTGTATTTAATTTTTAATCGAAGCAATAGCTTTTGTCATTTTTGTAATCACATTATAGCGATTCAATAGAGATGCCTCTGATGAGTAGTGATTGAAGATAATTCACAAAATACATCCTACATGTTGACTTCTAATCAGTGAGAACCCTGCAGAGTTTAGCTCATCCTGAGATAAAAGCCAAAAGAATCCTTCAGTTTGACAGAGCTAAATCTGACATTTACATTGAAATCTTTTGGCAGTGGGGTGAGGAGGAAAACAAGGAAGGGAAGGTGGTCTCAATGTTATTTAAATGTGGTAATTCTGCAAATATCACCCTGAAGCTGTAAAATCTCTGAGGACTTTGTCTCTATGTGATTTTCTTGAATTCCTCGCGAATTGACTCTCTTGTGCCTCATCTACAATTATCTGAAGGAGAGGAGGTAAAGTGCAAAAATAGCTCCAGGATTTCAGAACAAGATTTTGTTCTTTACTGATGATTAACTTTACTGTCTTAGTCTTTGGCTGTGTCAGTCATCATATGCCACTGCTTTTCCTTGCTGACAAATTTAGTTCTTCTTGAAAACAAGAAAAGCACTTATCACCATCGGAGAAGTGGGAGGCTTGCCCGGAAGAGGCTCCTGAGGAGCTGTAGGTACTCGCCTTTGCCCCGGAGAAAGAGTTTGGAGAGTTTCTCCATTCTCCCTGATGTTTATCCTTCAACTGCAGCTCTATCAATCTGAGCATATCATCCTGAGGGAGTATGACAAAGAATTTAAGGTCACCATTCGTTTTTTACCAGTGTATGAAACAGAAAAAAGGTGTCAAGTTTATAAGATGACCATGAATAGTATAGGGGAACTAAAATTGATGGAAATACTGTAAAGCTTTTTTCCAAGGATTAAGAAATGTCAGGATGTCCCGTGAAATTGATGGATTTCTATGCCATGACAAATTCCCATGGAATAAAATGATTTCTGATATTTATATGATATTCAACAGGCATATACTAGCTCACCTCTAAGGCAGTCAGGGGCTACCACAGAGGGAGTTTGTATGGAAGCTGAGAAAGGCCACTAAATTAGAAACCACAAGAGCCACACAGTGAACAGACCTGAGGAGGCAAACTGCAGATAAGAGAGAAGACAGTGAGTTACACAGGGAGGGGGGAGGATATAAGGATATACTGTACAATATAAACACACATTCACACACACACACATCTGACAAGAAAAGGGAGAAACAATGTATTAATGCTGAAAACACAGAAAAAGACCCTGTTCACACTGAAAGAGGAGGGAAAATAGCTAAATCTGTATGACTATATCATGCAGTACAGTCAGGGAGCACATCACAAAATTGTGAAATATTATTTCTCCATACTTATTATTTGCTCTGATTACTAGACCCAGTACTCATATAAAATACTTGATGTTTTTGGCTTCTCTAGGCCTCTGGTTCCAATAGAAACCAGTACAGACCTGAAATATGTTTAAAAATAGTGTCCTGATTCATCTGTGTATAAAAAAGGGTTTGCTAGTGGACTTACCTGCCAGGCTTCTAACTGCTGGGAAATATTAAACTTCTGCTGAATAGCATCAAGGAGCTGGCTGTTCAGAGACATAATATCTACCTTACACTTCGCCAACTCCATCTCCACTGCTTTCTTTCTGAAGTATAGATAGAAAGAGAGTGTACAAAAAAGTTGAAACCCATCATATGTAATTATATGCTTGCTACAATAAAGTCTTATGGAAAGACGGCTTAAAAATATCCTATTTACGGAGGACTTTCTTTTTAAATTCTGCAGTAACATAACTTAACACTGTAAAAGCAAATTCTGCAAAAGCAGATTCAGTTTGTACATTAGCAAACGCCACATAAAGGTATGACAACAATCTAGTGGTTTTTTCCCACTATAATCTCTTTGCACCAGTGTTACTATCTAATATCAACCCAACTTTAATGAACGTATGCAACCAAAGATCCAATAACCTGTTTACAGTTTATAATATAAAAATCATGATAATGACAGTTGATTTTAACATGAACATAAGGAAGAAACTAAGAGAGGAACCAATCTCACCGTTAAAATTAATCCTATTCTGAGTGACACTGGATAGTGGAAAAAACATAGCAGTAACAGATTAAAATGATTCTTGCCTGATCAAATTTAAAGGGTCAATAATGATCGTAATTATATTTTACAATATTCCTCAGGAGATGTTTGTATCACACTAATACATATTTCAAGATTAACTAATGTGGTTACATCATAACTAACATACAAGGTTAGGAAATAACATTTTCTATGTATACTTACTGAAGCCACCTGTTCTACGTGAGAATCTTTCACATTTGGTGCTCGGAACCCAATTATCAGCACAACGGAGGGTCTACACTCAAATTATCCGCAATGTACTGTATATCTCTTCCGTTGAATACTCTGATTACTATACATTTTAAGACACCCAGTGGTATAGTAAGTTATACATCATAAAATATACAAGATGCTTTTGTGATCTGAGAGACATTTATCATTAAGCCCGGTCTTATGTCTGTTTCTCTGTCCATTAACTTTGTATGTTCTCATTGTTTTTACTTTATGTAAATAGTCTTAGTCTGTAAAATAGGCTGCTTTAGACTAAATGTAAATAGCAAATTGACATTTCACTTTCAACAACTAGATCACCAGTTTTTCAATTCTGTCTACCTGTGAAGTACTATTCTACAGGTGAAGTACTTAGAGCTTCTTACAAAATGTGCATTATTTCTTTATGACAGGAAGAAGTTAGTCTAAGGAATCAAGTCCTACTTGGCGATGGCATCATCTCGGTCTCGGATGGCATTTTGTAGTTGTTCACTTGGCTCTCTGACCTCAGATCTTCTTAGTCTCTCATTCTCCTCCTGTGATGAGCACACTTCTAAGGAGAGAAGTGCAATCTACAAGAAGATGGTGGATCACAGTGAAGTCAAGGTGCAACTGAATAATAATGCTATATCTTCCCTGTCTTCTGTATAGTAAGCGGGTGTGTATTTGACATGTACCTGATTACGGAGTTGAAGCATGTCTTCCTGAGTGCTCCGTACCCTTTCCTGCTCTTGTTCGTAAAGCTCTCGTACTTCTCGCAGTTCTTCACCCAGTTTCCGCAACTGCTCTTCCAACACATCCTCATCACTGCGGCGTGATCCCTAAACCAGAACACACACACACACACACACACACACACACACACACACACACACACACACACACATATAATGCTACACAGCAAAAATAAAACAAACTTCCAAGCAAAAGAAAATCTAAATTAATTCCAAAAATGTGTCCAAAATCCTGTCAGGAAAAAATTGAGATTCAGTCCCACAAATAATAATAATAATAAAAAAAGTAAATTCAGTGTTTTGTAATCCAGAGAAAGTACAGCTCGACTCTCTCTATCCACAGCTGCCCCTACACTATGACACCACTGTATTTATCTATTATCTACCTACTATGGAGCTATGTAGTATCTACTTCTCGTTCAAAAATTATTTGAATCTTGTGTGCAGTTCAATTAGAAATGTGATAAATTTCCCCAGTGCTGACTTTAACAATTAAATGATCTGTGGCCCTGTGGTGCAGCGGCTGGTTTTGCCCCCTCACACTGCCAGTGATTTAGGTTTAAAATTTAAACCAGAGTCATGTTTTTTCTTTCCTTAAAGTTTTTTTTTTGTGTGTGTGTGTGTGTGTGCTTTTGATTTTTATAGTTGGGAAGACTCTCATGTTGAAATTTGGCTCCAGGTTCCACTTCCCAGCATGTACGTCACATGATGTTCACTGCATTCACCTGCATCTTGTCTTACATTTTGTGTAACACTAACCATACACCTTTCCCTGCATGGCTCAGGTTCTGCGTATTTACAAGGAACCTCAGTGACTCTTGAATCTCTCCTGAGATTTATAGACATGCCTAGTGTCTATGCTTTGTGCTCTCCAGATTCACTGGAATGCCATCTGTTGCTCAATTACCAATCTCAAAGTGCCATTCCAGCATTATATTCTGGGAAATATAATTGAGTTCATGCATCCAAAGAAAATTATGTTTCTTGTAAATTGGTATAAGTCTTGTGGGTAGGGGATATGGGGCTGATAGGGTAGCCTGATACTTTTTTAGCCAAATTTGCTTCAGAATCTACACTGATGCAAATTCGCTTCGACCTCTAAAGAACTAAGTAGAGGATAGTAACGGTTCCTTACAGCTCAATGCATTTGTTCGCACGTTTCATTTTTTACATCACTGTGTGACTATAGTATCACAGGCATATTTAATTATTGTCATTTGACACCGTGCATTTTCACACACACACACACACTTCTCTCGTCTTCACGCATGTACAGTACACACACACACTTTATGCTCTACACAGTGTAACGGGTTCGACCCATTGTTTGCACGGGCGGCACCGTGAAACACAGACACGAGGCAAGATCTTAGGGAAAAGTGTAATTTATTTGGAATAAATAGGGTAAGGAAAGGGTAAAAGGAGGGAGGACGGAGAAAAAAGGGAAAGAATGAAGTGTGCACATGCGTGGTCCGAGGCAGTGCCCAGCTGGCATGGCATGCGGGCACGCGGCTGGCGGAAAGTGGCGGTGAGCGAAGTGGCAGAACGAAGCAAGCAAGGCAGCGCTCCTGCACGCTCCCTGGACGATTCCTCCCTGCTGTCGATGACCGGCCTGGCCCCTCCCAGCTTTCTTTGAGCGCGGCCTCCGGCGGGAATCTCACTCGGACGTCCATCGGCAGGGCGGCTTTCCCGGCTGGGATGGGCGGCCTTAATGCTGTCCTCCTCGGAAAAGCACAAAGGAAAAGCACAGAGGATGCTTTTCCTCTTCGGCGGCGAGGACGCGAAGGCGGGCTCGGCGCGCGAGTGAAGGATACCGCAGGAGCTCGCGCAGCTCTTTCCCGCACTGTCCTCAGGGCGGAAATCCTCAAGCTCTACCGCGTTACGCTCTTCTCGGACCCCGGCCTAAACTTGCTTTTATAATGCGGAGCAAGCCCGAGATTCTATTACATTAATCAACGCCAGCTGGACCGTATAGGCGGCCCCGTCCCTTCGCACACCTGCAGAAGGGGCGCCGCCTACTTAGGGAGCCTACGAAGTGAGCGAGGGGCAATAATATATTTGGGTGCACGCCCATCACAGGTGCACGCCGTGACAACAGAAACAATGCTCTTTCGCGATTCTTTTCAAAGGTTAATTGCAGGTTAATTAGAGCCCAAGCACTAAAAGGTGCGCAGGACCCTCTTATTTTCTTAAGGATTATTCTTTTTTTTTCACCCTTTTGGACTTTTCAGGGGTCTTAACATGCTCACAAACTCATGAAACCAGGCAGACAGGTTGGAATCTGCTGCCATTCGGATGCTTAGGAGTCCACGGACATAGCTCGAGGGCCTCAGGGGCCCTCACAAGAGATTTTGCTGCCTAGCTCATACATACTTTCACGTAAACACACGAAAATCTGTACAAATTTAGAGCCGAACAACTTTCACGCTGCATGTCCTGGGCTAAACTCAAGAGGATTTTGTTATACTCCTCCTAGAGAATTTATACAATGTGATCTTAAGACATTGAGGATGCAAAATCGCGGAGGGATTTTTTATATCTCAAACAGGTCAGCCGTGATATCGTCTTAGACATACACCGAAAAATGATTAATAACTTTCTGTGTGGCATTATATAGAGTGACACCTTCAGTGACATCACGTTTAGTGACATCACATTGAGGAACATGATAGTGTGAGGCATATTTTACAGCATCTGCGGCCTATTGTACACATTGTATCACAAATGTTGACACTCAAACACACACATCTCGCACACATCTCGCACACACACACACACACACACACACACACACACACACACACACATACCGGAGGTGGGAATCAGACCCTTGATTCTGGATGAGTGAGGCCACAGTGCTGTCCAATACGTCACTAAGCCACCGAAATCAGAGTATAAGATGAGTTATAAAAAAAAAAGAACACTTGGAGGGCGCTATGGAGCCGATCATGGAGTAGGACGTGTTTTGTCGGGCTCTCGCTGAATAATAACACTTTTTTTTAATTTCTAGTTTATTTCACTAACTGGTCGGTAATACGCAACCATAACTTGGTGACAAGTTTAGTAGTTGTTTTGGTGTCAGATATGGCTGCGAGCTTGAGAAAATACAAATACAGTGGTTCATCCAGCACTAGGCCCAGCACATCCTCGGCCCTCAGCCCCGTTAGCGAGCCGAGCTCAAGCCGCAGCGCTACTTCATCTCCCTCAAAATCAGAAAAAATGGACGTCGAAGACCTCAAATCCCAAATTCTCTTATCCCTCAAGAGTGACATTTTAACAGTAATTAAAGAAGAATTGAGGAATGCACTGACCGAAGAACTGAACTCCATTAAGAGTGAGTTACAGACGCTCAAGGCCGAAATCACCAGTTGCGTCGCGACAACTCGCGCAGAAATGGACCAGATTAAGGCTTCTATGAGGGACATGGAGGGCGGACTGTCTACATGGTCGGATGAAGTGGTTTCAATGCAAACTACAATAACGAGCCTGCAGGCAGAAATGACCGAACTGAAAGCGAGGTATGACGACATGGAAGAAAAAATGCGGCGATGTAACATTCGAATCCTGGTGTTCTGGAGGAACCAGGGTCAGGCTCCACCGTGTCGGTCTCTAAACAACTGACCGAAGTTCTGCAGATGGACAATGACCTCCTTATTGACCATTCGTACAGAAGTTCCGGACCCAAGACGCAAGGAGGGAAACCGCGCACCATTGTCGCCAAGCTACACTACCATCAGGACTGTGTGGAGGTTAGAAAAGTTTTACGAGGACAGGACGGTGTGCGCTTCGGCATTTTGTATCCTGCACGACTCCGTATCACCTATAAGGGCGAGGACAAGATGTTCACAGATAAAGCCATGCACTATGTTAAGCATAATGTTATTACCCCCGTATAAGCCAGACTTTAACTACTGAAGGATCTACACATTTCGTATCGTTGGCACATGGACGGTAAACACAGTACTGACTGGGGAAAGCCATCGTGGTTTATTACAAGTTAGTGTAGTTGTGTTGAAGTTCCCGTTTTAGTTTCAGTACAAAGCTATTTGTTATATGCTGCTTTTCATGTCCGATCCTCATCACAGCCTACCAAAACTTGTGGATTTACTGAAAGACTTTGGTGAAATATCTGGCTATAAGGTTAATCTACAAAAAAGTGAAATGATGCCAATTAAAAACTATATAGCACAGTTTGCTGATTCGATCCCCTTTAAGATTAGTCCCAGAAAAATCAAATGTCTAGGGATTTGGATAACACATAACCATGCAGATCTGTATAAGGCGAATTATTATTCAACCCTCCCGTCTGGGTAGCTATAGAGGAAGCATCCATGGGATCAATATCTCTCTCATCATTATTATGTGCTAAATTGCCACAAAAACAACCCACATCTTCTTTTACCTCAAACTTACTGGTTATACACTCCGTTAAAATTTGGAATCAGTTTCGGCGTCATTTTAAGCTTACAGATCTATCTTTGATAGCACCACTGAATGGGCACTGCATGTTTGCTCCTTCTTATACAGATAATGCTTTTGGGGTTTGGTTTGAGTGTGGTGTTGTGTCATTATACGATCTTTACATTGATAATATCTTTGGCTCAATTGAACAACTTATACAAAAGTTTAACATTCCCAGGACACATTTTTTTAGATATCTACAGCTGAGGAATTTCATTTCCTGTAATTCTCAGTCTTTCCCTTTGTCTCCTCCATCCCTTTTAGATTCTGTTTTTAGCTGTAAACCAGATGCCAAACAGATGATTAGTGCTGTATACAAATTATTAAACACAAGTAACTCAGCCACATTAGATCTACTTAAAGACAAATGGGGAAATGATTTACAAGAACAAATCTCAGATAAACTGTGGCAAAAGATAATACATAGAATTTACTCATCATCAGTCTGCCTCAAACACAGTTATTCAGTTTAAAATTGTTCACTGGCTTCACTGGTCAAAGGTTAAACTGGCAAAGATTAGAGAGGATTTTGATCCCATATGTGCACGATGTAAGCAGGAACCAGCTAAACTACTGAATATGTTCTGGACATGCCCAAAGCTAAACAATTTTTGAAGTTTTATTTTTGATACCTTGTCAAAAATATGCCAGATACCATTAGAACCACCCCCATTTATTGCACTTTTTGGTGTTGACCCAAGTGGTGCTCGTCTGAATGACGCCAAGGCCAATATGATTGCCTTTAGCTCCCTTCTGGCTAGGAGACCTAGCTAGAGATCCTGGCTAAGTGGAAGGAGTCGTCACCACCAGTGGGCACTCATTGGATTAAAGAGGTCTTGTACTTTCTTCACCTAGAAAAGATTCGCTATTTTATAAGGGGATCGACTCAGGATTTTTATGATGTCTGGCAACCATTTATAAGCCATTTTGAAAACATAGATGCAGAGCTACTAGATCTGTAATGAAAGATTTATTTTTTAATCTCTGTTTCTAATACTTCCTTCATTACATTTTCTGTTTGATGCGTAATTTATTTAATTTTCTTTCTTTTTCTTCCCTTTTTCTTTCTGCTGACTGGCTGTTTTTTTCTCTTCTTCTTTTTTTTCTTTAGTTTAGATTTTTGTTGTTGTTGTTTGATTGTTGTTGTTTTTATTGTGGGGTGGGGGGAGGGGTATGGGTAGAAAAAAATAGTGTACAATGTATGTATGTACAGGGTGGGCCATTTATATGGATACACCTTGATAAAATGGGAATGGTTTGTGATATTAATGTCCTGTTTGTGGCACATTAGTATATGTGAGGGGGCAAACTTGTCAAACCTTGAGGTTTCCATTGATGAAGAATGGCCCCACTATCTATGTACCCCATATACCACACCATATCATCACTTTTTTTGTTCCAACAGTCTTGGAGGGATCTATCCAATGGCCCCCAAGGTCTCCCGATCTGACCCCCTTAGACTTTTATCTTTGGGGTCATCTGAAGGCAATTGTCTATGGTGTGAAGATACGAGATGTGCAGCACCTGAAACTACGGATACTGGAAGCCTGTGCTGGCATTTCTCCTGCGATGTTACTATCAGTGTGTGAAGAGTGGGAGAAGAGGGTTGCATTGACAATCCATCACAATGGGCAGCACATTGAGCACATTTTATAAGTGGTCAGAAACTTGTAAATAACTCATGAAAGAATAATGTTACGTTAAAACCAAGCACACCATTGTTTTTCTTGTGAAATCCCCAATAAGTTTGATGTGTCACATGACCCTCTTCCTATTGAAAAAAACAAAAGTTGGATCCAAGATGGCCGACTTTCAAATGGCCACCATGGTCACCACCCATCTTGAAAAGTTTGCCCCCTCACATATACTAATGTGCCACAAACAGGACATTAATATCACCAACCATTCCCATTTAAGGTGTATCCATGTAAATGGCCCACCCTGTATATGTAACTTGTTTATATTTCCAATAAAAAAGACTTTGATCAAAAAAAAAAAGAACACTTACAGTATATCACAATGTTAACACTCTCACACTCACACACACACGTATACACAAACACACTCATCACACACACGTATACACTATCACACATCACAAATTGTAACACTCACATCTCTGTCTCACACACACGCACACACACGCACACACACATGCACACACACCACACACACACACACACACACACACACACACACGCACACACGCACACACACACACGCATCATAAATTTTAACACTCACATCTCTGTCTCACATGCCCGCACGCAGAAACACATACACCCACACACACTAACAAGTCACATGTCTTACACCCCATCACAAATGTTAACACGCGTAGACATACACCACACACACAAACATGCACGAATACATTTACTCGTCACACACAGACTGACACATACACACATCACACACAAACACACACATACACCTCTCTCTTTCTCACTCTCACACACACTAACCCTCACACACCCAACTAACAACTCAACAAATATTTAGGGCCCAAACTGATCTTAGCCCTGTATAGTGTGTGCCGTGTTAAGGTTGTGCGGTGCAACCGGGTGGCGATGGCTTTTTCGAGGTCTTAACACACTCAAATAACACACAGGTTGTGCGGTGCGCCCGGGGTGGCGATGGCACAGGGTGCTTGGGCCCGTCATCGTTGCTTGCAACTATGAATCTTTTTTTCCCACCCTTTTGGACTTTTTGGGGGTCTTAACATGCTCAAAAACTCTTGAAACTGCCAAAACAGAAAACGCTTATCTGTCGGGATTTATTTGTACTTTTTTAAGGAAAAGTGCAGGTTAATTTGTTTTATTTTTACTTGATATTCTGCATTAATTATTTTTATGTATTTATTTTTTAGGTTGTGGAATAAATAATTTGAGTTTCCATTATTTCTTATGGGAAAATACATTTGGTTTAAGAGTGTTTTTATATACGAGCCTGCTTCCGGAATTAATTAAAATGTACAGGAATCAGTTCAGCGGAGGACCGTGATGCCAGGCATTTGGTTCCATCTTCTTTTCTCAGATGACACTGTTGAGACCAGTGAAAATGATCCATAAGGGTATAGATTTGGCATCCACTTGGGTGTTTCTATAGTTCAACAGTGAGAGCATGGCAGATCATGTGTCCACTATGAAGCTGTCTGCATAGATCAGAGATATGACTGAATCACTCCATGAAATCCCAGATCATGCCATGTCATTATTGCCTGACACTGATCTGCCATATCCTCCTATCCCTTAACTCCAAAAAAAACTGTGCTGCTCGTGATGTTGGACCTCACTGCAGCTTTTGATACTGTTGACCACTCAATTCTCCTGACACGTCTGGCACAAGAAGTTGGCCTTCAAAGTCCCATACTACAATGGTTTTGGTCATATTTAACAAATAGGACTTTCTCTGTCATGATTGGTGATCTCGCTTCCTCCTCGACCCCTTTGACCTCTGGTGTTGCACAGGGTTCCATTTTGGGCCCTGTTTTATTTTCCTTGTACAAGCTGCCATTAGGGTCGATTATTTAAAAGCACAATGTTTCTTTTCATCTGTATGCAGATGATTTACAAATCTATCTGCCAGTTGTGCCAAATTCTTCAGATGCACTTAAATCGACCCACAGTTGTATGCATGACATCATACTTTGGCTGTCACAAAACTGTCTCTGTGTAAATGAGAGTAAAACAGAATATATTATGTTTGGCAACTCCAATCCTTCTAGTTTTATCACTGCTGGTCTTGATTCTCCGGTTCCTCATTTTAGCCCAGCAGTCAAAAATTTTGGGGTGACTTTAGACAGCTGTTTAAACTTTCAGACACACATTGACTCTGTTGTCAAGGTAAGCTTTTTTCAACCTCGCCTCCTCACAAAGGTCAAAATTTTTTTGAATCGGAGCAACATGGAGAAAGCCATTCACGCTTTTATTAGTTCGCGGCTAGACTACTGCAACGCACTTTATGTTGGAATCACTCAAGCTCGTTTACATCGTCTGCAACTTGTGCAGAATCCTGCGGCTCATATGCTGACCAGTAATCGTAAATATGATCATATCACACCAATCTTGTATTCTCTCCACTGGCTTCCGGTACAGTTCCGGATTCAGTTAAAACTTTTGATGTTTGTTTTTAATGCGATTAATGTTCTGGCACCTTCCTACTTATGTGAGACAGTAAACTTTTATCAACAAAGTAGAGCCTTACATTCTGCTAACCAAAACTGGTCAAAATGCAAACAATGGGGTGATCGCTCCTTTGCAGTGGCTGGTCCTAAACTCTGGAACGCCATTCCACCTGAGTTGTGCAGCATTACGGACCTCCCTCTGTTTAAGGCAAAGCTGAAGACTCACTTATTTAGAATAGATTTTAATATGTTATAGTTTTATGTAATCTTTTTATAATTTTATCTTTTTGTTTTATTTATTATTATTATCACTTTTATGACTATTCTTTAATTTTTCATTTATTTATTTATAATTATGTTTTATTTTGTTTTTGTATTTTTATTTCTATTTTTAATTGCCACTTTATTGTTATTTTTAGTGCTGTGAAGCACTTTGGTACAATTTTGGTTGCTGTAAAGTGCTACTGAAATAAATGTTGATAAATGTCGCCCACGTCAAATTCCTGCTTGGTTGCTATGACAAGTCCAGTGCTCCCTTTTCTCATGTCAAGCCATGGCCTACCACCCAAGCCAAGTTCAGTTCTGGCTCATTTGTAAGGCTCTGTAAGCAGGACAAATGTTGATCTCTCAACCAACCCATATTAAATTCCATACTCATGTCATGATAAAGCCACCAAGCTTCAATTCTGTTCGGTTCAGTCACAGCCTAACCAGCATGGGAGGGTGGACCATCAGTGAGTACGTCAGGAGCTTTACCTTATGGGGAGTTTAGTCTTATATTCCCCAACTCTTCTCATTTTTGCATTCTCTAGGACTTTTATTTTGACCTTGTCTGCTTTTTTTAAGCTGTTCATTATTTACTAAAATTAATTGTTAGTAGGAATGCTACCACAGTACAGTTCTCTGATTTTGGATAGTATGTTATGAAAGATAAATTTTACTCACTCTTATTGGATAGAAGTTTGCACTGTACATCTGCTTAACCACATTTTCAGGAGCTTTTGAGGATTTATTATCTGCAAATAGCTTTTTGTTCACTGAAAATTTTTTAATGAAATAAATATATAAATAAATGAATAAATAAATAAAGTTTCAAGTCCCTGGCGTTTTTTTTCCCCAAAAAAAGGGGAACATTAAGGGACATTCTGGGAGAGTTCACAAAAGGTAACAACAAAAATTTGCATGTTGTGTAAATTACATGGTGTGTGTATGTGTGGTGTGTGTGTGTGTGTGTGTGTGTGCTGTCATGTTGCCTATACAGTACACGATATGGAGGCCCCACCTTGCATTCACAACATAAATACCACTGCATGGTGAACTGAATAAAACTGATTAACAATTACTTATATATGTATCCCAATAAAATGTTGACAGCACCCAATGCTCATCAATGCCTGTGGGGACCAACGGTTAGCTTGTCCAGTCTGATCCCACAGACAAGCTAATATAACAAATTGCTGAAAAAATGTCAATGTTGACCATGATAGAAAGTTATCAGAAGCCTGCAGCATATGGATTTAGCAGTTCAAGGTTGTTGATCCAATCTCGGATATCTTGACATCTCAATCTGGCTGAGCATTCATGGAATGCGCTGGACAAACAAGTCCAATCCATGGAGGCCCCACCTTGCAACCCACAGCACACAAAGGATCCATTAATAATGTCCTGGTGCCAGACACAATGGCACACCCACAGAGGGGCAAGATCTGCTTTGATGGCTCAAGGGGAACATACTGTACACAAGATTGGGTTTAATGTTTTGGCTTTAATGTTGTTAAATGCTGATTTGTGTACAGTGGAACCTTGCATTGTGAGTGACTTGGTCTGCAAGCATTTTGGAAGACAAGCAAAAGCTTTAAATACATTTTAACTTAATAAATAAATAAGTCAATGGGTCTTCTCTCTTGCGCTACAGGATTGTGGGTAATCATCTCCCATGCTCAGTCTCAGTGTGCGTGCATCACTCATATAGTCAACATCCGTGCGTGCTTTTACTGTTTACTATAACATTGTGACCAGGCATGTGCGCATGTGTAAAGCAAAAACAAGTGTCATTAAAGAGGTTCCTTGTTAAAGATCCAGAGTCTCTCTCTTTGTCAGAAAGCAGTGATTACATTAGTGTGTGTGCGAGCACTAGAGTTTCATCAGTTAGGTTCCTTGTAAAAGAAATTTCCAGTTAGAACAGTGTTACCGTTACCATGTGTCTGTGTGCATGTGTGTGTGTGTGTGTGTGTGTGTGTGTGTGTGTGTGTAAAGGCAAGCGTAGAGGAGGAGGGAGGGGGCTACTGTGTTGGACGACTTTCTCACACACACACACACACACACACACACACAAACGGAAACACTGCTTTGTTTTTCAAAGGTAAAGTGCAGGTTAATTTGTTTTATTTTTACTTAAATAAATAAAATTTAAGTAATTACATTTTTAAGTTTAATTAAAAATGTATTTTTTAAATATTTTTAATTTTAATTATACATATTTTTATATTAATGTTTTTGGGTTGTGTGTTTTTAAATCATCTGAGTTTCCGTTATTTCTTACAGGGAAATTAGCTTTGATATACTAGAGTTTTGATATACAAGCATGCTTTTGGAACAAATTATGCTCGCAATCCAAGGCTTGAATGTGAAATGCACATTGCATCTATGTTATTAGAATGTATGTATTTGCATGTGTGTATTGAATATTATTTGCATGTAATATTTATGGGTGTCTGTGTGTGTGTGTGTGTGTCAGGTTGCACATTGCATGTGTGATTATGTGCCATACCGTAGACTCATTCCCATCTAGTAGGTTTTGTGTCAGTCTGCGCAGCTCAAGTAGACTGCACTGTAGACTGCCCATAGGCACATCTTTAGCTGATGACGATTCTGATGACTCATCCATGGATGAATCTGTGGACAGGGCAGAGTCTGTGATGTCATTTCCTCTCAGCTGGGAGCAGATACAGCGAATCTGGTAATAAGCTTCCCATAGCTGCAGACGCAACTGCAGAGAAAGATAATTAAGAACATTTAGAGATAGTGGAATTTAGAGTGAGACTAATGTGTGGGTGTCTGTTTTTGTGGAGGAGAAAAACTGGAGAGTGAAAATGTGTGTGTGTGTGTGTGTGTGTGTGTGTGTGTGTGTGTGTGTGTGTGCATGGACAAGTAGGAATTAGAGTCAGAAATCTAGCACATGGATGTCTTTATTACATGTAATTTTTGTATGTATATGTGTGCACCTGCTCCCTCTCTTGTTCGAGTTCTTCCTGCTCCATGCTCTGCTCTATCTCACACAGCAGCGAGTGACTGCGAGAGCTGAAGCCCTGAAAGCTTCTCTCCTCAGTCACCTCTGCCAAATGGACACTTAACTGGCGATGGGATGAACGCACCTCTTGCAGCTCCATTTGACTTTGTTGCAGCTGAGAATACACAACATACAAATTAAAATTGATGTTCTTGGAATAACATTAAAGATTAGAGGTTTGCTTGCACACCTACACAGTAAAAGGTGTATTGTATAAAAAAATTACTTCTTCACGTAAATCACTTATACAAGACAGTTTTAAACCATAACTTACTTGTAAGTCCTTCTCATGGCATAGCTTCTCTAACACAAGTGTTCGCTCTTTCAAGTTGTCCACTATGTTCTGTAGCTGCTCCTTCTCCTCGTGAAATGTGGTTAAACATTTCTCAAGTTCCTGCTTACGTTCAGACAGCATCTTAATCTAAGTAAGTTAAATGGATAGAGCACTGGGTCATATACAATGCCACAGGCAACCTAAGCAACTCTTGTAAAACACTTTCTGTTAGATTAAAGTTCTATCCAGATCCTGATGATTTTGTGATAAATACGAATAATTAATCTAGTGCTTTTTCCCCCCTCAATCAAAGTGCCGTGGCCATATGCAACACTCAACAGAGTCAATCAATGTGACAGATTACTGTGTATGAACTGAGTGTATAGAAGAAACAGAAATGAAAGAGCGACATGCTCTTAATCCAAAAAAGGGAACATGACTATGAAAGACTATGACTATGAAAACCAAAACTTAAAAATTAATGGACAGATTAATGTACTGTATGTTTTTTCTTACTGCAGGAAGTTTAAAACCAGTTTGTCTCATGTGTTGTGAAACCATGGTGGCAGTAAATAACATTAATGTAAAGCGTCACTATGAGAAAAAAATGTAAAAAGTAATTTGAGCAAACCTATCCGCAGCAGTCCGAGGTGAGAGCATTTAAAATAATACACTGAGAGAACATTATGACAGAACAACCATAATCCTTCCCCATTATTTACAGCCTGGCAGTGTGTGAATGAAAGTTCACTGAAGATTGATTAAAGATTATTGTTTGTATTCCATACAAATGCAAGAAAATATACAAGGCCATGTGGTGATGAGCTCATAACCAGTGCGCCTCATGGGAAAGCATCTTCTCACTCGTCAAAAAACCGCCGCGTATTAAGCCCAGGTAGCACCAGGGACAGCTACCTACAAGCTCCAAAAGGGGCGGGGCGCCGCAAACCACCGGCATCGGCACAGCAAATCACCTGCCATCCACCTGTCTGCGGCTCCCTATAAAAGGGCTCTAGTGGCATATGCCGGTGAGTAGTATGTTCAAACCGGATTACTCACATAGGTTTTGTTTCTCTGTAGACTCGGACAATACTGAGAGCTCGCTTCTGCGCGCTCCTCGGAGACAAGGATGATGCCGACGCGCGCCTCAGTGTTTGCAGCATCTCAAGCAGCTACACCTGAGTCTGTACTGTGCACCAGGGGCTTTCATCTCTGCCCTCCTTCCCTACTCCTCGACTACAATCTAAAGTAGTGAACTCACATCTAGCGCAGAGACGCTGGTTTCACTTTCATTTTTTTTTTTACTTTCGTTGTGTTCATGATCATTAAATATTAAACGACTCCTTTGTGTGCAGTGCATCAGTTCTCGTGTCCGTGATTTCCTAAAGCCTCACTGAGTAGTCGTTTGCGAGTGCAATGAACCTAGACATGTCCTACATACCCTACATGTCATCCCATGTCAACTTCTTAATTTCTTGTGGTAAGTTAAACTACAATGATTCCACACTGTAATTATGCATGGGGTCTATAAGGCTTGACTCACTTTTGGAGATAGCTTCCAGTGGAACAACTGTGTTCTATAATTTTTTCCTAACCTGCCAGAAGTTTCCATTCCATGCTACTTTCTCAGTATATCACACATATACTTTTGAATGGTTGTAGAACTGCAAAAATATAGTCCAGTTTTATTGGAGATAACATTTCTTGACATACATTATCAGGATATAATCACTAGACTGCTCATGTAAATTAGGACAGTGAAACCTCAGATTGCGAGTAACGTGGTTTACAAGTGTTCCGCAAACCGAGCAATGATTTTTAATAAATGTTTAATCGGAAGCCGAGCAAGTATTAGTTTACGAGCGCCGAGTGTCATGTATCACGAATGGGGCTCTTATTTTGACACCGAGCGTCACTCTCTAACCTTTTCAACCCCCCTGTGTTTATGCATTTGTGTTTATGCGTTTGTTGTGAAACTTAAAAAGTGATTCCATTAATATACGCGCATACCAGTGTCAGAGAGATTTCTTTTTCCTCTTAAAACGGTGTTTCCGTTGTGTGTGTGTGTTGTGAAACTTAAAAAGCGAGGTGGGGAGAGAGAGGGAAGGGGCTAATTCCACACACACACACACACACACACACACACATACACACAGACACGGCGCCTGCGCGCACCAACGGAAACACTTATCTGTCAGGATTTATTTGTACTTTTTTTTTAAAGGTAAAGTGCATATTAATTTGCTTTATTTTCATTTTATAGATTGTATTAATTATTTTAATGTATTTATTTTTGGGGGCTGTGGAACAAATAATTTGAGTTTTCATTATTTCTTATGGGAAACGATGATTTGGTTTACGAGTGTTTTGGAACATGAGCCCGCTTCCGGAATGAATTATGCTCGTAATCCAAAGTTCCACTGTATATCACACGTATACTTTTGAATGGTTGTAGAACTGGAAAAATATAGTCCAGGTTTATTGGAGATAACATTTCCTGACATACATTATCAGGATATAATCACTAGACTGCTCATGTAAATTAGGACATGCCTAAATTTCTTTTTTTGAGGATAATGATACTTTATGATATGATATGATTCAGTACATTGTAATACTTTTAGTATTATTTTAAGGTGTTTTACCAGGTTAACATACATTCTTAATTCAATGGACTTTTTCTACCTTGTCCTTGTGTTAAAACAAGAGGTATACAAGAGGTCTCTAGAAAATAAGTCTCTCTCATGTGAAGGTTAGATTTTCCATCGTTCACAAGACAAAAGACATACAGTATATAACTTCTTACTTCTGTCAGAGTTATATATGTCTACTGTACATGGAAACAACAAACAAATGAATGCTGAACAAATGATGATACTGAAAAATAATTTTATCTATGTACAATACCCTGATAAATATTGATAACAATGACAAAAATTATATAATGTTTAAATATTTGGTATTAAAATTTGGAAAGAAACATAGCCTCTGTGGAAATAATCAGATATTTAATTGAAATGCCAGCTATTTAACTGCATTCCAGACATTTTTACATAGCAAAGCTGAAATTGAGTTGGAACAATTCAGAAATAAACATGGAAACTAAAGACACATCAATTGCTAATGGATAACTATCTTATAAGTCTTGCTTATTGTCTGATGTCATCATGAATACTCACAGATTGAAGGTAAAGGTTCACAGCAAATTATATCCTTATTTTATAGTCTATGATAGATATCAGAAATACAACTGTAACAGCACAGAACAGCTGTACATTTGACACTGTTGTCCTGTGTTGTCATATAGCACATAGCACATGACATGGCACCTGTGAGAATGTTTTAATAAGATGAGTCACAATGATTAATGATTATCCATTTCAATAAAACTTTTACAATGAAAATGGAACACCAAATGAGTGACAGATGTGCAGATGATGGAATTTTAGTACATGCCCACTTACTTCTAGCCCTTGCTGCTCCCAGTACAAGAGAACATAAGCAAAATTATTTAGAGAGTTATATCAAGCAAAAGCTATTTTAAAAAGATAAATGGATATGTTTCCCAGAAATATTTTTTCCACATAATTACTATGGGCTATTGTGTAGTAATAGTATAGTGGATATTATATAGTCCATTGTCTTTTACCTCTGCTTGTAGTCTCTCTAATTGTGTCATGTGCAGATTTTTGGAGATGTTCTTCTCTCTGAAATCATCCCTCAATGAATGGACCTGAGTGTACAGTGCCCTTTCCACATCAGCAGCCTGTGAAAGCATGTACACACACACACACACACACACACACACACACACACACTTGTATTGTTGTTGTGGAGTATACAGAATATGCTATGCCTACACCTATCTCGACCTTAACCTCAGTAACATAAACATTTTTGAAAAAGGGCAACTGGACTTTTTCCACACAGTTTGAACTATTTTTATTTAGCCTGCAGCACAATGGTCAGTGCATGATCTACTGACAATGACATATTGCTTTTTGCTTCTTCTTGGATCTTCCATCTTAGTGTTTAAGTCAATGCTGAAAACTTATTTATTTAGCCAAGCCTTCTGTAGATTTGTCATAGATACTTCCTTCTGACTATCTCTTTTAGTTCTGCTGTCATAGTCCTGTCGGAGACACTGCTTGCCTTATCTGTTATGAGATTGTGAGCAAACTGATCTCTCTCTTTCTCTGGCCTCCTGCCTCTTCTACAGGCAGTGTTTCTCTGATGGCTTGTGACTGCAGTCATTCAATAGTTCAGGAAATTCCAACAAACAGTTTTGTACCTGAGCCTCCAATAATGAAAGTAAACTCCATATTTACTTAAACTCCTCTCCTGTTGTATTGAAGTTCCAGCCTACTACTCGACTTGCTTATCAGGGACAATCTGATCACTTTAATTTTTACATATTCTTCATGCTTTTCAAACTTACTTTCCTTATTAAAGCTAAAGCTACTTTGATCAATGACCATTATGAAAAGCTCTATAAAAATAAAACTTTTTTAAATTTCTGCCCAGTTACTGTTTTACAGAATTCCTGTTTTAGTTGTATTTGTGATTAAGTAATATAAATCAAGAATAGAAGGTGGTCCCCTACATGAAATACCACTATAAAGCTCCCACACAATTGCATTTTTTATATGCCAGAATATAGAAAGAGAAAATAAGACCAGTGCCATACACAGTATGTAACACAAGTTCCATGGAAAAAAATTAAGAATTTAAAATCCACCTAATTTCACACAAGCTCACTGCTTACTTCAAAACATATACAAAATATTCACAAGTTCTTATCAAATCCCATTGTTTAGTTAATATCAAGCTATCACTTATTACAGGGATGAAATCAATAGCGAGTCATTTACATGAATGAAACTGTACTCTTTAACAAAGTGTTACATCATCTCTGACTATCACCATGGCAACTTTTATTCACCCACACTGTTTGCTTTTAAGATTACCCTTAAACATTTTCTCAGAATACATACTCCATTAATCTTAAACTTATACAGACTTGAACATTGTTTTTACTGGGTCCACATAATGCATTTATTTCAATATCTGTATTATTTGTGCTTGAGTTGTGTCAACGGTGGTGTAGTGGTTAGCACTGTCGCCTTGCACCGCCAGGGTCCGGGTTCAATCCCCGGCCAGGCTCAATTCCCGTCTCTGTGTGCATGGAGTTTGCATGTTCTCTGTGCTTGGTGGGTTTCCTCCGGGTACTCCGGTTTCCTCCCACAGTCCAAAGACATGTAGGTTAGGCTAATTGGTGTTTCCAAATTACCCGTAGTGTGTGAATGAGTGAGTATCTGTGTGTCGGTGCCCTGCGATGGATTGGCACCCTGTCCAGGGTGTACCCTGTCATGTGCCCCAAATCTCCTGGGATAGGCTCCAGGCCCCCTGTGACCCTGAATACAGGATTAAGCGGTATAGATGATGAGTGAGTGAGTTGTGTCAAAACTCTTTAAAGTGTGTCTTTAAAGAGTCATACTTTGAATGCTTTTTTTAATAACTCATCTTATACTCTGATTTCGGTGGCTTAGTGACGTAGTGGACAGCACTGTGGCCTGACTCATCCAGAATCAAGGGTCTGATTCCCACCTCTGGTATGTGTGTGTGTGTGTGTGTGTGTGTGTGTGTGTGTGTGTAGTTTCTCCCCATGCTTGATGGGTTTCCTCCGGGTAACCCAGTTTTCTTCCAGTGCCCATTAGATTAATTGGTGATTGCAAATTGCCTGTTGTGTGTGTAAGTTAGTGAGTGTATGTGTGTGCCCTGCGGTGAACTGGCACCCTGGGTGTACCCCGCCTCGTGTCCTAAGCCTCCTGGGATAGGCTCCAGGCCCCCTGCGATCCTGTATACAGGATACAGCAGTATAGACAATGAGTGAGTGAGTGAGAGTGAGTCTAATCTCTAAAGAGATAAAACTTTATTCTGGATAAAATTATAGTGGCAGAGACTATAATTATAAATAAATAATTATAGTCAAAAATATAGATGCAATGAAGTGATAAATACAAAAATATAAAATAAATAAATACAATTTTTTTAATCCACAAACTAGACATGGGATAGACAAAGGTAGAGTGCAGAAACCAGTAGCAAGAGCATAGCAGAAACCAGATGCTGATGTAGAATTTACAGAGAAACAATGATGAGAAATATTGGCCTTGATATTGCTAAATGATATTACATATGATATTGTTAACTGATATTGAACATGATATTGCTAAATTATATTACATATGATATTACTAAATGATGTTGCACATGATATTACTAAACGATATTGCACATGATATTGTTAAGTTTTATATCACATGATATTGTTAAATTATATTACACATGATATTGAAGAACCCAGGCCTGCAAATTGCTGATAAGTGCACCTATCGTTTCTATGCTGCGACCAGTATTTTAGCTCTCCTTCCTACAGAAGGGGAGGAGTTATAAAGTTTGGTGGTGTTCTGTGGTGCTTCTCGGTGGTCTCAGTCTATAGCTGAATGTGCTCTAGGAAGGTGCCACTGTGGCAGGCAGCAGATGGGGCGTATTACTTAGAATCCTGTGAAGTTTCTTCAGCATTCTCCTCTCAGACACCTGCGCTACAGACTCCAGCTCCATTCCAATGACAGAGCCGGCTTTCCTTTTTTCCGGTTTGTTGAGACTGTTGGTATCAGCCAACTTTACTCTGCTACCCCAACACACTTGACGTAGAGGATGGCACTGCTAACCACTAAGTCATAAAATATCTGCAGCATGGTTCTGCAGACATTAAAAAAAACAGAGTCTCCTGAAAAAATACAGGTGGCACTGGCCTTTCTTATACAGCACATCAGTGTTTTACAGTCTAGCTTACTGTCTATGTGTACGCCTACAAACTTTTAGCTTTCCACAATCTTTATCTCAGTTTCTATGATGTTGCATGGATCAATGGAGGTTATCCCCTTCCATTTATTTTGTCTTTGAAACGTTAAGTTGCACATGGTTTTGTCCCTACCACTCAACAAAGTCCACCATGCTCCTGATATAACCCATAATGGCAAAGTCATTTGAAAACTAGACATGCAGAATGTGAACAGAATATGAGACAGGACAGTCCAGAGGGACCCCTGTGTTGCCCACTATGGTGTCTGACACTGTGTTTAGCAGCTTATGCTGCTACAGTACATATGGTGGTCAACCTGTGAGGTAGTTGGTTACTAAGGTCACCAGTGTAGTATCCATCATGCTGAGTAGGGCCAGTGTTATGGTGTTGAAAGCACACGAAAAATCCAAAACATGACTCTTACCATGCTGCCTGCCTACTCAAGATAAGGCAGGTGTAGCAGGTAGATGGTGTCTTCCACACCGATTTGAGGATGATAGGTGAACTGCAAGTGGCCCAGTGATGGTTCAACTACTCGCACCTCTGTGCCTTGCCTACCTTCCCAAGAGCTGAGTTCTTGATTTAGCTAAATGTTGTAAAAGGGTTCTTCTTCACCAATGATACAATTCTGTGGTTAGTCATCTTTCTTTTGCTGTTGCTGAGCTGCCAGTGAATTCCTTCTTTTTAAAAGTATTCCAAATTGTTGTATTGTACTCAGCCTAATAATGGCAACTATGCACAGTCACTTCTTTGGACCTCATGTTCAGAGTTCCAGATACCAAACACAAATTAATTCCAGGAATTTTATCTACTTGATTAGGCATGGAGTGACAATGGAACAGGCCAAACAAGGCAATGCAGCTGCGTGTCATTCATTTGTTCCATTATTTATAAGCCACCAAATAGGTGTGTGTGATTGGAAATGGCTGTAATTCCAGAATGGTTAATGACAGTTTTGACAAACTCTTTGAATAAAAGCTGAAAATCTCGACTTTCATCACATTATTTCAAATTCAATGTGGTGGTTACAGAAGCCAAATGCCTAAAAGTATATTTGTTCCAAAATTTATATACTCTAGCTTCTCAGAGATTTGTGATTTGCATTCTTCATTGGGCATGGTGACTTTTCTTCATTAACTTGTAACTAGATCATATAAAGGAACAGCACAACTTTCTTTAAGCACACATAGCTCTTAATATGATTGAGGTTCAGTTTGACTGAGGATTTTTTAACTGAATATCCAAACATGAAGAAATATTTGAACCCATTTGAATATTTGTGTGATATGTAAACAAATGTGGAAACATGAAAGCGTCTCTATCATGTCAGTACTGTACATACAGTATATGAAATACTCATAGAATGCATAGAATGCACTCATAGCAGTGATGGAACTACCGGGGGTGAAATGCAATACCATAATCAATTTCTGATTAGTGTTTTCAGAACATGATTAATTAGAATCGAGTGAGGTTTAAATGCCAATATTAACTAACTAGCTTACATGAAATTATACTCAAGAACATAACTTCTCTACCAACTTCTCCAAAACCAGACACTCCAAACTTTCTGGAAAGATTTATGTAGTGGAACCTCGGATTGCGAGTAACGTGGTTTACGAGTGTTCCGCAAACCAAGCAAAGATTTTGAATAAATTTTTAATAGGAAACCGAGCAAGTATTAGTTTACGAGCGCCGAGTATCATGTATCACGCATGCGACTCTTATTTTGAAACCGAGCGTCACTCTCTCGCCTTTTCACCCCCTCCCCAGCTTCACAAACACCTAGAAACTCTGCTCTGTCGCGATTCTTTTCAAAGGTAAGGTGCTGGTTCATTTTTTTTTTTTTTTACTTTACAGCAGTGATTCCCTTAGTATGCGTTCATGCCAGGTCAGAGAGATTTATTTTTTCCCCTGTTAAAACGGTGTTTCCGCTGTGTTCTGTTCTGTGTGTGTGTTTGTTGTGAAACTTAAAAAGTGATTCCCTTAGTATGCGCTGACGCCAGGTCAGAGAGATGTCTTTTTTTCCATTAAAATGGTGTTTCCGCTGTGTTTGTGTGTGTCCGTTTGTTGTGAAACTTAAAAAGCGAGGTGGGGAGAGGGAGGAGGAGTGTTACTGTGTAAAACGAGGCGAGGGAAGGGGCTAATTACCCCCCCCCCCCCCCACACACACACACACACAAACAGCACCTGCACGCACCATTATTTCTTATGGGAAATGATGATTTGGTTTACGAGTGTTTCGGAACACAAGCCCACTTCCGGAATGAATTATGCTCGTAATCCAGGGTTCCACTGTATATTCTATGTAAATGTAGTTGAGAAAGCAAGCTGAATCAAGAAGTTGACATCAACAGTCATCTAAAAATATATTTTATCAGATTTACTTTAGTTTTGAATTTGCAACCTTCTAGAATATCACAAAAAAATTTAAAATTGCAGAATACATACTGTACAGTCCTATCTTTTATTTTACAGTATTGCGAAAATATTCATAATATTCTCCCCACAGCTGCATTTCCCTGCTACCCATAAATCTCTATTCATCTGTCCTAGGCCTTATCTCATTCCATGAATTCTTCTGTTGTGTGTCAAACTACCAAAATGTACTCACTCTGCTGAGCTGCTCGAGTAAACTGTGGTTTTGTTCTGAGAGCTCGGTGATGGTCCGGGTCTTGTCCCGATCAGCCTCACGCAGCTGCACCTTGTGCTTCTCCAGCTCACCCTTGAGCTGCTGCACATCAGTCTCCAGCTCAGCCACACGACCTTCCCACTCGCCTTCTCGTATTTCCAAGCGTTTTCGCAACTCATGCTTTTCCTGCTCCAAAGTCTGTAGATGAAAAGAGGATACAAAATTTTGTCAGATATTCCTACATAGTTTTAAGCTACGTTTATTAGTGAAAATAAGAGCTTTTCCACACACATGCACGCGCACACACACACACACACACACACACACACACACACACACACACACACACACACACACACACACACACACAAACTCTGTGATGAGAACTCATGGGATTGGGACTAAACAGCTGTCCCAATAAGAAAAGTACTTCGTCCAAAGACTAATAAAAACACATTTACAAGGGAGCATAGATTGGACTTTGAAGCAATGGCAAAAAGTCATATGGTCTAATGAGTTCAGATTTACCCTACTTTAGAGTGATGGGGACCTCAGGGTATAAACAGCAGCATATGAAGCGATGCACCCATCATCAATAATGGCCACTGTATACGCTTCTGGATACTAAGACATGTGGTTGCTTCACATGGTTAGGTCTAGACTCAGCAACATTATGTGGCAATAAAATGTAATTTGACAATTAACAAAGTCAATAAATGAAAAAAAGTCAGTTGATGACCTGAATGTACTGAATGACCATGGAGTTTTTCTTCCCTGATGAAACAGGCATATTCCGAATTTGGAAATTGTGAAAAGTGTGGTTCTGAAAATGAATAATTTTCGCACATGAATTTGCCACCACAATGTGCACTGTAATCAAAGCTAAAGACAGTCAAGGAAATCAGTGTGTAGTGTTTTTTTTTTTGCCAGGCAGTGTAGGTTTCAGTAGGTCAACTCTTAAGCCTCATGAAGCTGAAATATAAAATGTAATACATTTTACTCTGATATCAAAATAACTAATTTTATAATCAAAACTCTCCTTTATGCTTTTCAGTTAACCAATTGATAGGGCTAACATGAGGTATCCGTTTTGTCGCTAAGCTCTAGGGTGACAAAAATATTTGATGAGTGAAAAGGGTATAAATTATGTTTCATATCTGCAAAGTCATCCATAAAAGTTATCTCTGGAGTGTGAAAAATGACTCACATGGGAATTCTAATCAGTTGAATTTGAAGCTTGATCCCAGACTATTGACCATTTGGCTAAATATTAACTGATATTATATATGGACAAAATAACTAGAAAAATAACTTGACCCAGCTGCTAGTAGTTGGCACCACATCAATAATAACTTTGACTCCAGCAATAGGTGGAACATATCAAAGTAGCATCTACATAAAAAACTGGACCCAGGGTTTCCTACCAGAACTTCGGCAGAAAGCATCACACTGCCTGTTCTAACTTGCTGTTTGGCCTTTTTGGCCCAGGAAAGTGATGCACATGGACCCAGCCATCATTATAATATAAAAGAAAATGATTCAATGATTCCCGCAACAGGAATACATTGGTATTCACTTCCATTGTCTGTGATATTAATGTTATGGCTGCGCTGCCTGTACACCTCCTCATTTATACAGTTATCCAATCAGCCAACAGGTAGCAGCAGAGCTAAGCATAATAGCATACATATAGAGGTCAAGAGCTTCATTTATCATCAAAGAATACCCGAATGGGAAACAAATGTGACATCAGTCACACTAACCATGGCATAGTTGATGGTACCAAAATGGCTAATCCCCTCTGATGTTTACACAGTAGTCTCTGGAGTCTACACAGAATGCTTTGAAAAACAAACAAAAAAGATCCTGTGTGCAGAGAGTCTGCAGGCTGAGGCACCTTGTTGAAAGATCAAGAAGTGTATCGTAACTCAAGTAAGTATTCTTTACAACTCTTATTAACAGTCTTATTCAGAATGCACAACCAATCAAACTTTGGGGAAGATAGGCTACAGCAGCAAAAGACTAGCAAAAGGCTCTTGGCAGACAGAAGTGGAAACCGTGTGGTCTTCTGCTGTTTTACCCCAATTCAGAGCTTTAGGTAAGTTGTAAAGACAGTTCTGTGTAAACCATAGAACCAGCTTTGTGTGAAATTCACAGAATCTCAATAGTTTATGAAATAATTACACAAGCCCCTCTGGTAGAAACATACAGGCCATGATCAACAGTAATCACAAATTATCTGAATCTTTTATTTTATTGTGCAGCTGCCATGAACATACATGAATGTGTGAGTGTGCATGTGCTACTCATCAAGGGTACAGTAGTGACAGTACATTATAACTAGTAAACTATACATTTTCTTCTTCCTTCATTATTTATAGTGCCTTACCTCTAGCTTTTCGTTAAGGTCCTTGGTCATTTTTTCATATTGCTTTGTGAGGTCCTGGTTTCTTTCGAGCAGCGCTTTCCCGAGTTTTGCAGCCAGGACCAAGTCCTTCTCTTTCTGGTGGAAGAGCGCTAGAAGATCCGTGTCCTGGTCGTTTATGGCCAGTTCCTCTTCCCTTTCCCGTGCAAGCATAGTCAGTTCTTCCTCCAGAACCGTGCCGAGTCCTCCGGGCCCGATGTGAAGGAGTGACTGATGCAGATTATTGAATGGAGGCGGATGAGTGAAGTCTCCTCGTGAGGCTGGAGGAGTTTGCGAGTCGCAGTCCGCGCAGGCGCTGTCCAACTCAGCTGGTGCTGAAATCGCGGCCGCAACAGACGAAACAGAGTGTAGATTGAGGCCGAAAGCTGACATCGCAAAATAACCCGGGGGATCAAACTGCTATATAGCCTCTATCTTTTCAGTCTTTTCATCGGGTCTGGGCGATTTAATCCGCTAAGCCCCATGGAGGACGGTGAGGAAATTATGGAATATACCAAATGCCTGCAAATTATTCCATTGCCTGAAATGTACAGTTAGCAATACCGAGTCATTTCTTCTTTTGTTCTTTCGTCTTCCCTCGCTTAATACACATATATAAACCCTATGTGTCTGTTAATCGCCTCAGAAATCCCAAAGAATACAGCTGCTTCCACAGGTGTAGAATTGGTTTTTGTTTCCCCGATTCCTACGTTATCCACCTTGACGCACACACTCCACCGTTCCATGGGCCCATCTTAATGCATCTGGGTCTTGTGTCGCCATTACGGTGGTCCTTTACACCTGGTACATTTAGCAAGCGGCCTGACCTAAAACAAATATCGAGACTCCTTTCGATGTTTGTGCGCGAGCTCTGCGTACGTCGCACCTTCTGCCTGAGCTCGCCCGCACCCGTGACGTCAGTCCTACAAACTGTTAACCCATTGGCTGAATGTAATAACGCCATATGTCAGTACGCTACGTGCCTGACGCGGATGCGCTCTTACTGATGGCATGGCGCTAGGACATGCCCCGTAACTCATTAACAATTCCAATAATCTGCCATGGATTTCATCCACTCGAGAGAATAAAAACATAAAATGTGAGTCTCACATTCATTCTCACTGAATGGGTGTTACAGTTAGGAAGTCTTGGAGGTGGTGTGTGTTATGGGTGCTATAAAATACAACATCGCATTCAAATTCATTTCCCTTGTGCAGTAGGATTCATTTAGGCAACGTGCGAGATCAAGTCAAATAAGTGTAAATGAAAGTAACTGAATAAAATAATTGAGCAAAATATATTGCCACAATTCTGTTATTAAAATAATGTCAGGATCTTCAGTCTCTGTCCAAATTCATACATGATCTCTATTATGGGACAAGCTACAGACATTTACATAAATACTCAATTTAATTCAATTCAATTTTATTTGTATAGTGCTTTTAATAACGGTCATTGTCGCAAAGCAGATTTACAGAATTAAAAGAAAATTATGGAAGTGTGTATGAAATGTAAGAAAATGTGCATGAATTAAAATGATCAGATTATCCCTGATGAGCAAGCCGAGGGCGACGGTGGGAAGGAAAAACTCCCTGAGATGGCAAAAGGAAGAAACATTGAGAAGACTCACCCCATCCTCATTTGGGTGATAACGGATAGCAAGAATTGTTTTGCAGTCATACTGTGTATTAGGCAGCTGGAAGTTGAATACAACATATGATATCTTTAAGGCTCAGGTAGACTGTAGGAAATTCCAGCCCTGAAATATTGAGTGACAGCAGTCACAAGTCTGCTCAAAGAGCAGCTCTCTGCATCAGCCAATCCAGGACAGTGTTTGTGATAAAGTGGAACCATCCCCAGTCACCACACGCATCCCAAACAGACTGCTTGGGGACTCAATGTGACGAGATCCTCAACCAGAAGTGAAGCACCAAGATTAGTCAGACAGATCCAGATGGCAGAGAGGGTCTAGGTTACTGGCATCCCTGGAGTGACATGTGTAGCTCGACAGAGAGAGGTGTATGTATGAGGAATTCATAAAGTGTATGTATATTTACTACAGAGAAATAGGATAAATCAAATAGGATTTGAGCCAGGAGAGGGCCTTTCCATTAATCCATGGCACTTTTTCAAATTTTTTTTATCTGTGAAGAAGAATACTATGATCAATTGTGTCAGAAACTGCACTAAGGTCAGGTAACACAAGCAAAGAGACTCAACCTGAGGCCAGTAAGCGGTCATTTACAGCTTATAAGGCCCCATTTTTTGGACCACCATTGCATTGCAAAGAAAGATTACTCAGGATGTATTTACATTGGACAACATACATCAAATACATACACATGCTGCCATCTTGAAAGGATTTGTGTTTGTTGAGGATTTTTGCATATTTGTGACTTAACAAATTGCCACTGCTATATCACAAATATGTTACACAGTAAAATAACAAACAAAAGGCAAAATTAAAATGTATTGTAGCCTTGCACCGCCAGGGTCTGGGTTCGATCCCCGGCCAGGCTCGATTCCCGTCTCTGTGTGCATGGAGTTTGCATGTTCTCCCCGTGCTTGGTGGGTTTCCTCCGGGTACTCCGGTTTCCTCCCACAGTCCAAAGACATGTAGATTAGGCTAATTGGCGTTCCCAAATTGTCCGTAGTGAATGTATGTGTGTATGTCTGTGCCCTGCGATGGATTGGCACCCTGTCCAGGGTGTACCCTGCCATGTGCCCTAAGTCTCCTGGTATAGGCTCCAGGCCCCCCGTGACCCTGAATACAGGATTAAGCGGTATAGATGATGAGTGAGTGAGTTGTGTCAAAACTCTTTAAAGTGTGTCTTTAAAGAGTCATACTTTGAATGCTTTTTTTAATAACTCATCTTATACTCTGATTTCGGTGGCTTAGTGACGTAGTGGACAGCACTGTGGCCTGACTCATCCAGAATCAAGGGTCTGATTCCCACCTCTGGTATGTGTGTGTGTGTGTGTGTGTGTGTGTGTGTAGTTTCTCCCCATGCTTGATGGGTTTCCTCCGGGTAACCCAGTTTTCTTCCAGTGCCCATTAGATTAATTGGTGATTGCAAATTGCCTGTTGTGTGTGTAAGTTAGTGAGTGTATGTGTGTAAAATGTAAATTGTAAAATGTATTGTATATTTACAAACAAGTATCAGACATAGAAAAATAAGAGAAAATGTCCAATAAAAATAATAATAAAAAAGCAAATGAAAACAAAAAACCTATTCACTCTGTACTGAATAAAAAAAAATAACACTACCCTCTAGTGGACAAGAACTACAGTACCTAAGACTAAGAACTTCCCTAATAAATGTGACTGCAGTTATCGACTTTATTTTTTCTCACGTAGAGTTTTATACTAAGGGAAAGCTTAGTATAAAATTTAGCAAAATGAGCATGTGTGTGTATTTAGTAAAATTAACAGTTTTGTTAGAATATAGGAGAAAATTACATCACCATAAGAAAAAATATGCATGTTGAATAATGCAAAGGAAACTAGCCAATAGTCATTTTTAAACAACATGGTACTAAACTTTTAATACAATTTCCCTTTGCAATTAATAAAGTACTTACCATGCACTTACCATGCACTTTACATCAGCTTCAGTTTGCCACTGTGTTTGAAGCCACTTGTTGTCAACCTACGTAGAGTGACATTCAAATGGGTTTGCAGTCATCCCTGTTATTGTCTGCTGCTTGACCATATTCTATTTGGGATTTTTAAGGATGGAAGGAAGTTGATGCTCACTGTATCCTTGTGCCAGCGAAATTAAAATGTAACCCTTTTTTCCCTAACTCCAATTTTTTTTGTTATTGTGTGTATATGTTTCCTCATTAAATAAGATTTAAATAAGATTTGATTTTGATAATCAGTAACTAATAAAGCAGAATTAAATGTGTTTGTGCTAGAATTCTACAGACACTGGAATGGAATGATGGAATGACTGCCATGATTGAAGAGCTGCTGATTTAAGAAAAACTTGAAAAAAAAGGTAAATAATGATTATGACACTGGGTCTAGGAAAGGCAACAGTTTTATGCACAATTTTGCTAATGATCCTTTTTCCAAATTATCGGCGCGCACACACACACACACACACACACAATGCAATTTGGGAACTCTAATTAGCCTACCCTAGTGAAAAAAAAATGCTTTAGTGTATTACAAATATATTCAAATCTTCGATAGTACATTGCAAATATACTTGCAAAATATCACAGCTATGAAAAAGTTGTACTTTCAGTTAATATATAAAAAATATACTAACATCCTGCTTTTACCATTTGGAATTAAACTTGCATTTTAACATACTTCAAAATAATTGTATTATAGTACACTTTCCAAAAATATATAATAAGAAAATATACTTTAGGTAAAGGGTCTGTGTAATTACCAAAGCACACACCCTAAAAAATGCTGCTGGATAAATATTGGACCAACTACATGCTGGGTTAACCCAGCAAGATGGGTAAAATATTCAATGGAAATGCTAGGTCATATTTAACTATAATGCTGGGTTAATTCTACCTCACAAATAGGTTGTGGTTATTATTTTTATGTTTTACATATCTATTTGTAAAACAGTTTAAACAGTTAAATTACTTTGATATACTGGTCTATTACAACAACAAAAAAAAATCTAAGCTTTGACCTTATATTTAACATTTACATTTCCTCTTAAAAGTGAGGAGGAAGACCAAAAAAAAAAGACACGAAACTGACAGCCACTGAATACACTGGTGAACTTCGGAGAAGGGGCGGGCTTGTCTGTGATGTTAGCTGTCACTAGCTAACCCAACTCCAACCCAATTCCCTGTAAATAACCCAGAACAATTAACCAACAGAAGCAACCCAGCATTTGGGTAGTAAAAACAACCCAGCCATTTTTTAGTGTGCACTCATTTAAAATTTATTTTAAATACATTTTTGGCAAATCTTTTAAAAATCTGGTCAAAATAATTGTTGTAACAATGTACAGAAAGTACAGTCATGGCCAAAAGTTTTGAGGATGACTGAAATATTGTTTTTCACAAAGTTTGCTGCTAAACTGCTTTAGATCTTTGTTTCAGTTGTTTCTGTGATGTACTGAAATATAATTACAATTATATCAAAGGCTTTTATTGACAATTACATGACATTTATGCAAAGAGTCAGTATTTGCAGTGTTGGCCCTTCTTTTTCAGAATCTCTGCAATTCGACTGGGCTGCTCTCAATCAAATTCTGGGCCAAATCCTGACTGATAGCAACCCATTCTTTTATAATCACTTCTTGGAGTTTGTCAGAATTAGTGGGTTTTTGTTTGTCCACCCGCCTCTTGAGGGTTGACCACAAGTTCTCAATGGGACTAAGATCTGGGGAGTTTCCAGGCCATGGACCCAAAATTTCAACGTTTTGGTCCCCAAGCCACTTAGTTATCACTTTTGGCTTATGGCACGGTGCTCCATCATGCTGGAAAATGCATTGTTCTTCACCAAATGGCTATTGGATTGTTGGAAGAAGTTGCCGTTGGAGGGTGATTTGGTACCATTCTTTATTCATGGCTGTGTTTTTGGGCAAAATTGTGAGTGAGCCCACTCCCTTGGATGAGAAGCAACCCCACACATGAATGGTCTCAGGATGCTTTACTGTTGGCATGACACAGGACTGATGGTAGCGCTCACCTTTTCTTCTCCGGACAAGCCTTTTTTCAGATGCCCCGAACAATCGGAAAGAGGCTTCATCCGAGAATATGACTTTGCCCCAGTCCTCAGCAGTCCATTCGCCATACTTTTTGCAGAAGATCAATCTGTCCCTGATGTTTTTTTTGGAGAGAAGTGGCTTCTTTGCTGCCCTTCTTGACACCAGGCCATCTTCCAAAAGTCTTCGCCTCACTGTGCGTGCAGATGCGCTCACATCTGCCTGCTGCCATTCCTGAGCAGGTCTGCACTGGTGGCACTCCGATCCCGGTGCTGAATCCTCTTTAGGAGATGATCCTGGAGCCTGCTGGACTTTCTTGGACGCCCTGAAGCCTTCTTAACAAGAATTGAACCTCTTTCCTTGAAGTTCTTGATGATGCTATAAATTGTTGATTTAGGTGCAATCTTAGTAGCCACAATATCCTTGCCTGTAAAGCCATTTTTATGCAACGCAATGATGGCTGCACTCGTTTCTTTGCAGGTCACCATGGTTAACAATGAAAGAACAATGATTTCAAGCATCACCCTCCTTTAACATGTCAAGTCTGCCATTCTAACCCAATCAGCCCGACATAATGATCTCCAGCCTTGTGCTCATCAACATTCTCACCTGAGTTAACAAGATGATTACTGAAATGATCTCAGCAGGGCCTTTAATGACAGCAATGGAATGCAGTGGAAAGTTTTAACAAGATGGCGTTAATTTTCATGGCAAAGAAGGACTATGCAATTCATCTGATCACTCTTCATAACATTCTGGAGTATATGCAAATTGCTATTATAAAAACTTAAGCGGCAACTTTTCCAATTTCCAATATTTATGTAATTCTCAAAACTTTTGGCCACGACTGTATACATTAGAATATAAATTTTAGCATATGGTAGTGTAAGTATATTTTTAGTTAAATTTGAATGTACTTATTCATATGTATTTATTTATGATAATATATAGTGCGCAAGCGCTTTCAGACTAATTTTTGAATGCTGAATCTCTCTCCCTCCCGCTCTCAAACTTGTTTTTGTGCGCTGAATCTCACTTTTGCGTGCTCAAGGTCATTTATGTGTGTTTGAACTCTTTCTCTTCTGTGCACTCAGTATCATATCCCTTGCACGAACTGCAGCATCATTAGAACTCTGCAACTATTCCAGCTAACCAGAGACTAGACTAAGGGCAACACCAGCCAATCAGAAACTGAAGGCAGGCAGATTCGGTATGACCCTGTATGATATAATAAACGAATATTCAAAAAGTAAAACCTATGCAAAGCTTGTGTGTGGACCGCATGGTCCGCTGCGGCGACCCCTTGCCGGGAGCAGCCAAAAGACTAACAACATGTACGTTAGTACACATAGCTATGCACTAAGTATACTTAAAATTGTTCCACTTTAGAACACACAAGTTTACAGTAGTTAAAAGTGGCGGCCGGTCAATAAAGTTAGGCAGAGAAGAATGTTACTTTAACATGTAATAATTTAACATAATAATTACTAATTTTAATAATGAAATAAAGTAATTTAGTCACAATATTCCGCTGTATTTCTTAATATAATTTATTTGCAAAAAATCTAAACTGTATTACGTTCATTTGTGTTCGTGTACGCGGGGCGCCGGACAAACGAGTGTCTATGTAGACACGTAAATCTTTGAAAAGCATGTGACCTGAGGCTGAGCTCTGATTGGATCTTTTCAAATCATTCTTCGGGCGCAGCATTGTGCGCCCTGAACCCTCCCACGTTTGTTCTTAGCGAATCAATATTGTTTTTAAATATTTGGGCTCATGTGATTGGACCATTCTCAACGAGTCTTTTCCAGCACTTCTTATGGCAAGCGAAGCTGCTGTCTGGATGCGATGTGAGTCATGCTTTTATTGTATGCTAGTAGTATTTACAGGCGAGTAAATACAAATTATTTTGCACAAGCCGCCACTGGTACTTAATAGACTTAAAATTGTGCATTTATACAATTTAAGTACAACTTTAATGCACTTAGAACAAAATTAGCTGTTCCAAAATAGAAAACTTCAAGTAGACTAGTGATTAGTCTGTCTGCAAGTATGCTTACAGTAAGTATGCTTTATCATGTTAGTATTTGATATACAGTACTTAGCATACTTTTTTTTCCCCCTTGGGTAATCTGCATGTCTTTGGACTGTGGGAGAAAACCAGAGTACACGAAGTCAAGCACGGGGAGAACATGCAAACTCTATGCACACAGACCCGAGACGGGTCTTAAACCCAGACCCTAGAGCAGGGGTGTCCAAATCCAGTCCTGGAGGGCCAGTGTCCAACACAGTTTGGTGCTTCTTCTTCTCAAACACAGCTGATTTAACTTATCTGCTAATTACTAGGTTCCGTGGGTGTGTTTAGGTGTTGGTGAATTACAAACTGTGCTGGTCACTGGCCCTCCAGGACTGGATTTGGACACCCCTGCCCTAGAGAGATCCCAGTGCTAACCACTAAGTCACCATGTCACCTGTTTTTGATTCAATTCAAGTTAATTAAATTTTAATTATATGGGACTTTTACCAGTGGACATGGTCTCAAAGCAGTGTTACAGGAATTAAAATGTGGGGTATAAAAAAAAAAAAAAAAAAGGAAATATATAGATTATCCATGGACGAAATTGTTGGTACCCTTCGGTCAATGAAAGAAAAACTCACAATGGTCACAGAAATAACTTTAATCTGACAAAAGTAATCATTTAAAAAAATTCTATGAACGTTAACCAATGAAAGTCAGACATTGCTTTTCAACCATGCTTCAACAGAATTATAAAAAAAAAATAAACTCATGGAACAGGCCTGGACAAAAATGATGGTACCCCTAGAATCCGATAATCCGAATGGTAACAAAAGAGCCCAGAAAGACTTCTAAAGAGATCCAAGGTCAACTTCATGCTCAAGGAACATCAGTGTCGGATCGCACCATCCGTCGTTGTTTGAGCCAAAGTGGACTACATGGGAGACGACCAAGGAGGACACCATTGTTGAAAACAAATCATAAAAAAGCCAGACTGGAATATGACAAACTACATGTTGACAAGCCACAAAGCTTCTGGGAGAATGTCCTATGGACAGATGAGACAAAAATTTAACTTTTTGCCAAGGCACATCAGCTCTATGTTCACAGACGGAAAAATGAAGCACATCAAGAAAAGAACACTGTCCCTACTGCGAAACATGGAGGAGGCTCTGTTATGTTCTGGGGCTGCTTTGCTGCAACTGGCACAGGGTGTCTTGAATCTTTATCTGTGCAGGGTACAATGAAATCTCCAGACTATCAAGGGATTCTAGAGAGAAATGTGCTGGCCAGTGTCAGAAAGCTGGGTTTCAGTCGCAGGTCATGGGTCTTGCAACAGGACAATGACCCAAAACACACAGCTAAAAACACCCAAGAATGGCTAAGAGGAAAACATTGGACTATTCTAAAGTGGCCTTCTAGGAGCCCTGACCTCAATCCTATTGAGCATCTTTGGAAGGAGCTGAAATATGCTGTCTGGAAAAGGCACCCTTCAAACCGGAAACAACTGGAGCAGCTTGCTCATGAGGAGTGGGCCAAAATACCTGCAGAGAGGTGCAGAACTCTCATTGACAGTTACAGGAATCGTTTGATTGCAGTGATTGCCTCAAAAGGTTGTGCAACAAACTATTAAGTTAGGGGTACCATCATTTTTGTCCAGGCCTGTTCCATGAGTTCATTTTTTTTTATAATTTCGTTGAAGCATGGTTGAAAAGCAATGTCTGACTTTCATTGGTTAACATTCATAGAATTGTTATTTATTATTACTTTTGTCAGATTAAAGTTATTTCTGTGACCATTGTGAGTTTTTCTTTCATGTCAAAAGTAGTATCTTGAAATCGATGCGAAATTTCACAGGGAGCCAATGCAGTGTAGATAAGATAGGGGTGATGTGCTCGTATCTTCTGGTTCTAGTGAGGACTCTCGCTGCTGCATTCTGGACTAACTGAAGCTTGTTTATACACCTAGTTGAACAGCCAGACAGTAAGGCGTTACAATAGTCCAACCTAGAGGTGATAAAAGCATGAACTAGTTTTTCTGCATCATTTAGTGACAATATGTTTTCTTATCTTGGCAATATTTCTAAGGTGAAAGAAAGCTATTCTGGTGATATTATCTACATGAGCTTCAAACGAAAGGCTGGAATCTATAATCACACCGAGGTCTTTAACTGTTGCACTTGATGGAACAGAAAGGCCATCTAAAGTTACAGTGTGATCAGAAAGCTTACTTCTAGCTACTTGTGGTCCTATGACTAGAACTTCTGTCTTATCAGGATTAAGCAGAAGAAAATTAATTAACATCCAATCTCGTATGTCCTGCACACACTGCTCAATTTTAGCAAACTGGTTTTTCTCATCTGGTTTTGCTGAGACATATAATTGTGTGTCATCAGCATAACAATGAAAACTAATACCATGTTTACGAATTATGTTGCCCAGAGGAAGCATGTAAAGGGAAAAAAGCAGTGGGCCTAAAACTGAGCCCTGTGGAACACCAAACTCCACTTGAGAACATGAGGAATGGTCATCCAAACTGATAACGATCAGTCAAGTAGGATCTGAGCCACAAGAGGGCAGTTCCCTTAATTCCTACTACCTTTTCTAATCTGTGAAGGAGAATACTATGATCAATGGTGTCAAAAGCTGCACTGAGGTCCAGTAACACAAGTATAGTGACGCAACCCTGATCAGAGGCCCATAGGAGGTCGTTTACTACTTTAACAAGTGCTGTCTCTGTGCTGTGATGAGGCCTAAATCCTGACTGATACAGTTCATTTATGCTATTTCTGTGTAGATGTGAACATAGCTGCTGTGATACTACCTTTTCCAAAATCTTGGAGATAAACGGAAGGTTTGATATCGGCCTGTAATTAGAAAGCAGACAGGGGTCAAGGTCAGGTTTCTTGATTAGCGGTTTAATAACGGCTAATTTAAAGGATTTGGGGACATACCCACTACTGAGTGAACAGTTAATTACTTTCAACAGGGGTTCTATTATTGCTGGTACTATCTGCTTGAGAAAATGTGTCGGTATAGGATCTAATATACAGGTTGATGATTTTGAAGAAGAGATGAGTGAAATTAGTTCCCTCGCTTCAAGGGGAGTAAAGTGTTCTAAGTTCTGATGTGATGTGGTTAGATCATCTGAATTATTTAAATTGTCTGGTTTCAAAGCCTGAATTTTTTGCCTAATATTTATGATTTTATTATTGAAAAAGTTCATGAAATCCTCACTACTGCATGATGTTGTTGTGGAGATTTCTGCAGTGGTCTTGTTTTTAGTTAATTTAGCTACGGTATTAAATAAAAATCTCGGGTTGTTTTTGTTATTTTCTATAAGAGTGGAGAGATACGTTGATCTAGCATCACTGAGAGCTTTTTTATAGTTCAGGATGCTCTCCTTCCAAGCTATTTTGAATACTATCAATTTAGTTTGGCGCCATTTACGTTCGAATTTGCGAGCGGTTTGTTTTAAAGCACGTGTGTGGTCATTATACCAAGGAGCGAGTTTCTTATCTCTAATCATTTTCCTTTTAACTGGAGCGACATTATCTAAGCTATAACGAAGTGCTGACTCTAGATATTCATTCGCCTGTTCGAGTTCTGTGAAGTCAGATGGCGATCCAATCAAAGTAGATAATTCTGGAAGATTATTGATAAAGCTCTGTGCGGTATTTGATGTAAATGTACGTTTAAGGTGGAAGCGCGGTGCTGTGCATACATTATTACTATAACACGCTTTAATCGAGACAAGGTAGTGATCTGAGATAACTTCAGACTGTGGAATTGTGGTTATATTTCCTATACTTAATCCGAAGGATAATATTAAATCCAAAGTGTGACCTGCTTTATGAGTGGGTCCTACTACACACTGATTTACTCCTACTGAGTCCAGTATGGACAAGAATGCTGTTCTCAGAGGGTCTTCTGGATTCTCAAAATGAATATTAAAGTCTCCAGCAATTAACGCTTTATCTACAGAAACAACAAGGTTTGAAAGGAAATCTGCAAATTCGCAGAGAAACTCCGAGTACGGCCCAGGGGGTCTGTAAATGATGATTAGCGGGATTGACTGAGCTGACTTCATGTTACTATAGAGAACTTCAAATGCATTAGATTTAAAACTGTGTTTTTGTACGAGAGACAGATTATCGTTATAAATAACTGCGATGCCTCATCCTCTACCAGTTAGCCGAGGCTGGTGTATGTAGCTGTATCCAAGAGGACTAGCTTCATTTAGAGCCACATACTCGTCCTGTTTAATCCAGGTTTCTGTTAAACATAATATATCAAGCTCCTGATCTGTGATAGTTTCATTAACAATAACTGCTTTAGATGCGAGAGATCTAATATTTAACAGTCCTAGCTTCAGATCAGAGGTGCTGGCTGCGCATTCAGTGTGGTCTGAGTTTGTGGTCTCGATGTTAATTAAATTACTAAAACAGACTTTCTGAGTCTTTCTAAATGTATGTTTATGTTTATCTCGGGGAACAGACACAGTCTCAATATGATGAACCCTGAGTGACGACTCTATGCAGCTAGCAGACGGTTGGTTTAGCCTGTTTGTCTGCTCCCTGGCCTGGGCTCTGGATTGTCACCGATTAACTAGGCCTCTTCTGAGACTATGTGCTATACTACAAGAAATGAGAGCAGCACCTTCCCGTGTGAGATGGACACCGTCCCGCCCTAACAGGCCAGTTTTGCCCTCAAAAGTCTTCCAATTGTCAATGAAGCCCACGTTGTTTTCGGAGCACCACCTGGACATCCAGCGGTTCAGCGACCATAACCTGCTGTAAGCTATGTCGCCACGTCTCACTGGGATGGGACCAGAGCAAACTACTTCTTCGGACATCGCCTTCGCTATTTTAAACACCTCTGTAAAGTTACTCTTACTAACCTCTGACTGACGAAGGTGTATATCGTTAGCTCCAGCATGTACCACTATCTTAGAGAACCTATTCTGACCTAGAGCCCAAAGATTACCTGCTATGTCCGGTGCTCTGGCTCCCGGGATACACCTGACCACTGCCGCTGGCGCCCCTAAAGGCCTAGCTAATTTCACATGTCTCAGTATAGAGTCTCCTATAACCAGAGCTCTTTCAGGTTTCTCAGCGGGTGCATCACTGAGGAGAGCGAACCTGTTGGACACGTGAAGCGCAGAAGAGGTGTGCTCCGGTGGGCTAGCCTTAGTGTTAGCTTTGGCTGAACGAGTATGCCGCCGAGTCGTCACCCACTCGCCCCGCTGTGAGGGCTCTACTGCCGGAGTCGGGGGATGATTATCTCCACCTGTAGCACCCAGACTTTCCACTACAGGATTCCTTGATGATGGTTTACCACTATCCTTCCAGATTTTAATAATGTGTTTTACAGTTGCTAGCTGAACCATATTAATCATTGCAGTAATTACAAAGTGGAAACTATCTTAACTATTTGCTTGGTTAAATCAAGGTGGTGTCTTTTTTTGGTCAGGCAGCTTATAACATGTGTACTGTAACTCATATGTGCGCACACACACACACACACACACACACACTCACACTCACACACACACACACACACACACACACTCACACTCACACTCACACACACACTTGCGTGCCTCTAGCTTGTCTACAAAAACTTCCCCTCTATGCATACCCATGCTGAACAATGCCCCCATCGCTACAAATAATACATTTTTCCTTATACTGCAATGTTTTTGAACCAGTTCTGAGTACATTTCATCATATTTGCAAATACATTTATGTGCTATCGTTCATAAGACATGTGCTCAGCACACTACACCTTGTTGCCTGGTAACCTAACTAGAAATATATTGGCATAGCAGCGGCATGAGGCTTGACTATTACAGGTATTGTTATTTTAATAGAAAATAAAAATGGACCCAGTTTTGTCTAATGCTGATTGCTTATTCAATTCAATTTTATTTGTATAGTGCTCTTAACAATTGTTGCAAAGCAGCTTATGATTATGAAGATCAATTTCCAACTCACTCGTGAAATATCTCCGTAATAGTGTAATAGCTATAAGTCATTTTATAGTTTCATGAATAACTATAAATTCAATTAATTATTATAAGGTAATTACAGTATTTTTACATAAGGAACACGCAGTGTAAAGATGGTGCAAGGGCAAATTTAATAATAAGGTAATTTGTTAACCTATTACATAAGTCATTTATCACTTGGGAAAGTGACAGTCACTCTGCACACCAATTTAATTAAAACTTCAGTGTCCATTCTATAAGCATTTGATAATACAATGAGAATTGTCAGAGTGTCAGAGAAGAATCTTACCTAGGAAAAAAAAACGGAAAGCATTTAGTTTAGGCAGTGACTCAGTTGCTATGTACAGCTACTGCAGTATATGTGTGTGTGTGTGTGTGTGTGTGTGAGAGAGAGAGAGAGAGAGAGCGAGAGAGAGCACACTGTGGGAGAAAGAATGAGGCAGAGAGGGAGCTCTTTGCCAAGCTCAATGTGCGAGTGCACATTTCTGAGCTGCCTGCAAGTGTGATTTGCTGCTCTACTAGGATGCTGTTTCTCTCTCCCCGACACTATCATAGCCCATAGCTTAATCTTACTCAACAACCCTGCATTCTGCTCTGAAGATGACGTCCCTGAATGTATCCAGACATATTGACCCCTCTCACTGCCTATGGGCATCCAAGAAGCCACACCACTGGGCATTTTTCCTCAGGAGCTGCCCTTTTTGAAGTGGAACCTCTGTCACTAATCCTTGAAAGTGAGTACTAGATGGAAAATACAGATCATTTGTGTTAACTATTACTTAACAGCGCGAAGATTGTGGTATTTTCATATGCAAATGTATTGTGCATGTGTTGATATCTGCATAGATAGATAGATAGATAGATAGAGAGGGATGGAGGGAGGGAGGGAGAGAGAGAGAGGGGGAGATTTTTCTTTCTTGGTTATGGTGACTTCAAAATATGTGTATACTGAAATCAGCTAGTAGTGTGTTGTAACCTCTGTACAATTGTCTGTAAGCAGTAAGAATTCACACTGCTGATTAGTATGAAAAATGTATGATAATGTAAGTAAAATTGCATTAGCAGTTGTAGCTTTTCCACTGGCTTCATCCATATCAAATTCAATGAAATCATGCATTTTGTGTGTAATAGTTGTTGTAGTTGTTACCTTACCCAGGGATAGATCAGTCAGTGCTTCCTGTATTGGAAAGTGTTGGTAGTCACGACACTTCACTCTGAAACAAGTAACTTCTACATTAATATATATATATTTTTTTACACTTCTCTGACATAGTAGAAGAAAACAGAATATTGTCCGTGTTTGTACTTTTTAAATGTCAATATTGTTAATTTAATATTTAAGCATATTAAGCAAAGAGCTCAACCATACAAATAGTACTGGATATGTGTGATGTAATGGCTGGATGCCCATGGCGTATGCCGAGATGGAAATGTACTATGTGGGTGTAGAAGCATCATAAAAAGAGCAGTACGAAGAGCCAAGATGTTGGATGAAACTCATTTCTATGGAAACAGCACATTGTCCAACCTTCAACTTGCTTGTCTCTTAATATAGCTACAGGTAAAGAGATATGTTGCAGCAGATCTGAAACCCAAATCATAAACTTTGTGCATTCATGTCACACTGGTTACACTGGTGTAAGGTGTATACAAATATGTTGGACGTAGTCTTGCAGAAGCTGGCAGGCTGTCATTTTCATACCAGTACATGTTATTAGAAGTCGTGAGGAGCTTGCAGCTTTCAATAATCTCTGAGTGCTTTCGTGTCCCCTTCTCTACAAGCACTGAAAATTGCTTTAAAAAATGTCTTCTCTCCTATACCTAAATCTTTGCTACTGTACAACCATCACTAAGGTTCCTTTATTGGAGTCGTGACTGAGACAAAAAAAAATGCTCCTGATACATCGTGACCATGGATACGGTCGATAGACAACAGCGAGCCAGACAACACACGCAGCAGAAATTTATGAAAAGCCATTAGGGCCAATATACTTGGAATTATGTAAACAATAATTTCAATGTTAACATGACTAATATCAGGATGTTCATTCATTGGGCAATCTGGTTGTTAGGTTTGTCTTATCCATAATTTTGTCTTTTGACACCATATATATGTATATATATTTGAACAGGTTATTTTCCTCATTTCCCACTCCAGAGAGTGGTGAGCCAAAAGAGTCACGATTCAATTCAATTCAGTTCAATTTTATTTGTATAGCGCTTTTAACAATTGACATTGTCGCAAAGCAGCTTTACACAATCAAAAGAAGCAAGTTTGTATAAAATGTGAATGTGTATGAATCAAAATGATAAGATTGAAGAAGGAAGTACACTGTTGTAAAATGCTATTTGAACATTTTTTGTGTTATTTGGAGGAAAGAATTTGGTTGCAAAGGCCAGCCTGTCTGCGCCGATCCCACGCAAAAGCTAATGCAGCAGAACGAAAAAAGTCAAGACTGGCCACGATAGAAAGGCATCAGAACACCCCGTGCACCACAGATGCTCATGCATGAGGCCCAGCAGGCAAAAAGTCCCAAAACTTCCCAGATTCCAATCTGAACAAGCATCCATAGGGAGACTGATTCATTGAGGACACACCCTGCTGACAACATCCTGGTCCCAGACACCATAAAAGTTTATAATTTATATATATTTTCTCAAACTTCACAACATTAGTTTAGATTTTTTTATTCTGTAAAATGGCTTTGCGACAATGAGTTAAAAGCACTTTATAAATAAAACTGAATTAAATTGAGTTTAATTTAATTATAAAGGGCGGCACGGTAGTGTAGTAGTTAGCACTGTCGCCTTGCACATCCAGGGTCAGGATTTGATTCCGATCTCTGTGCACATGGAGTTTGCATGTTTTCCCCATGCTTGGTGGGTTTTCTCCAGGTACTCCGGGTTCCTCCCACAGTCCAAAGACCTGCAAATTAAACTAAATGGCGTTGCCAAATTGCCCATAGTGAGTGTATGTCTGTGTGCCCTGCGATGGATTGGTATCCTGTCCAGGGTGTACCCTGCCTCATGCCCTGACCCTCCTAGGATAGGCTTTAGTCCCCCCACGACCCTGAATACAGGATCAAGCGCTATAGACGATGAGTGAGTGAATTATAAAGTCCACATTGTTTTTGGAGCACTACCTGGACACTACCTGACCATAACCTGCTATAAGCTAAGTCATCATGTTGCATTGGGATGGGGCCAAAGCATATAGTATTATGGCATCAAACATACTAACCTCTGACTGACTAAGACATACAGTACAGACCAAAAGTTTGGACACACCTTCTCATTCAAAGAGGTTGAATTTGTATTATGGCAAGAAAAAAGCAGCTAAGTAAAGAAAAACGAGTGGCCATCATTACTTTAAGAAATGAAGGTTAGTCAGTCCGAAAAATTGGGAAAACTTTGAAAGTGTCCCCAAGTGCAGCCACAAAAACCATCAATCGCTACAAAGAAACTGGCTCACATGCCCCAGGAAAGGAAGACCAAGAGTCACTTTGGCTGCTGGGAGGATAAGTTCATCCGAGTCACCAGCCTTAGAAATCGCAGGTTAACAGCAGCTCAGATCAGAGAGCAGGTCAATGCCACACAGAGTTCTAGCAGCAGACACATCTCTAGAACAACTGTTAAGAGGAGACTGTGTGAATCAGGCCTTCATGGTAGAATATCTGCTAGGAAACCGCTGCTAAGGACAGGCAACAAGCAGAAGAGACTTGTTTGGGCTAAAGAACACAATAAAGAAAACTCTTTGAATGAGAAGGTGTGTCCAAACTTTTGGTCTGTACTGTATATTCTTAGCTCTAACATGTATCTTGAAGAACCTGTGCTTTCCTAAGACCCTAAGATTATGTGCTATGTCTAATGTCAAGGCTGGAGATTGGAAGAACTTCTTTACCAAGTTGTGATGGGTTAATTCTTTCTGGAACTGTCTGATCTAGTCTGTCTATGCTGTCCTACAAAGTCCATCTGATGTCTTCAGCTGGAAACAAGTTGAAGTAGCATGTCACAGTTGTTGTCTCAAAGTACTGAGTAAATTTCAATAATGCTGGTGGCATAACTAGGTGCTGGAGGTAATAATTTATACTATTTTCAGAAACAGAGAACAGTGCAAGTGCCTCCAATTAGCAAGGTAGGCAATTGAGTTTGTCATAGCAGGGGAGAAGCTAATCAAAGGCAGCTGCAGGGCTGTACATGACATAGAAATGAGGCTTTACATGTGGAAGCAGATGTCATTTCCAGAAAACATCATAGAGAGCGAACATTGTGTTATATAGAGTGCTCAGTGAGAAAAGGATGGACACTAAAGAAAGAAAGAAAGCCAAATATGCAGAGAAGGGATGGAGCTGGGCTGTGGAGGTTGACGCTATTAAGTAAACCTGCCAAAGACTGCCCCTCAGTTTCTATCAGGAACTCTTACACAAGGATCTCTTGTGTAAGCTTCACTGGCAGTGTACTTCCATTAGCAACTTATTTGATCTATGCTGCTCCAGCCTATACAATGCAAGAAGCCCGGTTTGAGATGCACCAATATTATATTATATATATATATATATATATATATATATATATATTATATGTTTTCATAGCATATCTCTATTTTAAGGGCAAGAACAGCAGACCTTTTAGACCAACAGCACCACAAGAGATTAAAACCTTATTGGCTCCCTATCTGCACCAAGGAATATATTGAAAGGTAGCTATTATATTTCTTGGAGCATTGCTTGAATATTTGTTGACAGATTTTGTTAAGAAATCTATTCTCAATTTGTTTATCATTTACTTAAATATATTTTTAAAAAGACCAAATGCAAGTTTTCAAGTTGATTAGTTATAATTAAATTTGATTAGAGTATAATTTCATTTGGAATTAGACAGAATCAAAAGTTCTGGTGCTTTTAATTTATTTATTTTTTGTATTCTTGCTTGTGAGAATGGAGCAGGAGATTTCTAAAGTGCAGAGGACAATGTCTGACTTGGAGTCAGTCCTCCAGCAGAAGGATGTTGAGCTGAAAGCCTCTGAGACCCAGCGAAGCATCCTGGAGCAGGACCTGGCCACTTATATCACAGAGTGTAGCGTGGGTTTATATTTACACAGATTCTGCATAGTTCATCATTTACAAATCATATGGTATTGTACCTAAATCATGAACATTTTGAATGTTTTGTGTGTAGAGTTTAAAGCGCAGTTTGGAACAGGCTCGTATGGAGGTCTCTCAGGAGGATGATAAAGCGCTGCAGCTGCTCCACAACATCCGTGAACAGAGCAATAAACTGCAGGAGATTAAGGAGCAGGTACAAAAGACATCATGTAATTCTCATACAGTTCACATACATTTTCACATTGTTGTTTCATCAGTGTTCTTATATCTAAAAATATGGCCTTATCTGGAGCTACCGATGAGTGTGTTAAGGCATGCTGTAGGTGAAGATGATGAATGTCAGATTTTCTTGACTTTTTCTCCAAAACGTTATCTGGACCACGTCAATCATTTAGCTCTAATCCAGCTATCTATCTCAGAATATATGCACCATTATGGGACACTAAATGTGTGCAAGTGTTATACAAGCTCTGATACCGCAAAAAGACGATCATATTTTGGAACCAGGTATTCATTTGACTTCGATAGGATTGAGGAAATAGCACTACAAAAAAAAACACCTTAGCAAGTTAATATATCTGGAATGTATTCAAACTGATTATTTCTTAATTTGTATTTCCTAATATAAGATTAATCTTCCTTCTGCTGTAATGGCTGCATGGTATTATTATAGCTTCTTACAGTTCATTTGTTAGTTAATTTTATGTGGATTGATCAAAGCTATAGACACTCCAACCTTTGGACACATACCTTTGCACTGTGTTGTATTGTTAGTTTACACTGTATGTGCCATTGTTGTCAGCTTCCTGTAGTGCATGTGTTAATTAAATGCGCAACAGGAGCAACACATGGCATGCAGTGTCCTGAAGAGCCCTTCAGTAATGCTCATGTAATGATACCTAGCCATAGATTTCAAGCAAAATGCTTTTTGTGTTCATGTTGTGCTGAAATCTTCCACTGATTTATTTCTTACATTTCACTCTAGGAAGCAGCAGCATGAAGGGCATACAGTATTGAGTATTTAATTTTTATAAATGCATTATTATTCCTTATGCAGAATAGGGGAGAGCGAATAGAAACAAACCAAACTGCTCTAAGGCACAGTTTTGTTTTTTCAACTCTATGTGCTATTGCACTGTGGTTTCCATGACAACTAAAAATGGTAGCCAGGAATGAAGAGTGTGCAGATGTAGTGAGGAGGCAGGCATGGCATGCTGGCAAAAGGGCTTCAATTAGTTGCACTCAGAGTTTCAGCTAGATTAACCATATACCTCCTGTATTTATAAAGACATAAGATAACAGAGAGTTAATGAAGATTTTCTCATCCACTCACAGTTTTATATCCATATATTTTATTCTGTTGCTTAATTGTTTTGTTTTTTAACATTACATGTTTTATTTACAGTATTATTTGCCTCTTATATAGCTGTATTTTCAAAAAATTCAATAAAATAATGATTTTATTGTTGGAAATGACTAGTATGACACATGGTACTATATGTAATGTAATGTCATACCTGATTCATCATCATATTAGTCACCATTTTTACAGGCAATCTGTCTACAGTTTTGCTCAGTGACATAGATAGCTTTTTTTAGTAATTTTTTTTGGGGATTTGTCCAGATTTTCTCCCTAATTTTTATAGTAGCCATTTCCCACCCCTCATTAGGGCACTCCCCCATCAAGGCTACAACTGCCAGTCAGTGAGTCTGAGTCACGTCATCCAACCACATTTTTTAAAATGCTTGCTCATACACCATTGGAAGCATTGGAAGACACTCGGAGCACAGTGCTATCTGCTCCTTCTGCCTGCGTAAATCCTGTGATTAGCTTAGAGCCATTGGTGGGAGAGCACTAGATTGCCTTCCATCCTTCTCCTCTGAGGGAGCTTGGCCAATCAGCTCTCACGATACTTTTAGAAAATTTACAATGCTGACTAAGTGAAAAAAAGAAAAAGAGATTTGAGGTTATCAGCCATCCAGCTGAAAGACAAGACTAATCCTGGTCAATATTTGAAACCTTGTTGGTGATTACAGGTGCTTGTGTAGTGACCATTTTATCTTAGATAGCATAATTGTGTTAACACAATAAATATACAATATCATCATATCCTATCATATGGTTGTGTTACAGTTGCTATTTTGGAGTACATGCAGTGGTAGGTATACCTACCACACATACAAATAGGGCTGGAGCTGTCATTATGGTTTCATTAGCATTATTAAGCTTCTTGTAGTAATCTTTTAAAATTTGCTATATTGTAATGTTAATTTACTGTTTCCTTAAATCTAAAATTTGATAGACGTTTTCACACCAGTGTGACCACCAATACAGCAACCTCAGTCACTTGTCAGAGATCACTGATGGCAGAGTGACAGGTGGATGGCACGATAGGCAGAAATATACACTACAAGTAAAACGTTTTAACACACCTTTTCCTTTAGTGTTTTTTTCTTCTTTATTTCCCTTATTTTCAACATTGTACATTATTACTGTGCTTAAAACATCAAAACAGAAAAGAACACATGGAATTATGTAATAAACCAAAAAAACAGATTATGTTTTAGATAATTTTTAGAAAATTGTCCAAAATGTCTACATTAAGCTTGGCACACCCCTAGCATTCTCTCGTCAGATTGACATGGTAGTCACCTGGAATGGTTTGCAGTTCACAAGTCTGTCTTGTCAAGAGGTCATTTGTGACATTTGTTGCCTTTTTAAGATGTTTTAGACTATAAGTTGTCTTGTGCAGAGGAATGGTGGGTACTGAGTAAGTAGCCCTATTAGTGCTATTACAGTACAACTACTGTACAAACACAATTTACATAGGTAAATTACTATAAGAAAAAGTACTTTGAATGTATGCCCAGATGCAGTCAACAAATCCATTAAATGTTATGATCTGGCTCTGCTAGGGATTGTCCCAGGAAAGGAAGACTTAGAGCTATCTCTGTTGCAGTGAATGAGTTTATAGGAAGATCAGCAAAAAAACAAAAAACAAAAATTACTTCAGAAGAACAACAAATGCAGAAGAGACACAAGGATGTAAGAAACACAATGATGCTATTAGATCAGTGGAAAACTGTCCTTTGGTCTGATGAGTCTAAGATGGTCTTTGATAGAAGAAGATATGATGAACAGACGGTTCCTGAATGTGTGTTTCACACTGTGAAGCATGGAGGAGGAGGTGTGATGGTGTGGGGGTGCTTTGCTGGTGGCACTATTTGTGACTATAATTGAGGGCACACTTAACCAGCATGGCCACCATAGAGAAATGAGAAGTCTAGGTTATGTATGAGCTATTTGTCAAAGAAGGAAATTGATAGAGTGCTGCATCAGATGACCTGGGCTCCACAATCACAATCTAAATGCAATTGAGATAGATTGGGGTGAGTTGGACTGGAGAGTGAGGGTAAAGCAACTAACATCTTTGGGAACTCTTTCAAGATTGATAGTTGACTGACAGAATACAGAGAGAAAATATAAAACATATTCTGTGTTATTCAACAGACCTTTGGACTAGATAATTCCATATTTGTTCTAGCATAATTTAAATGTCTTCAGTACAATGAAAACAACAAAAAAAGAAAAACTCTTTTTTTACTGTTAAAGAGAAGCACTCAAAAGATGTGTCAAAACTTTATACTGATACTGGCTACTGGTTTACTGAAGCTTCTTTCAGTAGTTGTTGTTTTGGGGGGTTTCTCCCTTCAGCCTCATTCTCAGGAGGTGAAATGCATGTTCCATATTGTTAAGCTACATACAGTATGGTGAATGTTTCACTGTACAATGGCATCATCAGCTGAGTGGGACCATATGCAAACTGTAGATTTTTGATCTATCATCTCATATTAATTTTTTGACCTTGTCTTTTAACAAGAGTTACATGCATAATAGCTGACCCAACAGTGGCTCTTTGGATTTTAACTAGTGAAAAAAAATATTGTAATGAGTCAAAACAGTTGAGACCACTAGTGAAATGCTTTTTTGCAGAATATATTTTCCTTGCAAATTATATTACTGAGTGAAAAGTAAAATATTTGAAATATCACTTCCACAAATTTGTGCAAAACTTTATGATAAATCTTTTATCAAATCCACCAGGGTCTCATTTGAACACATGCTTCATTTGAAGAGATCAGTCATGAGAAATATTTAATCTCTCTATAAAGCAATTAACAATTGCCAACATCACAAACATTTACATAGAGTCCTAGATTAAGAGGAAATTCAAGATATTGAACATTGACCTTATTTGATTTAAATATTTCTGACATATTCTAATGCATTTTTATTGTTTTAATGCTATTCTGATTTGTGATTTTCTTATTAATCATTTGAGCATGAATAGTGTGTTCTATGAGCATAAGCATCATAATTTTTATTTGAATCAGATAGATAGATAGATAGATAGATAGATAGATAGATAGATAGGTAGATTTTATTGATCTCGTGAGGGAAATTATTGTGTTACAGCAACAGCAGGTTACACAAACAGCAATAAGGGGAGGGGGGGGGAGTATGTAATTGTACTGTATACTAATTAATACAGTAATGCAGATGCTATATACAGTAGTACAAAAAAGTGTAAACTGGCATTTCAGAATAAGAAAAAGAGATGAAATGTGCAAATTGTCAGTGTATGTATGTGTGCGTAAAAGTGACTGAAAAAGAAAGTAAATTTGCATTTTGTCAGTGTACGTATTCATTTAGTGGCATTCAGGGAATATTGTCATTATGGTTATCTGTTGCATTGAGGTGAGTGGTTGTACAGTGCAATGGCGAACGGTAGGAATGATTTCCCAAACCGTTATTTGTGACAGCGAAGCTGGAACAGTTATTAGAGAATTAACTCTGTTGCCTCTGTATGGGATCATGTAGTGGGTAGGAGGAATTTTTCCATGATTGACAGGAGTTTGTTCAGTGATCTGTTGTCCATCACTGTCTCCAACCTGTCAAGTTTGTGTCCAATTATGTGTTCAGCCTTGATGATGTATGATTTTATTTATCTTGCCTGCATCCCAGCCTAATGCTGCAGACCACAGCATTATAAAGGGCACTAGCCACAACAGACTGATAAAATATTTCCAGCATCCTGCTGCATACACTGGAGCTTTCTCAGGAAATAAAGTCTGCTCAACCCCTTCTTATACACAGCGTCGGTGTTGGTCCTCCAGTCCAATCTGCTGTTCAAGTGAACACCCAAGAACACCCAAATACTCTTGTCCATCCCTGATATACCCCACCACTGCAGAGTCATCAGAGAACTTCTGAAGGTGGCAGGACTCAGAGTTGTACTGGAAATCTAAGGTATACAGAGTGAACAGGAATGGAGAAAGAACAGTCCCCTGTGTTACTGACCACCACATCAGACAGGGAATTCCCCAATCTTACAAACCGGGGCCTATCTAGCTATCCAGGACACAATGGATGTGCTGACATCCTGAGCAGGTTCTCACTCAGTAGAGATGATTGTATTGTATTAAAGGCACTGGAGAAATCAAAAGACATGATTCTTACTGTACCGGATGTAATTAGAATCTGTATTGCTTATTTAAAATAACTTTTTAAAAAGATTGCAATGCTCAGTTTCATTTTAATAATTTATAGTCCTTCTGGTATAAGAAATAATGATAGGTAATCAAATTATTGGTTGTGTTCTGAACACAAGGGATCTCCAGTACTTGCAAATGTCTTAGGGAACCTGTGGTTTTAGTACAAACTTAGTTAGTTAGATATTTTTTTATTTCCTGACTTCATCACTAAATCAGTAAAAAAAAAAAAAAAAAAATCTGTTTTCCAAGCATTAGTATTTCAGTGCAAAATAAAAAGTTAAGGGAAAATATTTTGATGTCAAAAGAAAGCCACAAGTTTTCAGCCACAGCTCTTCTGCGGACTGTTGCACATAAAAAAAAAAATAATAATAGTAATAAAAAAAATAAATATACATGTTGCTGGTTTTGCATGTAAAAAGTAGAAGGTGAAACAGTCAAAGTCCTCAGTAGAACTGTGCCTGAAAAACGGATCTCTTATATAATATGCTGCTTTCTTTCTGGCATAAAAATATTCTTTCGAATTTAATTTTGTGATCAATTTTAATGTTTGGAAATATTTTTTTAAACAGACTCTATTACTAAGCTCTAAAATAAACATGTACAACAAAGTTTGTACTATAAAAAACACATTGTACAAAGACTTTTGCACAGTACTGTACAGTATGTCCAGGTAATCATTTAAGATAAGAGGACTGGAGTTTAATGCTAACACTGTACACCCACTCCTTGGCCTTTTAGGCTTGGAGCAATTAACCAAAATAACTGTCTTCTCTTGTCTATGGCAAGCCACTCTGCTTTAACTTTTGTACAGTGCATTTTAAAAATGTGAATAACAGGGAAAGGTTCTTTCGTGATTATGGATTTCAACTAATTACAATAAATTTTTTAAAATCTAGTATATTAAATTAATCACACAGGTACAGGTAATGACACAGGTTTTATGCCAGATGCCCTTCCTCATGCAACCCTCCCATTTTATCTGGGCTTGGGACAGGCCCTTCATCCAGTTGTTGGGAATCAAACCCAGGCCTTTCGCATGGCAGGCGAAACACCTACCACTGAGCCACCAGTGCACTATTGCCCACATGACGTCAGACACAAAATCACTAGGCTGAAAGATTTTAAGTTGGTGGAACTTCACGGTGACAGTTACTTTTAATTAAGTAACTTACAGTTACTTAAAATATAAAACTTGTTCAGCTAACTTGAAAAGTGTAATTTCTACAAACTCATAAATACCAAAAAGTTCTAAACACTCATCAAGGCCTTTTAATTTGAACTAATTGTTATTATTTAAGTTAACAGTACTCAATATGTTTTTATTACTTTAAGCATTAGGGTTTTGCAGTGTACAGAAGGTCATTGCTGAAAAGGCTAGCTGGTTGCCCAGTGCTGTACCAAAGCATATCCATGGAACTTGACAGAAGCAGAAGTAGGCATGGAGTAAGGCTGGAGTGCATCAAGAGCCACCACACACAGACGTCTTCAGGAAATACGCTACAACTGATGCATTTGTAGTACAGTAACAAGCCAGTACTGAACCAGAGACAACATCAGAAATGGCTTACCTCTGTGAAGAAGAAAAGTAACTGAAGTATTGCTCATTGGTTCAAAGTCATCTTTTCAGAAGAAAGTTAATTTTGCCTTTCAGCTGGAAATTAAGGCCCACAGTCTGGAGGAAGAATTTGGGATGCTACGTTATCTGCTGGTGTTGGCCGTCTGTGTTTTATCAAGTCCAAAATCAACACCGTCATCTACCAGGAGATTTTAAAGCACATCATCCTTTTACCTGCTGACAAGCTTTATGGAGATGCTGCTTTTTTTTTTTAAGCAGGACTCACATTGACAGAAGTCCCACTAACTGGTTTGTTTTACAATAACTGTGCATCATTGGCCAGCCAACACCTGACCTGAACCTCATAGAGAATTTATGGGTTATTGTCAAGAGAAAAATTACCCTAACACACAACCCGACAACACAGACTAGCTAAAGGCTGCTATCAGTACAACCTTCATTCCAATAATGGCTCATCAGTTCTACAGGTCTTTTGTCTTGTTGCATTGATGCAGTAATTAAGGGAAAAGGAGCCTCGACCAAGTATTGGTTAAGTATAAAACACAGGTGTTTTAACAATCATTAATTACACCAACTAACTTTGTCATTCAACAAAGTGGGTGAAAGTAGGCCGAAATGGTTTGCGGGGGAATGCAGGAGGGAATGCAGCTGCTTGCCAAAGCACATACGATAATATTATGCCATCTTGACTAGCACGTCTCTTTAGTTAGTGATTGTTTTTCCAAACTAGCTAACTAGCTATTAGCACAAGGCTTAATCCCTCTCTAATCCCTGATCAAGGGCACTACCTGGTGTGTAGAACAAGGGATTGCACATATATTGTACAGGGATTGTAAATATACTGTAAAAGACCTTAGGTCACAAAAAATTGTGTTGATAAAGCAAAAACAACTGTTTTTTTTTTCTTTTCAAATTTTTTATATTAAAAGTTTTAATATGCTCTGTATATTACATTTTGAAATGTAAAATGTACATTTTCACTTGTTTTACAAATATCGTCTTTCTTTGCCTTTTATTTATTTATTTATTTATTTATTTATTTGTCTTGTAATTACCGTGCCTCCAGAAAGTGTTTACCTCCAAAATGCTCTGAGTTTAGATTATCTTTTTTAAATAAAAAGTTTAAAACATTATATCTTATAATATTCCCCCCTTTTCTTTAGCAGTCTAAAATATGACTAATATTTTATTTTCGAGAGCTCACACTAAATATATTTAACAGTGTAGTGGTCTATTTTTAATTATCAGTGTTAACTCAATACAATAACTGTCTCTGACCTTCAGATATCAGATGAGTTCAGCCCCCCTGTTAGGAGGACCAAAGAACTTTCCAGGAATCTTTGATATGAAGCTGTTAAGAAAATCTGTGGAATCAGATGAAAACAAAATATGGCAAATGAAAAAAAATATGGCACAGACACTACCAAAAACAGGCCAAACAGAGTGTTCAGACATGAAGGGTAATTGTTAAATTCCAAGGTACAAAGAGGTTACAGAGCTTCCTAACTAAAACAGTGGCATAATAACCATGGGGTCAAGGGGCGAGGGTTTGATTCCCACCTTGGGTCTGTGTGCGTGGAGTTTGCATGTTCTCCCCCTTCTTAGTGGAATTTCTCTGGGTACTCCAAGTTCATCCCACAGTCCAAAGGTACAGAATACGTGGTATAGAAGATGCTGAAAAGTGGAGAAAAACGTAGGCTACTTTTTTGCAAAAGGAAAATGTACACTAAATGGAGAATACTCATCAATTAAGATTTATAGTTTTTTTTTTTTTTTGGTCTCAAATTTAAGACTTTTTTTTTTCAAAGAGAAGGGAAAAAATATTAATTCCCATGCTTAAATCGGATGTTGCTTAGTATTAAATCCTTCTATGTCTTTCTTCATCTACAGCCTTTTTCAACAATATTGCAATAGTAAGGATCCGGGTTCGATTGCCAGGCAGGTTCGATTCCCAATTCTCTTTCCTTTTCTCTTTTTGTAGCATTGTGCCCTATCCTTTAAACCCTAAAAAAATCCCTGATGCTCTACAGCCTCTTGTCTCTCTAGATAACCACAGAAATTCCACTGTCTGTCAGTTTAAGCATTGTTTTTTTTTAAAGCATTTGTTATTTGTCTTTTTTTTCTTCTGTGTTTCTTTTCTGCTAAAACCATTAGAGCTGGAATTGTCTTTTGCCACAGGAGTATCATGCACAGCTGGAGGAGATGCGAGTGTCCATCCGTCAGTTGGAGGAGAACCTCTCAGCCGCTCGTCGTCGCAGTGACTTATACGAGTCTGAATTAAAAGAGTCACGCCAGACGAGTGAGGAGCTGAAAAGAAAGGCAGCAGAATACCAACTGAAGATCCAGAAGGTCAGATCTGTTGTCATAAGTTGGGGTTCGAGACAAATACAGTTAATACAGAGACAAACACATAGAATGTCACTTACAGTCTAAATGCAGTATATTCTCCTATGTTACATATATAACCATTTTTACAGGCCAAAGAACAAGGCAAGGCTGAGATGGAGGAGCTACTTACTAAAATGCAGAAGGTTTGCCAAATCTTTTCCAGTGTAACAGTGGTTTGTGTTAAATTGAAGGTGTTCTTGTCAATTAAAAAATGTTAACTTTAATTAATATGTATTTTTATTTATCTAGACTAATGAAGAGCAACAAGCAAAGATAGAGGATCTTCAGGACAAACTAGACAAGGTGCTGACATCCACCTTTACTTCAGAAATTACTTTAATATTACTTTATATTTTGCTTCCAAACCTGCTTCCTGAAGGACTTCTTTGGCTACTTTCTACTTTCATTTTGAGTTCAGTTCTAGTACCTGACCAGTTTCAGAGGAATGTTCCTTTGTTTGTTAAGACACACTTATTAAATTTACTTTGAAAGATGGCTCAAGATTTTCGTATAGTATTGTAAATTAATAGATGATATTACACAGAAGTAGTTATTATTTGTGCCAAACAAGAATTAGACATACTGTAGATTCTCCAACACTCTTACAATCTTTCTCAGGCAGTGAAAGCGAGTACTGAGGCCACAGAGCTCCTGCAGAATGTTCGTCAGGCTAAAGAGCGCCTGGAGCGGGATGTGACACGACTACAGACCAGGGAGGATTCCACTGATAGCCTCCGTAGGCGCTTGCGTGAGACAGAGGTTAGATTTATGTAGATGAGCTGTTTAACTGAGCAGTTAGTCATTAGGCAGTATTTGTAGTTTCAGACATAGCAAGTTTGTTTATAGTTTGATAAATGAGTGGAATTCTATGGCATGGCCATTAGACATGTATATTTTGTATTTGTTAGTCCTTGCTACAGTGGAATGTATCTGGTCTTTAAAGGCATAATCCTACATTCAATTTTCTCTTTTTGTATTGGTCATGTGCCATTTTCGGGCTGTGCGTGGTGGAGCAGGATGGCAGAAAGACCCTGGAAAATCAAGTAAAGAGGCTGGAGATTGTAGAGCGCAGAGAGAGTAAACTAAAAGAGGATATCCAAACCAAATCACAGCAGATACAACAGATGGCTGATAAAATCATGGTAAGGGACAGCAGGTCACCTACTGATACACAAGCACACACATACTCTTTGTCTCTTCTGTCTGAGTGAGCAGTGGCCCCTACTGCTCCCAGCATGGTCCTCTGTTGCTGTCTCAGGTCCAGAAGCAGCAGACTGGAGGCATAAATTGTTCAGATTTCTCTTTTTAGGATTAGGATTGTGTGTCTACACTGATTGCTCTTAAAAATGTGATCCTGCAAAATGTATAAATAGTAAAATTTTAATGTGATAAATGTAAAGCCTGTTAAGTGTAAGTGTGTATGATTGTTAGTAGTAGTGGATGGCAGGTACTGTACCTAAAGTTCAGGGGTGCACAAGAAAATTGTAATGCTGGACTAGTTTTGGGGCAAAACCCCTGGAGCTGGAGAGGTTATCCAAATTAAATCATTATTGGGGTTTTATCTTAACCTGTGGAAAGTTGAATTTATATATTTTTTCTTGTTTTATTAACAGGAACTGGAAGAGAACTTGCGTGAAATGCAAGCCACTGCCCAGCGCATGGAGAGTCACCTAGAGCAGAAAGAGAAACTGTATGAGGATAAGATCAAGGTTGTGTATAAAATTGCCTCTGTTTTCAGCCCTAATATAAAATTAAGAATCTTGATAATTGTACTGTTTTTCCTAATGATAAATCAAACGATAAAATTCCATATACTGTAAGTCCTTTTAGTTCTATTTTTTATCACTATGAGAAATACAATAGAAAGTCACTGCGGTGACTAATATGAAAGCAGATTTGTTTACACCTGAAATTATATATTATATAATAATATATTATAAATTATAAATTATATCAGCAGTACAGTACATTATATCTGCCCCCAGCTTCAAAAGTGATCTGATATACTGTATCATACTGAAACATTAATTTAGCACACTGTATGAGTCATGCTTGCTGTGCATTATTTTGAAAAGGTTTTGGAGACCCAGATGAAGGTAGACCTGGCTGATAAAGAACTCCTGGAATCAAAACAGGACATATATGAAGTGGAAGCTCGGGAGAAAAGCAACGTGATAGGTGAACAGGCAGCGGTAAGACCACTGTAGACTTGTGATGCTCCCACTAATTTGTTAGCTGTAGGTATTGGTTGGTAGATGCAGTATGTAAAGGGAGAGCCGACTGCTTTCAGAACATATATTGATATACTTGTATATTTATATATATTTTTTATTAGATTTTATTGAATAAAAAATGACATCTTTTTTCTTTTCTTTTGGCTGGTTTATTTGTTGCAAACTTTGCTCTACTAGATCATTTGATATAATTCCTGCTGCCTATTTACAACTATCTTATTCTTGTAGACTATCAGTGCTATGGAGTCCAAAATGACCAGCTTAGAGCAAAGGATTGCTGAGCTATCTGAGGCCAACAAACTGGCAGCCAACAGCAGTATCTACACTCAAAAGAATATGTAAGTTCAGAGTGAGACCAGCTCACATCCTAAATGGTATACAATAATTTTAGGTCATTTACACTGCCAGCAACCTTCAGAATACTTTCTCAACATTCTCACTAAAATATAAAAATTTTTCTGCTTTGGTTTATGTTCAACCAATTATATATAACAATTATCATTCTCTCTCTCTCTCTCTCTCACACACACACACACACACACACACACACACACACACACACACACACACACACACACACACGCGCGCGCGCACACACACACACACACACACACACACACACACACACAATAATTGAAATATTAATATTCTGTTACTTCTATTCTTCACAATCTTTTCTAATTTACAGTGAACTGTAAAAGGGTTTCTGATAAAGAAGGTCTTTCAATAATCAGTTTTAATTACTCTTTGAACCATATAAGACATTGCACTCCACTAGCTTTGTGTCTGCTTTTATAAACATACTAAACAGATGTAATCTGTGATTCGCACACATATTCTCACATTTTTAGCATCAACAACATTACTTACCATTACTAATGAGGGCTTAACATTACTGATGAGTCCTTGTTGTTGTTCTCCAGGAAAGCACAAGAGGAAATGATATCTGAACTGAGGCAGCAAAAATTCTACCTGGAGTCTCAGGCAGGCAAATTGGAAGCCCAAAATGCTAAACTAGAGGAGCATCTGGAGAAGATGAGTCAACAAGAACAAACCAACAAGAGTCGTGTGCTTGAGCTGGAGGCCAGGCTCAGAGAGGTGAGAAGAAACAGGACTTAATGCCATTTATTTGCTAAAGTAAAATTGTAATTGATGTACAGGCACACAGTACAAAGTCTAAAAAACCATCTTCCCTACAGCCTCTAAACTCTGGCTTCTCATTTTAGATGGGTGTTCCTCTATCATTATACCCATTACCTTAATCTACAGTATGGGTAAAAGTGTTTATGTAAAGTATTGAGTTTTCTGGTTTACTCTCATCTCCACAAACCATACTTGTAGTTGCATGGGTTATGCTAAATGCTACAGGCTAAATTCCCTGTGGGTGGATGTATGTGTGTATATATGTGGGGGACAAAACTTTTCCAACAACCAAAAATATGTTACACCCTCTGTATGATGTTGACTTGTAGAATTATCTTCAAGGGGGCCCTCGTGGCTCTAACCTAGGGGAAATTATTGTTGTTTGCAATGTATGTGCAAAAGTCTTGAGCCACTCCTTATTTCTTAATATTTTGCTTTAAAAGAGCCATACTTTCTTCTATTTTTAAAAAAAGTAGTCTTGAGGAATAGTTCTCTCATTTTCAGTCCAATCCTTGTACCTGACCAGTTTCAGAGGAATGTTTTGGTTTGTTAAACCACGCAGTGACCTATGAATCATTCAATGATAACAACAACAACAATAATAATAATAATAATAATAATAATTAAATAAAAAATCTAATTTAAGGAATGTGAGGGGTTGGAACAGATGAGAGGGGAAATAAGAGTTGCTGCTAAGTTTACTACATAAACAACCAATTTTTAAATAGTATCTTTAGGCACTTTGCAGCCTGTTGTAGTAAAACATATCTATTTTTAAAATGTATTTAATTTAATTCAATTTAATTGTATATGAGGAAATAAGGGCTCTTGCAAAGGACTTTCGCAAAGGACTATGCTCAGTAATTGGTTCAGTCAATCTCTTTACCTCTTTAGATCGGCCTAGAACATGAGGAGCAGAAGCTTGATTTGAAGCGACAAGTATCGGAAGTGACATTGTCATTACAGGAAAGAGAATCTCAGATCAACAGCCTGCAAGCTGCACGCCATGCCTTGGAAAGCCAGTTACAGCAGGCCAAGACTGAGCTAGAGGAGACCACTGCTGAGGCAGAGGAGGAGATCACTGTTCTCCGGGTGAGACAAAGTTTATTAAATTTAAAACTAATAATAATTAGAGATCAGGAACAATAAATAAGACATGCATATTACCAGGTATCTGCGTAATGGGATTTTCACACATCTGAGAGCTGATCAACCAATTGTCAGATTACTTTTGGTTCCTTAAAATGAGGGAGAAAAGCCCCTTTAATTTCTGTTCACCAAATTATATAAATAATTAAAAAATTACAGCTATTTTTCTTCTTCCTTATTCACGTAAATTTATTATTTACTGTGGCAGGTGGCTAAAATAACAATAAATGTGTCAGGGTTTTAATAATTACGGGCATGAATGTTACATGAATGTTCATCATACATAGTTTTACAGTATTCACAATACCCTTAAATCTCTGAATATCTTGTTTTGCAACAATTACTGCTGAGCTTGAAATGTATCTGCATTTTTCCCATTCTTGGATGTAACTACTGATGTATATATTTTTTTGTTTGCCCCCTCCCCCCCTCTCCCTCCAAGGCTCACCGGGATGAAATCCAGCGAAAGTTTGATGCCTTGAGGGACAGTTGTGCGGTATGCTGTTGACTTGTATAATTATCTTCCATGGGCTAACTGGGCTGCCTTATTTAATAATAAACAATTAATAATAAATCAAAAAGCATTTTTTTCAGCCTAATAACTACTGTATGTAGCATATTTCAATTATTAACATTATTAGTGCTCAGTTCATGTTTGCCAGATTTATCTTGTCTAAAGCTTTTAGGACTGACCTTTGTGTGATGCAATGTGTGTGATTTTTCCAGCTTTTATGCTATGCTATTTTGAGTTTCATAATAACTCATACTTTGTAGCCAGTTTGACTTAATACAGCTTTTTGCTTGTGCCAATATTGAATAAGTAAAATGTGTCACAGTTGCATATACCTGAGCCTTTTCACCATTTTCAACAAATTCCACCCGATACATACAACTCACTTCAACTGTGCAACTGAGCCAAGACAGCAATTATGTCGCGCTATACAGCAGGTAGTTCCTATGTACAATGTAATTACCTGTAGTGTAATACAGTAATACAGTAGAGCATAACAACAATGGGACATTTAACAATATGTATTATTCCATGTCCGAGGTGTCACACCACACTACAGAACTTTGAATGAGACTCTTATGGCACACAACTTTAGGGAAAAGCATTAGTAACTTATATGACCTTTCACTAATAACACTAATAACATTAGTAACTAATATGACCTTTCACCATAGTCATTCAGTATTCAAAAGATAAAACTATCTAACTATTTTTTGTGTCATAACCTACAATATTATTGTGTAAATTTTTACATAAAAACCCCTGTTACCAATTTAAAAAATTTCCTAATTTGGGTGAAATACATTCTATAGATTACAGATCTCTTAGCGTTACAGCTACATAATTATTAATTTTTTACTTATTTTATTAAATTTTAAAAGTATCTTTATTCTACAATATCTCTGGGTGTCAGAAAGCTGGCAGACAGGTAGGACCCAAAAGCAAGAAAGGATCAATAACAAACAAATTTGTCAGAAACAAATTAGTTGTCCAAGGCATTCAGAGAAGCAAACAAGGTCAGAGCAGATTAAATATCCAAGGCATTTACAGGTACTTTTCACATCCGTAACCAACTTGTAATTCCAAAGATTCAAGGTAGGTCAGGTTCTGTGTCAAAGATATATAGACTCAAGTCGACTCCACAATCATTGAATTACCAATGACAGCTGGTGAAGACATGGTGGCTTAGTGGTAAACACTGTCTCCTTGCACCTGCAGGGTCCGGGTTCAACTCCTGACCAGGTTCAATTCGCGTCTCTTGGGGTTTGCATGTTCTCATCGTGCTTGGTTGGTTTACTCCTATAGTCTCAAGACATGCAGATTAGGCTTTTGGTGTTCATAAAAGTGCCTGTAGGGTGTGAATTAGTGTCTGAGTTGTGTATATGTGTGCCCTGTGATGTATGGACTGTCCAATGTGTACCCTGCCTTGTGCTCTATGTCTCCTAGAATAGGCTCCAGGCCTCCCGCAATCCTGTACACAGGATAAAGCTGTTTAGACAATGAGTGAGTGAGTGAGTGAGTAAGATGGGGAAGCAATTCCAAACAAGGCCAATTAGTTTAGCTGCTAATACAGGTACAAGAATCTTTGTGTTACTCAATGTGAAACAGCAGACAGAATCAACAGTGTAGAAACCGGCAGAAGCAGGGGAGGTCAGTCTATCTAAGGCAAGGAAGGAAACACAGAAGACAACTCCATGGAGAAAACTCCATTTGACAATCTCACAGAAAATGTATGCGCCGTAGCTGCTTTTTTAGTGGTGCTCAAAGTCAAAATGGCTGCCACAGGAAGTGCGCCAGACAAGATGGCTGCTGACCTGGAGGAACAAATTATGACACTGATTTTCTCTTTATTGTTATCTAATCTATAGATATCTTTCTCTTCTTATCTTGTTGCCCTACTTTTACTGTCCACCCACACAAAAGCAGTTTGAGTTCCTTCCAGATGAGCCAGAATCAGATGGTGTGACAACACAACCCTGTTGCTGTGAGTCTTTCACATCACTGTGAAGGAATTTTGGCGCATTCTTCCATTCAGAATTGTTTTAACTTCTCCACATAAACGGCCTGTTAAAGCTAATTGAGATGCTGTGGCATGACCTTAAAGTCTGAACTATGACTAAGCCACTCATTTATTTATATATTATTACTATTTTTAATATTACCTTTTCGAACCAATCAGCAGTAGAGTTGCTGGTATGTTTAGGATCATTGTCCTGCTGGATAACCCAAGTACGCCTGACCTTGAGGTCACGGTCTGATGGCTGGGAATTCTACCAGAGGTTTACTTAATAAATTTTTGCCCAATCTCTTTCTTATTGTTGAATTATAAACATTGACCTTCACTGAGACAAGTAAAGCCTGCTTTCTTGATTTCTTGATTTTGATGGCAAGTGAAATTTAACTCAGCTTTCGAAAAAATGTGGTTAATCACAGTTCATCATCAAAATGTGACAAATATGCCAAAAACATTTAATGAAATAACTAGGGAATATCTGATCCTTTTCTTTTTTTAGTGCTTCTTAACTATGTTTTAGGGAAAATATGTATGTTTTCATTTTTAACACATTAAAAAGTCCACATAAACAGGTCAGGTTGTGTGTTTTTGTGTCATTATCAGGAACTGTTAAGCATAATAGCATAATGACACAGTCTAAGAAGGGTAGCTGACATTAGACTGTATGTAATGTTTAGTTCACTTGCCATGCTGTGAATCTCCCACATTTTCTTGGCTACTTGTGTTTAGGTCATCACTGACCTAGAGGAGCAGTTAACCCAGCTGACACAGGAAAATGCTGAGTTGAACAGACAGAACTTCTACCTTTCCAAGCAGCTAGATGAAGCCACAGATGAGAATGAAGAGAGACTGCAGCTTAGCCAAGAGGTGGATCGCCTGCGAAGAGAGGTGGCTGACAGAGAGATGCACCTTAACAACCAGAAACAAGTAAACACATACACAGACAAATATACAGTACATGCACCCACATACAGAATATGTTTCCTTCTTTTATAATAACCCTATTTAGTATCTTTCATCACTTTGTGGAAATGCAGCCATGCTCCCAAACAAATACAAAAATTATACAAATGAAGGAAAGGAAGGAATAAATTAATTATATAAAGACACTTGACAAGTTATAATATCCAAAATAATGTGAGATACTTCCTTTGTTTCACAGCATCATGAACAAAAGATGGTGTATAGAAGAGCAGAGGCTGTGTGTATTTTCCTGTGCATATGTGTGTGTGTGTGTGTGTGTGTGTGTGTGTGTGTATGAGAAATAGAGCTGTTGCATGTGTGTGGGAGATGGTTTATGTGGGTGTGTGCTGTCTCAGTGCTGGCTGTTGTATAACACAAGCAAATGGTAATCATAGGCACTTGTGGGAAGGAGAGATGTGTCATCCACACTCTCAGGTACCCTCTGCTCAGCTTTGTTGGACATTGCAGGGGCATCTATAGGCCTACATGGATATATCTGGAGCCTTGTTTACATTTCTTTTCTCTTTCGTTGTCTCCTTCATCTCATTTATTGTTATTTCGACATACAGGAGTAGCTACACAACTGAAAATTGTCATAGAGCTGTCCAGTTGTACAGTACCTAGTACATCTTAAAGCAATATTTTAGCAAAAGCAAAGCAAAAGTTATGTATACTTAAGAATTTAGGAAGGAGTAATAAGGATAATACATTTTGTCTTTATCCATTCCACTGTAAATAACTCAAAACTGCTCTAGATTTGTCTTCTCACTACAGATAATTATTAAGCAATTACCTACATTTAAACTGTAGCAAAGTTGTATTTAATATATTTTAATTATAGTTTCATTATTACAAATGTATTAGGGAAATTTAATATCATACCAGGACAACACTCATTTCCCCACTGCACAGTGAAAATGAATACTAATTTGTATTTACATAATGATTTTGGCAGTACACAATTTATGAAATACAGCAGACTTGCACTGTAAATCCAAATCTGCTCACTCTGTTTAAATGTCTTTTGTAAACTAAAAAAAATCATACATTAGCATGAAATTTACACCTGGAACAGAGTTATTATGTTCTATTACCTTCATAATTTATGATTTATGTTAGGCCAACAAATATTTTTTTATATTCACACAATCAAATAAATTGTGTTTTTAAGCACATAAAATGTCTACATGACTGTAAAGCCTTTTTGTAGTGGGCACGGAGTCACTGACACGCAGAGACACAGATGCAGTGAAACAGGTGCGGTTTATTTACAGTGGTGTAAAGTGACACAGTTTCTTCGGTGAGTAAAGTGACTATTTACGGTGTGTATGCAAAGGGAGTAGGGAGCAGAAGACCCAGACTGTAGCCAGCGGTCCGTGTCTCACGGTGGTGGGCTGCCGGGGCCGGTGCAGAGGCGCGGCGTAGATCATCCACTCGCGGCAGCGGATATGCGTCGAACCGTGATATCTGGTTGAGGCGGCGGAAGTCATTACAAAGACGGATCGACCCGTCGGGTTTGGGTACGGTCACTATGGGGCTTGACCAGGGACTAGTCGACTCCTCTATGATGCCATTCTGAAGCATATTCTTTATTTCAGCTTCAATGGCACGGCGATGGGCCTCCGGGGATCAATACAGTCTTTGTCTCACAACGACGACGGGCGGTGTTTTAATATCATGGCGGACCAGATGGGTGAGCCTGGGGTCGGTGGAGAATACGTCCTGAAACTGATCTAACAGCTCATTCAGGTCTTGGTGTTGCGTTGCTGTCAATTCCTCCCCGCGCTGCACCAATTCACGTCCTAGAGGAGAGGAGAGAGCGGCAAGAGCTGAAATGCATGGCAACGGTTCAATCCACCTTTTAAGTAAATTTCCATGGTAAATCTCAGTGCACTTTTTCTTACCCGGCTGCTGCAGGCGGTAGTTTACGGGCCCGACACTTTTCCGCGACTGCCAGCGGGCGAGGAATTTACAGCTGGCACTTGGGAGGAATAGCAGTACGCGATCTCCCAGGCGAAATTTCCGGGGTTGCGTTGGTCGTATACTCTTTGTTGCTCAGCTTGTGCTTTTTCCATATGCTCTTTTACCTCTGGAAGTACCTGTTTAAATTTCTCCTGTAAATCCTTCACGCACTCTATTGCAGAACGAAATGTTGAAGGTTGCTCCTCCCAAGATTCCTCTGCCACATCCAAAAGTCCGCGTGGTCTTCTCCCGAACAGCAGTTCGAATGGCGTGAACCCAGTGGAAGCTTGTGGCGTTTCGCGGATGGCAAAAACAACATACGGGAGTAGTTTCGCCCTCCTACATCAATCACTCGCCGTAACATCCTTTTGAGTGTCTGGTTGAATCTTTCCACTAGGCCATCAGTTTGTGAGTGGTACACGGAAGTGCGCAGCTGTTTGATCTGCAGCAGCCGGCAGGTGTCAGCCATCAGTCTGGACATAAATGGGGTGCCTTGATCTGTTAGGATTTCCTTTGGCAGGCCTACGCGACTAAAGTGTAACACAAGCTCTTTTGCTTTTCTCTTTTTTCAAATGTTTTTTGATGTTGCTTTGTGTAGTGGGACGACTTCGGGATAGTGAGTGGCGTAGTCCATGATGACCAAGATGAACTCATGTCCTTTTGCCGACTTCGGCAGTGGGCCGACTAGATCATGCCTATTTGCTCGAACGGGACGCTGATGATCGGGGGGCCGTTTTCTGACACTCCGGACAGCGCTGGCAGAAATTCTTTACCTCAGCGTCAAGACCCGGCCAGTGGAATCTATCCTTAATTTTCTCAATAGTGTTTTATTCTCCTAAGTGTCCGCTGAGTGGGTGGGTGTGGGTGAGGTGCATGACCGCATCTACTTTCCCTTGTGGAACCACTAATAAATCCACCGGTTTTCCCCTTCTAAGCGTGTTGTAGTACAATAGCCCATTTTTTATAAGAAAGTAAGATGCTGGATGTGCTCTTCCTCTAGTGTCCCTTTCCCCGTCTACCTCTTGTATTTGGCTTCAGCAGTGTTTAAGACGCGCGTCCTCGCGCTGAAGTTGTGCAAAGTTGCCGCCTCTCTGCACCTGCTGAGACAGGGGGAGAAAGAGGTTAGTATGAGGATTCGGAAAACCTTCTGTCTCAGCATCCGCTTCGTCCTTGGCGTCTGTGTGAGCCATGCGGGTCGGGCCGCCTTTATTTTCGGCTTTGTTTTTCCCTTTCTCTTGTTTTTCGTTGGTGCCTGGGCCAGTTTCTACCTAGGAGGAGAGGAACAGGTAGATTAGCCATAATTCCTGCAACAACGGCATGTTTCCCTGTCTGATCCTCCACTGTGAACCGGGTTGCCGGTACTTCCCGTCGGTCGCCATGCATGCAGGTAATTGGGAGGGGCTCGCACGATTGTGCTCCTGCTGGTATGACCGAGGGGCGGATTAAAGTGACGGCGCTCCCGGTATCGATTAGCGCAGGTAACGGAACCCCGCCAATGCGAACCCAGCGGGTGGGTGCTGGCAATCTCTCCTCTGTACTGCGGCTTTCTGCCCACAGGCCTCGAGAAGAGGAGGACCTTGTGCGATCGGGCTCTGTGGGCATTGGCTCGTCTTGCAGTGTTTCAGGACGTGGCGCTCTTTGAAAAGCTTCGCGTTGCAGGGGCAGTATGTAGTGCAGCGGGCTCTTTTCAGGTAAGCGTTTCCTGTCTGGCCCTAGAGAGAGTTGGCTAGCGCGCACTCGAGGGCCTCGGTCATTTCCCGTAGAGAGGACGGAGCTCGCATGCCTAGCGCTTTTCTCTCCTCTCTCGGCAAAGCGCGCAAGATTTTGTCCATGATCACTCATTCGGCAACCTCTTTAGCGGACAGCATTTCTGGTTGTAGCCACCGGGTGGCGACTTTGTACAAGCAATCTAGCTGTGCTCGTGGTGATGTTTGAGGGTCATATGTCCAGCGGTGAAACTCCAAAGACGCTTGGTGCTCAATAGTGCTCAATAATCCAGAGCGCGCTAGGATTTCCACCTTCAATATATCATAGTCCTCAGCGTCTTCAGGGGAGAAAGCGAAATAGGCTTGTTGAGCCTCTCCTGTGAGGAATGGGACCAGGATGGAGCCTCACTCTTGTTTTGGCCATCCCTCCAATTCAGCCGTCCTCTCGAAGGTCTGAAGGTAGGCTTCGAGGTCATCATGGGGTGTGAGCTTTAGGAACAAGTGCTGGGCTTCTTTCCGTGGGTCCAGGAGGGGTATATCACGTCCTTCACGCTGTTGTATCCTAGTGAGCTCCGCAGTAGCAGTTTGGAGGCCCTGCATTAGCTGTTGTAAAATGTTCTGCTGCTGGATACTGGTTTCTAGGAGGTGTCCGAGATAATGTTCCGGAGGGTGTTGCGCCTCCGGGCCAGTGTTTTGTGCCCGCAATCTCCACCAATGTACTGCCTTTTTGTAGTGGGCACAGCGTCACGGACACGCGGAGACACAGAAGCAGTGAAACAGGTGCGCTTTATTTACAGTGGTGTAAAGTGACACGGTTTCTTCTGTGAGTAAAGTGACTATTTACGTTGTATATGCGAAGGGAGTAGAAGACGCAGTCTGCAGATCCATGCTCAGGTATCTCATGGTGGTAGGCTGTCGGGGCCGGTGCAGAGGCGCGGCAGGTGCGGATGCTCCTTCTTGTCTGCGTTCGTGAACAGTAGCTCCCACCGGTGTCCGAGTCTGCCAAAAGAAAAGAACACACATGTAAGTCACCATGCTTATTCCCTCCGCTCACTGGCATGCGCAGACGAAATCCTTTCATCTGGAGCGGTCGACAGGTGTAGGGTAGGTTCCCTAATGTGGCTGATTCTGGTGAATGGTGGCGCCCTGCCCCTTTCTGGGATATCGAGTGGTTTGTCTTGGGCGATCGAGGATGCTTTCTCTTCCTATGTGCACTGGCTGTAAGGCCGTCGCCACAATGACATGAAATTGTCAAATAATTTTAATATATTGTTTTATTTTAGTCAACAATTCTAACATATTATTTTAATTTAGTCATCTGTTATAATATGTTACGTAGTTTAGTCAACTATTATAATATTTTATTGTTGAGTCCGAATTAGCACATGCATGGTGCCTCAGCGAGTAGGCACCCCATGACCCAACACAGGATTTGTATTTAATTATATGAATTAAGAAAAAGGTTGACCAAACATAAATTTTAAGGCTATTAGGACATAATACCTTTGTGTCAGGTGTGTTAATAAATTTCATGTTAATGTATTAAATGATTAAGTGAAAACTGTTTACAAAAAAAAATAAAAAAGGAGAGTGAAATCTCAAAACAAGCGATGTTGCAGCTTTACAGCTCACCCACCACAGCTTGGTTTCTGCTTATGGCAACATGCGCAAACACACACACACAAATACACACACGCACACACAAACACTTAGCTTACTGAACAGAGAGAGAGTGTGAGAGAGAGAGAGTTCACATAAGCATAAGTGTGACACTATTAATTACTTATCTAGCTTGTACTAAAATGCCTTCCTTCCTGTGCAGACACCCAACTGTTAGATTCTGAATTTAATGTGACAGACTGCAACATCTCATATCACCTCTTAATTATTTGATGAATAGTCAACAAGCCAGAATGAATTATTAAAGAATGTGCGTGTGTGCTTATGGGTACAGAACATAGAGACCCTGAAGACGACATGTACCATGCTGGAAGAGCAGGTGCTAGAGCTAGAGACTCTGAATGATGAGCTGTTGGAAAAGGAGAGGCAGTGGGAGAGTTGGAGGACAGCTCTGGAGGAGGAGAAGAACCAGGCTGAACGCAGAGCTCGCGAAATACAGAGACAGCTGGACAATGAAAAACAGAATAGGTTATAATGCACAAATATACATATGCAAATATTTCAGTGAACAGTTCTCTGACTCTCTTGCTCTGTGTTATTAAGGTTGCGTGCTGACCAACGCAACTCTGAGTCTCGTCAGGCTGTTGAGTTGGCAGTAAAGGAACACAAGGCTGAGATCCTAGTGCTGCAGCAAGCCCTGAAAGACCAGAAACTCAAAGCAGAAGGCCTCTCTGATACAGTATGTTTTTACCCTTTTGTTTGTCATATCTTACGTACAGACATACATCCTGACATCCACTGCAAACATGTTTTTATTTATTTATGGACTTCCTCAGGTTCCCTGCGTCCCCCGCACGACTTGCACTCCAACAACGACAACACTTGTGTAGCAAGCACAGTAGTGTAGTGGTTAACACTGTTGCCTTGCACCTCTAGGGTCTGGGTTAAATTCCTGGCCAGGCTTGAAAAAACAAAATCTGTAAAATATACAGTATAATGAGTGCAATCCTGTACAACCAAAAAAGTTGCTACCATATTTTTTACAGTAAACTTCTGGCAACCACAGCTGCCAGTTTTTTGCCATAAAATTTACGTTTTTTTCTTTTTTTCTTTACAGTGTTCAGTTCAGCCCTTTTCACAGATGTTTACTTGCCTGATAGCTAAAATGACAGAAAAAAATGCTTTGACAATTATTAACATCTATTATTAATCCTGAATTAAAAATTGATTTAAAAAATCTCTTATTTGGTTCAATATAGTTCTATATACAGTACAAAGCACCAATCAGTGTTCTGAATGTACAGTTGAGAGTGAATCAGCATTCTATGAGGGAAAACTCTGGTGAGTGTATGTGCATGCTAACATGAGACAGGGGTAGCTTGGTGGTTAAGGCATTGGACCATGGTTCAAACACCACGACCACCAAGTTGCCATTGTTGGCCCATGAGCAAGGCCCTTAACCCTCAACTGCTAAGATTGTAAAATGTAAGTCACTCTGGATAAGGGTGTCTGCCCTGGAACAATGGAAATGGTAATCACCGTTAGATGTTCAATAATAGTTCTGCTGTTCTCAGGTTTATGTTCTTAATTAATGCATGCTGAGTGACAATGAGTCTGTGCAGATGCTTGAACATCAACCATATATCCAAAACTGCTCGTAAACCTCACCACTAATTATTTTATTAGACAAATAATAAGCTACATGGAAAGGATTTTTTAAAATCTTGTTTAAATGTAATAGAGTCAAATTATAATATTAAACACCTAGCTTGTTAGATAGGAAGTTTGTAACTAAATAGATTTCCATAGGAATAGGTGAAGTGTGCTTGCACAATAGAGTAAAAATGGTCATGACTGCTGAAATTTAAACCCAGGTCTACAGTTGAGAAGGCAGTGATACTACATGTACACATGTATCTACTGTACATGTATTATTTGGCAGTGACCATACTGGGAAAGCTCTGTATAATTGTCTAGTACTCCCCTGTTTATTTAAAGGGGAGGAAATTAAATAAATGAATGGGAAAAAGCTACACGAACTCTGAGTTTTGTCTGAAATAATAATAATAATAATCTTAGACGGCAGATGCTTCACAAGCCAGCCTGATCAGCTGGGCACATCCAGGTCATGACTCCAATACAGGCTTTCTAGCTACTCTACACGTTAATTACTACATGTCTGAAATCCATCAGGTAATCAACCCTCAGCTTTAAAAGAATGCAGAGAGCCTCATTACTGGAGTATCACTCTTGGATACATTGTGGTCTGTGTATGACCTAGTGATGGGTCATTCATGAACAATTGATTCTTTTTGAATGGATCATTAATGTGACTCAGAAGAACGAGTAGTCTCGGAGAGTGATTCGTTCATTTTCTACTGGGTGCGCATGTGCAAAGCAAACTCTGTAGGTACTGTAATATACAGGAAACAGAAATGAGTAGTTACCTTTGAGTCTTTGGTCCGAATCGTTATGCAGTGCAGTACAAGGGAAACAGAATTGAACGGTTCTCCTCAATGAGTCTTCCAAGTCCTAGTCGTTCGTTCTTTTGTCACCTGACTCACACAGACACTATGTAGTGCAATAGATTCAAAAGAACGAACAACTCAGACTAGACAAGATGAGAGGTGAGCGCCTCATTCTCGCCATAATATCTCCTTAGCTGCATTGTAATATTTTCATTACTGGAATTCTAGCCAAAATCTGTGAATACACATCTACACGTGTTTTGTGTCTGTTTATTGAAATTGTAAGATTTAATTTTATTTCTGATCAAAAGAATGAAATGAACTAAATGACTTGGATATCTTATGTGTCTGAATCTACCTCACGTGATTCACCCAGGAAGTCATGCTGCACATAGACTCACCACAGTTCCCCTCATAGAATGCTGATTCATTGCTTAAAGGTGCATTATTCTGCCAACTTGACTCTACTTAATAAAACTGCTGTGGGTCTGAATCTGCTATTGGGTTCATGCCAGTCACCAGTTCTGTCTTAACAGCAGATGGCAATTATCACAGTTTAAGATAAGATAACATATTAAGAAAAGATAAACCCGTTTTTCTGCTGCTAGCAGCTATAAACCTTTTAGAATTATTTTGCAAAAGCTACTGTGCAGACATTATGTTACAGTACATCAATCATGATTTAACTGATAAACCCCTCAAATAGTTTTATGATTAATGAATTTAAATTTCTTATATGTCAGCTTAGTTGGGGTTACTTCCAGCAGGTGAATTAAAACATTGAGTCCTTCTCTTGGTCATAATGAACCCAAGAAAACTTTTTAGATCAACTCTGTAGGAATTATAGTGTTGCAACTATTTTTATTGAACAATATATATATATATATATATATATATATCCATAGCAACTAGCAACAGACAGAGAAGGTGGGGTATAAGGAGGTCTAATAGCAGGAATCACAATCTGGTATTTTTTGCCTATACGAGGCTATGGCTAGAGGGTGGGATCTGGTGATTGGTGTACTAAAGCAGTGACTATTGGCTGTTCTTTCATTTTCATTTATAAAACACGAAAGAAATATGTCTAGTCCTGCATTAATGTTGTCGTAAACCTCTCATATAAAGTGTACTTGTAGTAAGGTGGAAAGAAAGAAATGTCATGGGCCTGAAGTATGAGAATAATAAAATAATAAAGTATAAGAATAAGAGCTGAACTATGTGAGTGGCAGAGGTTTTCCTTGAGGGAATTCCCTGTTATGTAGTAATGAGCACAGTGATGAGCATGATGACTCTGAGCAAAGGCACAGTAAGAACACATTCACTAAAGAAATATTCAGTTCACTTCTCAAATGGAGGGTAAATATTGCATTCTGCCCTCTCTAAACTAGAATGTTTAGTTCTGACACACAAACTAGAAGCAATCGTTGAGAAGCCAGGCAAGGTTGTTAACTGTGTTAATGCCAAAGATAAGTTTGATCCATAGCGACAGCAAAAATCCCTAAAAAAAAAAAGCAAGCACAAATCCCATAAACCAGTTAATTCAACAGAGAGTCTTCAAATCCGAACACAAGAGCCAAGCTCAAAGTCTAAGCGAGGGCATACGCAGTGAAAATCCAGGCCAAATAGTATTGATCCAAAGATGAAACCAGGGGTTTGCCCTGGGAGATGTGAAAAGAAGGGTTAATGTATCATCTGGAGGATAAGCGCAGACGTATAGTACAGTGCAGTGGCTAATGATCTTAATGATGATGATGAAGGGGCTGATGAATCTAGGAGATATCACAGAAAATATCACTTATTTGCAGGAGTGAGGGTCTTGAGAACTTATGGAGAACGTATGAACTTATTTCTGAAGTAGATATCACAGGCATTCATTACCTGGTGAGGTCACCCTTCATGAGCAGTAGTGCAAGACCCTAGAGAGCTGTCCCCCTATTCCACAATGTGTAAGTGCACCAAGAATAGATGAAGAGCCTACACATAGCCTTTCAGTTGGGCTGGGCTCATGATCTAATGTCAATTTGACTTGGATCACGACGTCCAGCAAAGATGCTCCAGTGAGTCATTGTTGTGGCAAGATGGCCACAGTATGATCTGTGGCTGGGGAAAATGGTCAGGAGTGTGTGTCTTGTTTATTTTTCTTGGAACTAGGTCATTAGGATAGAGAGAAGTTGAAATGGGAGAAGAACAATGACCACCTGGCTTAATGTGAGTTTAATCTCATGGCTAACTTGAAGCTTCTGTGGCTAGACTTTCTAGATTTTGGTTCCTTTAAGCCAGTGCCTCCATTCCTCCAGTGCGAGTTTGCACTCCCGGATGCCTATGTCATAATTTCTTTGCGTTGTGTTGAGATGATGACAGAAGAAGCAACAGAGATGCAGTTTTAAGTTTTATTTAAATCTTGGACAGGGCAATGATGAATCCAAGGAACTAATAACCTTATTTAAAAGGCAATTGAATCATTAGTTAAAAACATGCTCAGTGACTTTCTTAGTTGATTTGTCTCATTTGGATAACATATTGATCCCTTGATCCCTAGAGAAACATGGAGAGTTACAAGTCCATCAGGCACCCCAGAGACTGTTGGAAAATCTGTATGTTAAAGCGGAAAAGTGCAAATTCCACCACAACACAGTATTTTTCACTGGAGCCATCATTACCCCTCCAAGATTCAGCAAACCTCAAAGCTGTGACTAATTGGTGGATTCCAAGCATCAGAAAAGAACAATATTTTCTGAAGGGATTGCCAGGATGGGGTGTTAAGTGCAGTCTTCCACTCCCTCTGGAACCAGATAATATGCATTGCAGAGATCTAGTTTTGTTAAAATTTTAGTCCCTGCAGGAGATCTTTAAGGAAAGAGGTAGAAGTTCCTCAGGGTAACATCAAGAAGTCCCTGATAGTCAATACATAGATGAAAGGTTTTGTCTTTCTTAGTGAGCAGAAAAATCCTGCTCAGTGATTATGCTTTTTTATTAAAAAACAAACAAACAAACAATTTGTTACGTTAGCGTTATATTTTTCATTTGGATGTTAAAAGAGTAAATACTGCTGGATTAAATCAAAACCTTTATCTGTTTCAATTTCAGGTTGCAAAGCAATCAAATGTGATTATTTCAAATCCCCTCCCCACTACTCACTGTATTTGAATGTAGAAATATTTAATGGTTTTGTATATAATAATGCAAACATGATAAACATATATAACAAAATGTCTACCAAAGATAGTATTAAAGACTTTTTGCACAGTACTGAATACTTTTCCATTCTCTCTCTCTCTCTCTCTCTCTCTCTCTCTCTCTCTCTCTCTCTCTCTCTCTCTCTCTCTCTCGTGAGGAGAGAGAGTATAACCTTTGTACCTGGGAGAGGGACAATAGATGAACATGAGACTTATTTCATAGGACAATAATAGTGGGGAGAATTGGACATAGGATAGGGGATAGCCCCTAGGCTCACTGGAGGGAACTTGCTTTTATCAGGCAATGGAGGCAAAAGTGCCCAGCTTGACCATGAGATGCCTTGATTCCAGTCAGTATATGTTGTTCCATTAAGGCTCCTTGCTGAGCGATTGACTGTCCCAGAATGCTATGTCATGCTACTGTATGTCTTAGAAGGAATGCTACTGAGGCTTAGAGGTTTTATTAAATCACCCAGAAACAGGTAGTAAAAATACTTGCATGTATGTGCCTCATATAGCAGAGGACTTTCTTGACTCTCCTGATGAATTGGGGAATTCTGTGTGATGTAGCAATGAGCAGATTGCAGATGTAGATTAAGTCCCAAGAACCTGGAAGCAGAGCAAGGGGAGAACTTGGCTCTGATGAGCTGAAAGCCTTTTATCAGATTCACATTAAACACATCCACTAAACCAATGTTCAGATCATCTCTCTAACAGAGGGTAAATAACTAGGAAGTCCAAGTGAGGAGATTAAATACCTTACATTTGGCCTCATCACAGCAAAATTTGAGGCAAAAATTTTAATTGGGTAGGGTCATGCACAGATCCACTCGAGAAATTAGATAGGTACTACGTATAAAAAGACTAGAGGCAGATACTCCAGTGAAGACTGAGGTACTTTCTAACTTTGTAGCCTTTAGCTTTTGGTTTTTATTGTCTGTTTATTTAACGTTTGTTATATTGCCTGTTCTATCTGCCACTTTTTGGTGGTGGAAGGAACATTTTAAGCCAGTAATTCAAAAACATATTAATCATCAAATCTGGAACACAACCTCTGATTGGCGAAGTCAGGCACAATAACTTTGATTAGTTGACAGACTTGAAGCAGTGCACTTGGCTACTGGATGTTAACAATAATAATGGAAAAATAAAGAAATGGATAAAGAATTATTTATTGTTTACATTACCAAGCGAACAACCACATTTGTGGAACACAGATTTTATTTGCTCCTAGAAAGCAGAAACATATTAATCTCAAGCATTGAGTGAGCATAGGTTGCTATGACTGATTTTTACATGAAAAAAGATTCTAGCAAATTTACTTTTAATATATTTAGCCAAAAAAATGTCAATACATTGAAAAATAAAAATGAATGCTATTTTTCCTAAATTTCCTTTAGCTGAGTGACTTGGAGAAGAAACATTCCATGTTGGAGATGAATGCATGCAGCCTGCAGCAAAAACTGGAAACTGAGCGAGAGCTTAACCAGAGGCTTGTGGATGAGGTACGTTATTACTGTAAATATATCATGATGTAAAAATCTTTAAATTAAATAAACTACAGTAATTACTTGTATTGAACCACAGTTTATGGTATTGTACTTAAGGTAATTATTTTCAGTACTTTCAGCCATATAACAGAAATTTTGTATATGTATTCCATTGTTTCTTGAAATATTAAAAAGAAATAAATCAAAATGTATAAATAGAACTAGTGAAGCTTGACATAAGTGCAGCTGAGTTGATCTCTTGAAATTGTTCAAATTAATTAACTCCAATATCAGTGCTTGGAAAAGACAATTTCCAAAATTATATAAATTGTAATGTTTTTTATATACACGGCCTGGCCAAGATTTAAATAAGCCTTCCACAGGATAATTACTGCAGTGATGGTTCAGCTGGCTACAAGTTATTTAAGCTTAACTGATGCAGTGAGTAACTTCTTATCTCTTAAACAACCATGTCAGAAGACATAGCCTGCAGTCGATGTTACTCTATTTCAGAAGGGTCAAATTATTGCCATGCATTATAAAAAATAAAACAACTACTGTAGGGAAATTGCTGAAACTGACTTGTCCCTCAACTAACTAACCTGGAAAATACCACGTTGTTTGGCCCAACGTCTGCAAAATTATGGTAACCTTTTATCAATGCTCCGATGTCGGCCCAACATTGGGCGAGTGGCATACATCGGGCCCATGTTGGCATCAGTGGTTGACCCAACATAATTTTGTCTGTTGGCCCACTATTGGCCTATTGGTGGATAGGTTGGCCCAACATTGGTTCAGTAAATAATGGCAAGGTTGAAAATTGGAAATTAAATTATATTGCTTAAGCTTTGTGCAGCAGACTCTCTCAATGATTTCATCACATCAGAAGCTCATATGAGGGTTGGTTACCAATCTAGTACATTAATAACATTGAAAGAACTATATATTTAACTCAATGGATGTTTTCTAAATTATAAATGTTAAATTCATTGTGCTTTGCTCAACTGTGAACACTGTCAAACACGTCACTAGATGGTGCTTATCACTAGGGAGGAACCAAAAACGCCACAGAGGCCAGGTGCTGCTGATTAAGTCCTGAAGCCAACCTAAACACAAGTTTTGTCCCTCTTTGCTCCTAACTATGGATGGGTTAATATTCCTCCAAATGAGATGTAAACCCATGAGAAAGACATACAGTAAGTGTGTTGATGATATGGTGGTAACATAAAAAGCATGAAGTTAGTAGTTTTGCTTTAATTTGGTGAGAAAGCTGTTTAGCTATGCACTATTATGCTAGGCTTATCAACCTGTTGCCAATACTGTAACATACGGAGCCATAGCGTGGTTAGAACCATAGGGATTGTTGCCATTGTAAGTTCCAGGAACGTTAAAGGGCTAATACTGTATACAGTCCATCTTGTTTTGCTTTAGGGTACTGCATTTTTATGTAATAAAATAATGTAATTGAATATATGTACTAAGGTAGTCAGCATGTGAAACATATTTAACAATTTTGCTACGTTATTTACTGTTTGAATTGCTGTGTTTACTTAGTTTTATCTGTAGAAAATTTGTGTATTGTAAAACCGGAACTGTAGTTGAACTGAGTTAAGCCAAATTGTTTTTTTTGTTTTTTTTTAATTCGAAAATGTTTATTTTTCTCATCATTTTGCTGGTTGAAAAGGAATATTTTGAAGAACATATTTTGAAGTACATTTTAATGTACACTGCTCAAATTATTGATATAGTTACACATACTAGAGTCACAGTTCTCCAAAGATGCTGTAATGTTGATGAGGAAGATGATGATGATGATAAAAAACCGTTGAGCCACAGTGACCAAGCTGATGGTGAAAGTACCAAGGTGAATAATGATGAGGAAGATGCAGGGCTACCTGATATAAAAGACATTCTGAGGCAATAGGTACGTTGGGCCAACCATGCATATATTTTCATCCACCTTGCCGAGAGAAAACACATTTGTACTAGGTGTTTATTTTGTAGTTTATCATCATAATGGTTACATATATTTTCTTAGTTTGTAATCATTTTATCACAAATACAATTAATAAATAAATTTCTGGAGATATAAATGTGTTTTTTTCCCCGTATTATTGCCGATGATGAAAATTTCCAATTTCCAACTTTGCTGTTATCTCCTGAACCAACAGTGGGCCAACCTATCTTTGGCCCCACCAATGAGACAATGTTGGACAATTCCAAAATGACATTGGGCCAATCATTGATGCCAACATTGGCACAACGTATGCACTGCCGTTGTATGCACTGCCGTTGGCACTTCAGCAGTGTGCTATCTGGGTCTAATTGAATTTCCAATTATCAACCCTACTGAACCAACGTTGTGCCAACATTGGACCAAACTTGTAATTATCTACTAAATCAATGTTTTGCCAACATTAGGCCAACCATCCTTGGCCCCACCAGTGAGTCAACTCTGGGCTGATGCATTGCCATTGGCTCAGCGTTGGCCCTTCAGCAGTGCTTGTTTGGGCTTCTGCAGTGGTCAAAGCTGTCAACAAATTATACACATACAGTAGAGACCAAAAGTTTGGACACACCTTTCCATTCAAAGAGTTTTCTTTATTTTCATGACTATGAAAATTGTAGATTCACACTGAAGGCATCAAAACTATGAATTAACACATGTGGAATTATATACATAACAAAAAAATTGTGAAACAACTGAAAATATGTCATATTCTAGGTTCTTCAAAGTAGTCACCTTTTGCTTTGATTACTACTTTGCACACTCTTGGCATTCTCTTGATGAGCTTCAAGAGGTTTTCCCACTCTTACTTGTCAGCGGGATTTAATCTGCAGCACCTGGCCTCTGTGTGTTTTAGGTTCCTCCTTAGCGATAAGCGCCATCTTTGACTGTGCCATGTTTGACCGTTGAGCCCAATGCACAATGAATTTAACATTTATAATTTAGAAAACATAAGAAAATAATAATTAAAAAAATTGGGGTGTTTTATTTTAACTGTTACACCCTATGAACTTGATAGAGTTATATATTCTTCCCTTGCTTGGTGGGTTTTCTTCAGGTACTCCAGATTATGTCAAAGAATAATGCAGATTACGCTACTGCAAATTTCTAAATTGCTGTAGTGTGCGAGTATGTGCATCTAAACATTTATAACCATTTAAAAACATATAAAAACTTGTAGCAAAACATGTAGAAAAAACAATTTTTCAGAGTAGATGACAGAACAATTTTGAAATTGCTTTCTATGCTTAAGAACAACAACGCCTATTGTACAGGGTTAAAGTATCACAATCCACCACTCAAAGAAGACTTTGAGCACGGAATTACATAGGACGAACAATACTATATCACTATATCACTATAGCAGTGTAAGTTGCAGGAATCAGAAGGTTGTTGGAATTCATGAAGAAATACAGAGATGAGTCTCAAAAGTTCTGGAACCAAGATTACACTCTACTGCCATGACAGAAAGACCAGGGTGTGGAGAAGTAAGGATCTCTTCATGATCCTAAGCATTCATTCATTTATTCATGGCTTGGGGTTGCATGGTGAAGTACTTCATTGTCATATCAGAAGAAATAATTGAAACGTTATCCCATCTTATTCATCAACATGCAGCAGTTATACACTAAAGCAGAACTCTTCCTCTGTTATGTTTTGCGTGTGTACATGTGCAGCAAGCAAAGTTACAGCAGCAGCTGGACATGCAGAAGAGTCATATTTTCAGACTGACACAGGGCCTGCAGGATGCCCTGGACCAGACTGACCTACTGAAAACAGAGAGAACAGACCTGGAGTATCAGCTAGAAAACATACAGGTATACCACTTGAAATGTTAATGAATTGATGGCTGAATGTGTGATTAATCAAGATTCATTAAAATACAACACAGAAAACTAAATAGATTAAATAAAAAATATTTTGCAAAAATGATTTCAGGCAGCATATTCTCATGAGAAGGTGAAGATGGAGGGCACCATCACTCAGCAGACCAAGCTTATAGACTTCCTGCAGGCCAAGGTAGACCATCCCTCTAAGAAGAAAAAGGTCAGAGTCTGCTGGGCATTTATCTCATTACCCCCAACTAACTGCTTGCTGAAAATCTCTGAAGTCCCTATTACCTCTCCCCATAACCACATAAGTGGGGTCCAGTTTTGCATGACCATGGTGCATTGTGTCATGAAGCAGACAGAAGGGCATAGCTGCAAGTTATCTGGTTATATTTATTTAAGTATCCCACATTTAGTTCCTGTCCACTAACTTGATTGGATTGAGTGGAATGCTAATAGTGCTTATATTTAGTAAATCTACACTGTGATGATTCACTGTTTGAATGACTTCACTTGTCTGTGCAATATTGCTTAAACAAGACAAATGACAAAGGTTTGGAATCTTCATAGTGAAAATGCTGAAATGGTACCTTGCAAAATAGCTCAGAGAATATCTGAGTTATTTAAAAGGAGTTGTGTGATTAATAACAGCTAAATTAAATTAATAATTATTTGAGCAGGGGAAGCAGTTTGATCATCTTATGTGATTGTAGGCTGAGCATCATCGAAGCTGTAGTCCTCAAATTTGGAAGCTGCACACACAGGCATGATGCATTGTCAAATTTAATTAACCTGCATGTAAGTCTTTGCCCAAGCATCAGCACTATATAGGTATGTAAGAAGCAAATAGACAAATTTGATTGAATATCTAAATCCCTGGATAGTCTAGGTATGTAAAGGTATGGTTAGGATTCTTTTTAGCATATATATCAATAGATCATTGGGCCTGGGCGGTTCACTCTGGCTCTGTTTGTGTGCAGGGCATCTTTGGTGGCAGGCGTCGAGAGGATCTGCTTGCAGCGCTGGCAGCCCAGGGTCAGACCCAGACAACCTCTGTGCCTGTTGTGACCCCTGTGCCCCTGCAGTACAGTGATATGAAGGCAGCACTGGATAAAGAACGTGCTCGCTGCTCTGAGCTGGAGGATGCGCTCCAAAAGACACGCATGGAACTTAGAGAGGGTGTGATGTAGTATACATGAACCTAGGATGATAATTACATCATGATTATCATTACATTCCTCCATGCTGCTACTCCAAATAATTACAGCCATGAAAATCATTGGGACCTGACCATTAATTTAAATAAATCACTTAAAACATTATAAAGAACAGACCACAAAACATTAAAGGGCAGTTGATAAAAATGTTTAAAGAAAGGAGCTATCGAGAAGTGTGTATGTTTTACTAAGGGTTGTTTTATATACTGTATATTGTTTATTTTCTCATGCCTGATATGTTTTAGCAGTGCAGTTTAATAAAGCACTGGAACATGGTGGTACTCCTGCCACTCCTGGTCTGGCCCGGCAGCAGCTCATGATGTCAACTAAGTCTACTAAATCCCCTGACCACCAGCCTAACCCTTCTGGCCTGGCACAATCCAGTTCCAGTCGGAGGAAGGAGACATCCTCGTCTGATGGTTAGTACACAGTCTCATTTTTATGACATTCTTCCTATTGATGTAGCCCAGCTGGTAATGACCATATTTAATACAAGAAATATTCTGTCCATTTCACCAAATCAGCAATCATTTGACCAGTCATTATCCCATACACTTAAAATAATAAAGGGGGTCAGTGTACAAATGGCATTAGAAATGAATAGGATCTTTGCTTACTTTACTGTGTTTTTCTACTTACAATGAGAAACGTAAGAAACAGCTTTTAAAATTGGCCATTCTTATCTCCCATGCTTTTTTCCCCCGCAGAAATAAGAAGAGCCACTTCTGAAAGTAAGTTCTTATGCATTAGGATAAGGATTTTTGTTTTCTTTTGTTTTAAAGATAAGCTCATTGTTTAGAAAAGAAAAAAAGTACTTTGGTTGAAGTCTCATTTATGTTTCAATTTATGTTACACATGTTTTATCAGTATAAACCTGAATGCTTTATTGTATTATCATATGGTATTATCATGCAACCATTTGCTGTAGTACATCAATTACAATAACAATAACAATAATTATAAGTGTTAGTTTACATCTTCAATGAATAACTTTTATATTTCATCTTCCATATACATAGTTTACATATTTCTAATCATATTTCAAGACCACTTCCACTGCAGAAAACACAAGCTATTTGAGACAGTGAGCTTGTACAGTAAGTGTATCCTCAGGTCATGACTCTCATTAAAAACCAGTGACCATGCTCATACTATTCTATCATGTGATATGTTATAAATCTTATATTCAAGTTGAAAAGCTGCATGTAGCACCACTCCAGCTAATCATGAGCAACTCTTGAAATCATAAGCGTCTCTTTGTTTTAACCATATATTTGACAGCTTTTATCATCTTTATGTTTGGGGTGGGTATGTTTGGTTTACTAGATAATGTGGTTAGAAAAGGATGATATTGACCATTTTGTGCTGTTTTGAACTGTTTAGAATATGTGCGACGTGTAAAGGAGAGGCTTCACCACAGTACTCATGGTAGTCACAGCACCCCACACCGCTTTACCCAGGGTCTCAACATGAGGGCAGCCAAGTGCACTGTATGCCTAGACACTGTCCATTTCGCCAGGCAGGCAGCTACTTGCATTGGTATGCGGTCAAGACATCTTTCCCAATTTACACAAATGTGTGTAGTATGGTGGAATCAAATTAACTGTTTTTATATTTTTTCTTCCCTAAATGGTGTTTGTTATTATTTTAAAATTCATAACTGAGACAAATCACGCTTTATGGCATTACACCGAGATATATATGAATATTAAGTTTTCACACTGTTTGTTTAGATTTGCCATATTTTATAATTTTTCTAGTTATGATAAGGCCTACCTAAAAATTCTTAAATTCTTAAAAGTGATACATTGGCAGTAGAGGTGTGGTCAAGCATCAGCAGTGAACAGGGAAGGGCAGATGAACCAGCAAGTAACATGTGATGATTCTCACCTGTGTCTCATCACCATCAGTCTACTTATGCATATTTCTTTTTCTTGTTACCATGTTGACATTGTCACTTCTTGACCTACTCAAAGATTTTCAAATCAAAACTCAACCAAAAAATGTAAACAGTCCAAGCCTATCAATGTAAATGTAACAGATAGGGCGAACTCTAGCTCACAGCTTTTGGTCTATTTGATTGTTCTGTGTGCATGCATGTGTGTGCTCTCTCTCTCTCTTTTCTGGAAAAGAAAAGCAGAAACGAAACATGCATAAGTACAGTAGACTGATAATGATAAGAAACAGGTGAGAATCAACATACGTTACCCATCAGGTCAACCTGCTTTCTCCGCACCGCCTTAGCTCGACCAAGCCCCAGTGCCAATTTAACCCTATCTTGATACTATTGTTTAAGCTGTACTTTTCTTTCCTACATTAGAATGCCATGCTTTGTGCCACCCAAAATGCTCCCCCTACCTTCCAGCCACATGTGGTGTCCCTACTGAATATGCCCTCCACCTATCTGAGGCTCTGTGCAGGGAGAAGAGCAACAGCTCAGGCATACAGCTCAAAGACTCCAGTGGACACATGAGACTGGAGGGCTGGATGAAACAACCCAGGTCAGAACACACTGAGTTCCACCTTCAGTATTATGTAATATAATTTATGTAATAAGTGATGACATCAACTAGGACAATACTGCATTTGCAAAAGTGGATCATTGGTAAAAATTAAGAATTATGAAAGTTTTGGACCCGTACCAGACATAGGTAGTTTTAAACACATGATGTTTTGTAGGAATAACTAAAAATTGTAATGTATATAAATTATATATTTAAAAATAGTACCTTTGTTATATAGAAATTACATTTTTCATCTTTGCATCCTCAATCCCTGTGCAAATTGGAACCAAAGGTAACTGGACAATTATTACTCCACTGTTATTTTACTTTTAAATAAGCAGTTAAAATTTGAAATTGAATAATTTCAAGTGTGGTAATCTGTGGCTCAATATGACCTCCAAAGAGCCAGTGAAGCAGGTATGATTAGGTAGTTGTGGCCAAATCAATGTTTTATTGCTTTTTATTATGAGATAATGTACTGAGCTAAGGAACACAACAACCATAAAAAGCACATGAATCATTTGTGGTAGATGACACAAAGTTCCTTTCCCTGGTGTAGAAAAACATTTGGATATATTGAAATATTTTGAGTTGAACTAATCTGAGCACCCTCCAGGGGTTAATGTATCTATACCAAAAGAAGGTTTTTTGCTGTTACACTGTTGTGTTCATTGTTCATTTTAAGTAGAGGTATAAAGTGGCAGAGAGCTAAAATAAAATTTTAAAAAGTATTAATTGACCTGTTTATTGACCCATTCATAAGGACTGTAAAGTGTGCGTTTGCTCCCTGACTGTAGGAACGGAAAGCGGGGACAGGGTTGGGAGAGGAAGTATGTCGTGCTGGAAGGGAACAAGATTCTTACCTATGAGACTGAGCCCAGAGAAGGTCATTATTTTCTTAACTGATGTACTTAAAAATGCAAACAATGCACAGTAGTCAGCTACTAGTTCATAAAACCTTTTTTTTTTTTTAACAATTAATTTAGTTATTGCTAAGAATGTCATAGTGTAAACCATGACAACAAACTTATTATTCTGCTAACTACATTGTCAAGAAAAAAGTCTCCTTGTAAACATGGTATATTGAAAACCACAATGGGCTGCACTGTGTTCATTCCTTTTTAATTGACCTGCTGCATTACAGAGTCAGTGAAGCCAGTGGATGAGTTTGATCTATATATATCAGAAGGTGAAGTGATTGTACATAGTGCTGTCGGTGGCTCAGAGCTCACTAACACTGCAAAGGCTGGTAAGATAAAAGGAAAAATGTAATTTGCATTATATTGTGCTAATAAGTCTAGATGTTTGCACTTACAGAGATTGTAAAATGCATTTAGTTGTAATTAGGGGCAAAAAAATATTTTTCCATTTACTTGAGTGTGATATAAAGTTGATGTTTGGGTCCTCAGATGTGCCATTTGTGCTGAAACTCGAGTTGCTCCCCCACACATCCTGTTGGCCAGCAAAGACTCTTTACCTCTTGAGCTCAAGTTTTGCAGAGAAGCAGCGGTGGGTGGCAGTTTTGGAGGCTATCGTGGCAAGTGCCCGTGGTGCCCGTGAGAAAGCAGAGGCTGATGCAGTGAGTTTGAGAGAAAGATTTTATCATCCCATTATGGTTCTTTTATGCGGTGGTCTTCATTCATTATTTATCATATCATTATGATCTTCAATTATTTTTATTTCTATCTTTACTATATATAAACTTAACACAGATTTGTCAGCATACATTTATCAAAATAGCTTATATGACTATTAATGTGTTCATTAAAACAATTATTTTATTTTTTGTTGTTGTGTGTATTAAAAGTAGTAATGACCAATTTAAAAAGAGAAGAGAAGCTCTGTTATATAATCTATTTTGATAAAATATGTTAGTTTCCATATGGTGGCAGCAAAAAACAAATAAATGAGGATGGCATAAAAAGTAATGTACTTTAAGTCTTGCATACCATCTGAGGAAAATATGACTCAGTTCAGTATCTACAACTCTAGTAACTAAAGGTTTCATGTTCTGTACTCAAGGATTGAAATGCAACATACATGTTAGTCCATTTTTCATACTTTCAGAAGCTGCTGGGAAATTCTCTTTTGAAGCTGGAGGGAGATGACAGACTAGACATCAACTGCACACTTCCCCTCACTGACCAGGTACTGTAACGTACATAATAATATCTAATCATGTTTGGGATGCAGGCTTATGATGCAGAACCATTATTGAAGTGGCCATCAGATCATGCCTTACTATCTTCATTTTTTAATTGAGTGAGGCAGATTGGAAACTCATTGGAAAATTTAGTTTTTCCTCAGTGAATAAAATGTGTAAATCTAAGACCATTTTATTTTTGTCTTTGCTGTATGCTCAGATTGTTTTAGTGGGTTCAGAGGAAGGTCTGTATGCACTGAATGTTATAAAGAACTCGCTGACTCACATCCCTGGCTTGGGCTCTGTGTTTCAAATCTACATCATCAAAGAGCAAGACAAGCTGCTCATGATTGTGGGTGAGTGAGATTCAACTGCACCTGCTTCAAATGATACATAACACTTCATACAAGAAATACAGAAACTGGTACAGTATGGCTACCATTTTTAACTCTAAGTTATCCAGCACGCATTTCATCATTCATATTTTGGTAATACAATTAATTGAGGTTAGTAGTGCATCTGTTAACATGTTTGTGTTGTGTTGACAAATTAGCATTAAATAATGCATATGAACTACACAATAGTAATAATAACAATAACAAGCAAAACAATAAGAATAACAAGAAACTATTTCAGCCTTTATATGTATTCACATTTTTGTATGCATAGTGCATACCCACAGTGAAAAAATCCCAATTCTAGACTTCAATTCAATTCTTTTCTGAGGACAAGTACACAACATACAACTTTATGATAAAACCCCACGTATCTGGAACAAAAGGTTGTATGTCTGCACTCTGCAGCATACCTTGAAGCATAAGTGTTTGTTTGGTGAAATTACCAGCTTTTCAATCCACTGGCCCAAAAAATCCTGCATTACTGATAAATAGATGCCTGTAGTCCTTACATTTTGTTAAGCATACGAGCAGAATTTACCAACCCTAAATCATCCACCACAATTTTCAGGTTTTGAGGCCTGCCGGTGGTATCTTTAAGCTGATGGCCTGGTCCGTCTGTGGTGTTAGGTCTGTTTCTATTCAATCTTCTAATGTTGGTTTTAACCAAGACATCTTGGACCAGAAATTTTAAATAAAGATATATAAAATGAAAAACTTATTTTTGTATATTGTATATTTAATATTAGCCTAGAATGCTATTACGCTATTTCGAGTGTGTCTCGAAGAAAATGTTTCAGGAAGAAATACGTTGGTTAAAATAAATTGTCAGACAAATAGTTCTAGTGGGATAATACTGGTCTAAGGTCAGAATCAGACACAACAGACTGAGAATTTATGGACCCAGATATTACAATAAAAAAAAAAAAACTAGACATTTTGTAGAGAAGTTGTGAAGTGGGGGCACAATGGCACTGCTTTTCTCTGCAAAATGCTGAAAATAGAGTGAATTGTCGAGCTTTCCCTTCAAAGCCAACAGAGGTCCTGTGGTACTTATATAATATAATATAATATAATATAATATAATATAATATAATATAATATAATATAATAAAAACATTATTGTGGCAATGTGCAAAAGTTTGAGCACCCTACGTAATCAGTACTTAGTAACACTTCCTCTGGCAGATATCACAGCTTGCAAACGCTTTTTATAGTCAGCTAAAAGTCTTTCAGTTCTTTTACTTGGGATTTTCTCCCAGTCTTTCTTGCAAAAGGCTTCTAGTTCTGTAATATTCTTTGGTAGACTTGCATGCACAGCTCTTTTAAGATCTACCCACAAATTTTCAATGATGTTTAAATCAGGGAACTGTGATGGCCATTCCAAAACCTTCACCTTGCGTCTCTTGAAGTACAGTATTCTATAGTGGATTTCTATAATGTCTGTTTAGGATCATTGTCCTGTTGTAGAAGCCATCCTCTTTTCAGCTTCAGCTTTTTTTTACAGATGGTGTGATGTTTGCTTCTAGAATTTGCTGGTATTTAGTGGAATCCATTCTTCCCTCCACCCGTGCAATGTTTCATGTGCCACTGGCGACAACACAACCCCAAAGCATGATAGATCCACCCCCATGCTTAATAGTTGGCCAGGTGTTCTTTTCATGAAATGCTGCTCCTTTCTCCAAACATGCCTTTGCTGATTGTGGCCAAAGAGTTCTTTTTATATTTCAGTAGTCCACAATACTTGCTTCTGTAGATGTTCTGTTGCATACTTCTGACGTTGGATTTTATGATAGGGATGCAGGTAAGGTTTTCTTCTGCTGACCCTTCCATGAAGGTCTTGTGGAACGGTGCTTCAAGCTGACAACACTTTGCTTCTTATATCTTCTTATAGCCTTCTCCTGCATAACTTTTATTTTATTACACAGCTGCTTAGAGTAACCCATGGTTGTTTAGTGTCCGCAAGTGTGTGCACAAGGTTTGAAGAGTTAAAGTATTTGTAAAACTGGCATTTACTAATGACAGCTGTTGCCATACATCTGATCTAGTGAGCTGATTAAGGTCTGAAACCTTGTAAAAAGAATATGAGATTCTGGAACTCACTCAAAGTGCCCAAACTTTTGCACAGTGCCATAATAATGTTTTTATTTTTGCTCAGATTATGGCATAAGAAGTAACTATGCATCAATGTTTGCTGAAAATATTGTGCATTTTTCCACCACTCCAAGAGAGACTGTGTTAACATCTTTTCAATTAAAAAAATCACCAAAATCTGCTATTTATCAAGGGGTGCCTAAACTTTTTCATATGTCATGAATCATGGGTGCTAGATGTTTGGTTCTTGGTGCTAAGTTTTATTCAGGTATTTTACTGAATTGTACTCAATACTATCTTGAGCTGTAAATTTCTCCTACAGGTGATGAGAGGGCGCTGTGCCTGGTGGAGATCAAGAAGGTGAAGCAGTCACTATCTCAGTCCCACCTTCCGACCTTGCCTGAAATTGTCCCATACATTTTTGAGACTGTCAAGGGTTGTCACCTTTTTGCTGCAGGGAGGGTATGACTTTTATCTCTCAATATAGTGCATTCAATTATAGAATCTATTCTGTATTAAGAATCTGTGTCTTGCATTATATGAGTTTTTGTGTACTTTTACCATTGTTTTAGATTGAAAATGGCTCCTGCATTTGTGCAGCAATGCCCAATAAAGTCACGATTTTGCGTTACAATGACAATCTGAACAAATTTTGCATTCGCAAGGTGAGAGGTAACCTTTTTGCATAAACATGAAATACATGAGATAAATTATAAACTGTGATATATAAGAAGCACTTAGACACCTAGCGATATCAAAACGTTTTTTTTAACTTGGAATAAGAAGAACATTGTAATGAAATTTTTTTTAATTTATGAGGAGTTTTGGCTTATAGGTTGGCTGAATTGACCTCCTAATGTAATTGCAATGGGTTTATTTGCAGACTGCACTCTTTAATCACTTGTGGTCTCTCTCTCTCTCCCTCTCTCTCTCTCTCTCTCTCTCTCTCAGGAAATTGAGACCTTAGAACCATGTAGCTGTATTTATTTCACAAACTACAGTATCATCATTGGTACCAACAAGTTCTATGAGATTGAGATGAAGCAATATGTGCTGGAAGGTAAGTAAGATTTACATAGACTAACACTACTCAAACTTTATATACATATAATGTACATTACAAACTGTACTGCAAAGAGTCTTAAGGATTTGATAAGTGGCATTTTATTTAGGCATTTTGTGATTTAGGCATTTTGTGCATTTTCAGAGTTCCTGGACAAGAATGATATGTTGTTGGCTTCAGCCATGTTTACCACATCCTCCTACAGCTTCCCTATCGCCATCATGCAGGTGTCAAGTGCAGCTCAGAAAGAGGAGTACCTGCTTTGTTTTCATGGTATGAGATGTTTATTATTTAATCAATCACAATATTAGACTATGTAAGATTCAAATATTAAGTGCTATTCCATAATTGCTCATAATAATGTGCCATTACATGTATCAGAGTTTGGGGTATTTGTTGATGCCTATGGACGAAGAAGCCGCACAGATGAGCTCAAATGGAGTCGTCTTCCTCTGACATTTGGTACATATCTTTTGAGACAATTAATTTACATTTTTTCATTTACATTTATATTTAGGCATTTGGTAAATGCACCAATCCAGAGTGACTTACAAGAAGGCTTTGAAGTTTCTGCCATTAGATAAATTCTATAAATCCCAAAGTTTTTATGGGTTGCAAACTACTGTATAAGTACCATCAGTCAAATACTGTTGAGAAGGTTTGTTTGGGTGGGTGGTAGGTGGGTAGGGTGGCAGAAGTGGACTTAACCGTATTCAATATGACCATGTGTCTGATCATTGTGATGACAGATGGCATATATACTTTCAGAAATCAGTAAATTAAAAGTGTATTGGAATTTCACTGTCAAACCTCTCTGTTTCCCAGCCTTCAGAGAGCCATACCTGTTTGTGACATACTTCAACTCGCTGGATGTTATAGAGCTTCAGGGTCATGCTGCTCTTGGGTGCGTTTCCAAGTTACACCACATACACTTTTATAGCAAGCATTAATTTGTATAGGTCATTTATCATTCAAAAAATTTTCTAAACATAAATACATCTAAACCTTGGATTGCGAGTATAATTTATCCCGGTAATTCGATGTGTGCTTGTATATCAAAGCACTGGTATATCAATTCGAATTTCCCCATAAAAAAATTATGGAAACTCCAATAATTTGCTTCCTTTTCGGGGAAATGTGACATTGTATTGTCGGTAACATCCCGGAGGCCATTGTTGCAGTACAGTTACTAAAGAACAGTCACTACACTTGGACACAAAATAATAAATAATTCTTTACGTATACGAACATACACACGTGGTCACAATGTTATAGTAAACAGTACATGTGCGCACAGGTAATGCATGCATACTGAGATCGAGCATGGGAGACACAGATCAAGTTACTCTCAATCCAAAGTTGCTACGTATAAAGCATGGAATGCAAATGAGAATATTTGTAATACACAAAGGGAGTGGTGGTTCAGTTTAAGGCGTTGGATTACTGATAAGGAGATTTAGGATTCAAGTCCTAGCACTACCAAGGTGCTACCAAGGTGCTGCAGCCATTGAGCCAGGCCAAACTTTGTTTGCCATAGCAGTGCTACATCATGGCTAACCCAGTTGCTATAACCCTAGCTTGCAAACAAGTTAGATATGTGAAAAATGTATTTCACTGTATTGTAATATGCAAAAATTTCTATTTTTATAATTCCTAAATTGTGGGCAATTTATTTTTTAAATAACATATCCTGATCTTGTTTAAAAATAAATAAATAAATGAGCATCATAGCATTAGAATACCAGCATTATACTGCATTATGTATGGTAAGTGTAAAAATACAGAAAGTCTGCTAAAAAAAAAAACAACTAACCAAAAACAAACTAAGAAAAAAAAACAGTATGTATTAACATCCATTTACAAAGTATTATGTTTGTGGTGGCTATATTGCAACTTTAACAACTTTTTAGTGAAACTGAATTGTAGGTTTTAACAGGTACATTGCCCCCCCATAAAAAAAAAAGTTGAACACTTGACTTTTTTAATATTTCAGTGGATTGCCTTTTGCTCAGATTATAACTGTGGCATCGATTTGATTATGCAATGTCACAACATTTATTTCAGTCTGGCGTCACATTAATTTCTCTATAAGATCTTATATTGGTTATGGGAGAGTTGAACTGCTGAGTCAAGTCTTCTCCAATTCATGTATGAAAATCATGTCTCATGCTCCCTGAACCACTCTTTTGGAATTTGAGCTCGATGAAGGGAAGAAAAAAATCCACTGGTGGAAAAAACCTGCTCATTCAGTACATTCAGGTAGTCAGCTGACCACATTTATTGAGCACATAACGTTGCTGTATCTAGACCTGACCAAGCAGCAATAGATCATAACACTGTTTCCACAGGCTTGTACGGTAGGCACTATGAAAGAGTGTCCAGATTTACCCTCTTCTAGAGACTTGGGCACACCAAGGTAAGAAGAGAGGCAGATGAAATGATGCACCCAGGGTGCATCATTTCATCTGCCTCTCTTCTTACCTTGGTGTGCCCAAGTCTCTAGAAGAGGGTAAATCTGGACACTCTTTCATTCTCTATTAAATGTAGCCATGCTGTTGTTTTTTATGATTTGATTTCACTAAGCCTTTATAAGTGATCTCCAACCATACAATTTCAGGATGTTTTTCCCACCACATTTCTTCCTTGAAGATGATGGTTCATTACCATCCTTCAGGGTTTTAACAATACGTTTTATAGTTTTGAACCCAATTTTAGTTGTTTCAGTAATCTTCTTAGTTGTTTTCTTTTCTTGATGCAGGCCAATAATTTGACCCTCCTGAAACAGTAACATCTTTCCCACGATCACAGGGCCTTTTAACATGGTTGTTCAATAAATGAGAAGCTACTCACTGCATCAGTTAGGGTTATTATCTAACTTTTTACCAGCTGAACCATACAGTATTATTCACTTCAGTTATTATCTAATGGAATGCTCATAAATATTTGCTTAGTCAAATCCAGGTGGTGACTTTTTTTTTTGACTGGGCAGTGCTTGTCATTTAACCTCACTGTCAAGTTTAAGTAACATTTAATTTTATTTATGCTAATTTATATGGACTTATTTTAGTCTTAATTAGAATAAAGTGACAGACCATTAATATTTTAATTTCATAAAAAAATCACTTCTGCTTACACACGTACACATACAAGTAATGTTTTTGCCTGAACTTTTACATAACTAAATAGATATAAATGCAAAAATGTAATTAATGTGATTTACATGGGATTCAAGATGGTTAAGAGAATAGGGATTTAAATAAAATGTAATACAAATTATTAAAAAATCTAAAATATAAATCAAATAATTTTCACTCAGATTTAATGTTAACAACTTGAAATAATACATTACAATATAGCGCTTTTAAAATTTCTATGTTTTTTGTGAACTTGTAAACTGTGTTCAGGCCTCCAGCACTTGTTCACTTAGATGTCCCTAACCCGCGCTACCTAGGCCCGGCCATCTCATCAGGTGCCATTTATCTAGCCTCATCTTACCAGAACAAGCTGAGAGTAATCTGCTGCAAGGGACATGTTGTGCAAGAGTCGGGAGATTTGCAGAGGACAGGTTCTAACAGGAGGTACACATCATACAAATCTATGCTGTCTAAACTGTATAATAACAAATATATTTATAAATAAGCATAAATGTTTTAAAAATGGTTGCATAAGCTGTGTATATATATATAATTTGTTGACAGCTTTGACCTCTGCAGCAGCCCAAACAAGCGCGGCCCACCCACGTACAATGAGCATATTTCGAAAAGGCTATCCTCAAGCCCTGGAGCTCAAGACAGTGTTGTGCACCGTGATCCTAGCACACCACACCGTTACCGTGAGGGCCGCACTGAGTTCCGAAGGGACAAGTCTCCGGCCCGACCACTGGACCGTGAGAAGTCACCAGGGCGTGCTGTGATTGATGCACGCAGAGAGAGATCACCAGGCCGGCCACTAGATGAGCGAGAAAGAGAGCGTGAGCGCACCCGCCTGCACACAAGCTCAGTCCGCACTCAACTCACACCAGTTAACAAGGTACGCATGAGACCCTGCCATGTTAACTGCGTGTCCTCCTAGAGATGCCAGGATAAGGGGTTTAAAATCTGTACATGGATACATGCCACCACTCTCATGCTTTGTTTTAGATAGCATCTCTAGAAAGTCATACATGTTTTGCCTGACTGAATATGCAAAGAGAGTCTGTAACTTTTAATCAAAATACAATTTTAAGCCAAACTAATCTAAGTTTGTGGAAAACTACATATAAAGCTAACTGTAATTCACTTTCATTATGGTGAGTTTTGTTCCTTCTGAGAGTAACTAGTGATTTATGAGCTTGGCTCTCTTAGAGAGAGCCTGCTGAACTCTGTGACCTCTCTGTCCTGGTGCTGGTGTAGGTATGGGACCAGTCTTCAGTGTGACCACGCCCCCTGAACAGCTGAAGTTTAAGAGCCATCGTCCAGTCCAAGCACGGATGGACATGCCATTTTACAGGCACCTCTTTTAATACAAGTATTCCATCTTGCCATTGCCAGCTGTGAGCAGAACCACATCATGTTTCTATTTTTGGAATTAGCTGTTGTCCAAATGTACACATTTTGCTCTCTCTCTCTCTCTCTCTCTCTCTCTCTCTCTCTCTCTCTCTCTCTCTCTCTCTCACACACTCACACTCACACACACACACACACACACACACACACACACACACACACACACGATTTATAAGGAAAGCAACTGATTAGTAAATCTGTGGCCAGCTTTTATAGTTTAAAGGTTTGAGAGTTGAATGACATAGCCAGGTCTATTTTTTAGAGATAAATAAGGGTTTGTACAAAGTTAAGACAAAGATTTCTTATAACAAAGCTTAAGTTTTTGTTTCAAATATCTGCTAAAGTGCACATCAAGCTGGCTGCTTTTCTGATACTGTATGCCACCGTTTTGTCAATCTTTTTTAAGAGCTGACAAACACAACTTGTTAGGCATGTGCTGATAATTGTTTGTTTTTTTTTGTTTTTTTACCTTGGTCCTCACAAACTTATGAAATGATCAAAAATCTCATATCAACAACTTGATTAAACAAGTTTAAGTGTTAGATGATAACAGGCAAAAATAATATTTTTGTCACCCTTACTTTGAAAATGGCCTTGCATACGTTTTCTACTCATGGGAAATGTGACTCCAGACAGTCTGTCTGAATGAAGGCGGTTTCATTATAATTCAGCAGGAAAGATGGATGGAGGGATGGCCAGAAGGACAGGCAGGTTGCTTTATATGAGAAATGGCAGATTACATGTGCTAGGGCTAGGGCAAAATTTTTAAATGGCTCAAAAAAGTAGACGTTTTTATGGAATATGTGTTTTTATGATTTGATTTCACTAAGCCTTTATACGTGGAATACCTTAAAAAATTAGCATGGTAGAAAAGACCTCCTGTAGCTTTCTTTGTCACAGCAGAGCTGAAGAACCTCTTACTGAAAGTGCTTAGCTGTTTGACTAATTGGTTATGGATGGGGTTGAGTTGATGTTCAATACTTTGCGCAGCAGCATCCTCTTCACAACCAACTTCAAAGACTCCAGGGGAGACACCAGTACTGAACTAGCCTTCCGGATTAATAAATTTATTTTCCTTGGGTCACTGCCTGGAATACTGCTGCCACAGCATGTTGCAACAAATACTGTAATATTGTACTTGCAACAATAGACTGGTAAAAGATTTGCAACACTTTGCCAAAAACATTAAATGACCTGAATGTCCTTAAAAAGTAGAGCCTGTTTTGTCCCTTCCTGTAGATAGCATCTGTGTTAAATTTCTATTACAGTCTGTTATCAAGATCTGTGGCTCTCCAGCTCTCCACTACCTCCAACTCCTCTTCCTAAATGAAAATTGTGTTGGACTTCACCCAGTTATCTACATATCTGAACCAGTGGGTCAGAGAAGTCTATGGAAAAGGGTTGAGTGCTTTTTTCTCCACTTTCTCCCTTTCTCTCTGTAGATGTCACCTCTGTATTTGAAGTGGTTGGTGTTAGGTCTAAGAGAGAACAGATCTGGTCTGGGTTAAGGCCACTTCTAGTGTGGTACTGCTCTCCTCCTAAGAGGTACACACCTCTTCCTAATGGCTGTTATGAAATCAGATGTGGGGATGCTGGTGAAGAATAATGATGTACCGTTAAAAGAAACCATGGTTTTCTCAGCATCTAGTTTCAGTTCCAGATCTTTGAAACAAACTCTTCTGAATTCTGAATTTGGTGGTCAGGGTGGCCAACTAATGATTCCAGAATAGCTGGTGCATTGCAATGTTGTATGTTGAATTGATGTTGTTGACTTCTGATAGGGATTCCTTTCTTGTGTATTTTGGGAAGTCCATAAAGGAAGGGAGTGGCTTCTCCAGGCCAAATGTTTGGGCAAAGAACTGCGCTCTTCACAGTGACCCCAGATTAAGGAAACAATTAACAGAGTTCATCTAAGTAGCCCCTGATTGACCATGCTGCTCTCAGAGTAGATCAAAATATACTGATCACCCATAAAATGGTGGCAAGGAAAATGGCAATAGGAAGAAACCTTGAGATTAACCAGACTCAACAGGGAGCCCATCCTCATTTGGGCGATAACGGATAGGAGGAATTGACTGGAAGTTAATGCTGGAGTCTTTAAGTTAATATTATAGAATGTAGGAAATTCCAGTCCTGACAATAGAGTGACTGCAGACACAAGTTCTCAGAGAACAGCTGTCTGTATCAGCCAAGGCCAGGACCGTCTTCATGATAGTGGAGCCGTCCCCAGTCACCACACGCATTCCAAGCAGATCACACAGGGCATCCCTGCAACGACCAACCAGAAGCGGGGCACCAGGACGAGTCAGACAGGGCCAGAGGGCAGAGGGGGTTTGGATCACTGGCAGCTCAGGAGCGGCATGAGTAGCTCGACAGAGGGAGACAGGGAGAGGGGGAAAGAGAGAGAAGAGAAAGAGAGATGGGTATGGTCACAATCATGTGACCATACCCATGTTGATGTATATTTAGTGGAGAGTGCAGGCGGGGTCTCTGGTCTCCGGCTAACTATGACAGCATAAATAAAAGGGAAAGCGAGGAGGAAATGAGGGCTCCCTGAGATGTAAGGCAACCAATCACTTCAACGTCAACATACCAGTTCACCATAATACTCTATGTCCATGAGTCCCCCAGATCTGCTCCTTTACCTCAAATTTATTTGCTTCGTTGGTTAAATAAATAGGTTTTTGGTCTCTGTAATATTTAGATTATTAAAACAGACTTTCTGGGTTTTTCAAATTTTTCGTTTAGCTCGGGGTACTGACACAGTCTCAACATGAGTAATGACTCTATGCAGCCAGCAGACGATTGGATTAGCCTGTTTGTCTGCTCCCTCGCCTGGGCTCTGAGTAGTCATCGATTAACTAGGATCTGATATCTGACATTGTCCTGTGCATTCCATGGGTGCTCAATCGAATTGACGATCTGTGGAATTTGGTCAAGTCAAAAACTCAAACTAAGGTATTGACTGCTAAGCCAGTCATGGCCAAAATTGTTGGCACCCCTGAAATCTTTTCCGGAAAATCAAATATTTTTCACAGAAAAGTACTGCATTAACACATTAAATTTTATATAATGTTGCAAAACTCCAAATAATGGGCTGGACAAAATTATTGGCACCCTTAACTTAATATTTGGTTGCACACCCTTTGGAAAAAATCGCTTCCGATAACCATCAATAAGCTTCTTACACATCTCACCCGAAATTTTGGACCACTCTTCCTGTGCAAACTGCTCCAGGTCTCTCATATTGGACGGGCGCCTTTTCCCAACAGCAATTTTAAGATCTCTCCACAGGTGTGGAAATTGGATTTAGGACTCATTGTTGGCCACTTCAGAACTATCCAGCGCTTTGCTGCAAATCTATTTCTGGGTGCTTTTTGAAGCATGGTTGGGGTCATTGTCCTGCTGGAAGACCCAAGAGCTCGGATGCAAACCGAGCTCTCTGACACTGGGCCCTACACTGCGACCCAATATCCTTTGGTAATCCTCAGATTTCTTGATGCCTTGCACACAGTCAAGGCACCCAGTGCCAGAGGCAGTAAAACAACTCCAAAACATCTTTGAACCTCCAACATATTTGACTGCAGGTACTGTGTTCTTTTCTTTGTAGGCGTCCTTCCGTTTTCGGTAAACAGTAGAATGATGTGCTTTACCAAAAAGCTCTATCTTAGTCGCATCTGTCCAAAAGACATTTTCCCAGAAGGATTTTGACTTACTCAAGTACATTTTGGCAAACTGTATTCTTGTTTTTTATATGTCTCTGAGTCAGCAGTGGAGTCCTCCTGGGTCTCTTGCCATAGCGTGGTAGCACTCATCGTCTATACCGCTTTATCCTGTTCAGGGTCGCGGGTACCTGGAGCCTATCCCAGGAGGCTGCAAATTTAAATAAAAAATTTAAATTTAAATTTTATTTGTCACATACACAGTCATACACAGTATGATATGCAGTGTAATGCTTATATGACCGCACGTAACCTTAAAAAATTTACAAGAAATAAGGAAATAAAGAGTGGAATAAAATAAAAATAAGAGTAAGTTTAGCTATAGAAACAAAATACTAAAATTCTTAAAAATATATAAGAAATATAAAATGTAAAAACTTATAAAAACTTATCTGTACAAATGTAGCAATAATTTTAAATGGAAATAAAAATGGAAATAAATGGAAAGTGGAAATGTCTAGGAAGTGTGCTTAGGGTATGAGGCGGAGCACACCCTGGACAGTGTGCCAATCCATCGCAGGGCACACACATACACACACTCATTCACACACTACGGGCAATTTGGAAATCAGCCTAATCTGCAGGTATTTGGGAGAAACCGGAGTACCCGGAGGAAACCCACCAAGCATGGGGAGAACATGCAAATTACACGCACACAGAGACGGGAATCGAGCCTGGCCGGAAATCAAACCCAGTCCCTGGAGGTGCAAAGCGACAGTGCTAATCACTACACCACTGTGTTGCCCCATAGCGTTTCATTTCATTTAAATGTCGACGGTGTCGAATGTGTCACGCTGACACTGATTCTTCCTTAGCCTGCAGGACAGCTTGAATTTCCTTGGAACTTGTTTGGGGCTGCTTATCCACCATCCGGACTATCCTGCGTTATCCTGCAATTTTTCCTTTCCGTCCACGCTCAAGGAGATTAGCTACAGTACCATGGCTTACAAACTTCTTGATAATGTTGTGCACTGTGGACAAAGGCAAATCTAGATCTCTGGAGATGAACTTGTAACCTTGAGATTGTTTATATTTTTCCACAATTTTAGTTCTCAAGTCCTCACACAGTTCTCTTTTCCTCTTTCTGTTGTCTATGCTTAGTGTGGCACACACAGACACACAATGCAAAGACTTCGGAACTTCTGTCCTTTTTATATGCTTTCAGGTGTGATTTTTATATTTCCCACACATGTTACTTGTCCCAGGTGAGTTTAAAGGAGCATCACATGCTTAAAACCATCTTATTTGTTTTGAAAAAAGGGTGCCAATAATTTTGTCCAGAGTTTTGTGTGACATTGTGTCAAATTAGCTTTTTCCCTCCCTTTTTTGTTTTGTTCCAATACACACAAAGGGAATAAACATGTGTATAGCAAATTATGTGTTAATGCAGTACATTTCTGTGAGAAATTTGAGGGGTGCCAACAATTTTGGCCATGACTGTAGCAGGTATAGGCAGTGGGTTATGATATCTTACTAGCCAACATTAACTTTTATCAGCAATTTGTGCGGCATTGGCTTTTCTGTGGGATCAGCCTAGACGGGCTGGGCTTTGGTCCCTGCAGGCATGAGTGAGGCTTATATGTCCACGGTGCTATCATTTACTAATCAGTGTATAACCAGTAATCAGTGTTATTCAGTTTATCTGGAGGTGGTGTTAATGGTATGGCTGATCAGTGTATACTGCTCAGCCAAAGACAATATTGTACTAAACCAAAATATCAAATATCTCACTGAAATATCATACTGGTAGGAACTTGGCAATAAAAACAAAAAGGAGTTGTCTGTAAAGTCTCCACACCTTGGACTATATTAAAAATGCATTATTTGATGCCATGTGGATGTAGTTGGACAGGATCAATTTAAGACTAATAACAGATTACCCATACGTTGCTGCTATACATATATACTGCTCAAAAAAATTAAATGAACACTTTTTATCAGGGTATATAATTAAGTCAAAGAAATGTCTGGGATATTAATTTGGTCAATTAATAGTTTCAACTGCTTTGGGGTTAATTCAGTTAACAGGTGCACTAGAGGGGCAACAATGAGAAGACCCCTCATTGTAAACTAACTTTTACTCGTTTTGCATTTGTCTAGGGTCAGTGTCACTTCTGTTAGCATGAGGTGATGGCTAAACTTTACAGAGGTTGCTCAGGCAGACCAACTCCTCCAGGGTGGCACATCAATATGTGCTTTTACCAGAAGGTTTGCTGTGTCTCCTAGCACAGTCTCAAGAGCATGAAGGATATTTCCAGGAGACAAGCAGTTACTCTAGGAGAGCTGGACAGGGCCAGAGAAGGTCTACCAGTATCTTCTCCTTTGTGCAAGGAGGAACAGTATGAGCACTGACAGAGCCCTACAAAATGATTTCCAGCAGTAGACTGGTGTAAATGTCTCTGAACAAACAATCAGAAACAGACTTCATGAAGCCTGAGGGCCCAAAATCCTCCATAGTGCCGGGCAGGCCCTGTGCTCACTTAGCCTGCCCAGCACTATGGAGCTTGATTGGCATTTGGCAGAGAACACCAGAATTAGCAAATCCGCCACTGGTACCCTGTGCAGTTTACAGATGGGAGCAGATTCACTCTCAGCACATGTAACAGGTGTGAGAGAATGGAGAATGTTGTGCTGCCAATTAAATCCTTGGACACAGTGTCAGACAATATGCAGGCACAGTGGGTCCTGGGTTCATCCAGGTGCAAGACAGTGCCCAGCCTCATGTTGTGAGGGTACGCAGGCAGTTCCTGGAGGATGATACATTGACCCCCACGCTCACCTGATTTAAATCCACTAGAACACCTCTGGGACATTATGTTCCGATCCATCTGACATCGCCAGGTTACACCGCAGACTGTCCAGGAGCTCAGTGATGTCCTGGTCAAGATCTGGGGAAGGTACCCAAGGACACCATCCGTCGTCTGATTAGGAGCATGCATACAAGCACGTGGAGGAAATGAAATTCCAGTAAGATGGACTAACCTGCTGCATAATTTTTTTATGATTTTCAGCGTCTTTGAATTCAACTCTCTGTAGGTTAACAATTTTTATTTCCATCAAACATTATAGCATCCTTTTTGTTCTAACACATAACCCAGGCCATATCAGTATAGATATCTAGCATGATATATTTCCCATTAAGATCTGATGTTTTTTTTTGAGCAGTTTATATTTATCTTGTCATTTGTTTACATATCCAACCCTATGCACTGAAGTAACTAAATAATATATGCCTTAATAGAGTGTGGAAGATCTTCTGTAGTCACAGGTATCCAAGTCACTGATAGCAGGTGACAAATCAGTAGTTCTTGATAGGTCTTGGAAACTCTTAGCAAATCATAAAGACATTAGGTAGATACTTCATAACAGTTCACAGAAAAATCAAGACTTGCCACAGTTCTTAGTCCTAGATGATTGGTAAGACCATTTTAACATTTTGTAGCTTAATGTCAGTTCCTAGGTGATTTACGGCATGTGGTGTCACACAGTTGAGTGACCAAGAGTTGTCGAAACAGTTTGGCTTGCTCTAACTTAGGGCTTTATGTTGAATGAAAAAGGAAGTTTTTTTTCACTAGATAGAACTGCCTCCTGTCTAACCTGCAGTTTTAAATCTGTTTTAAAGTTTATGCCATACATGATACTAATGATTAAGGCGATGATCAATTTATATATATATATATATATATATATATATATATATATATATATATATATATATATATACATACACAGTATATATATCCTCAAACAATATCAGTGCATGCCTAATTCATATATTATATTTGGAATAAGACACCAGGCATCATCTTGCTACAAGTGTCCTTGTGCTGTTGCAGTATTTGTATAGCAACATTTTGTTGAAGCAGTATAAAAAATATTTTCTTTGATCAACACTGCTAACTACAAGATGTCTACTGGGCTGTTCTGGAATTTTTTTTTCTGCTTAGAGTAAAGATGTCCTGTATGCCGTATGGTGAAATGATGTCCAGTAGCCCTCAGGGTTTGTATAAAACATTTTAACTGCTTCCTTATTGTTCAAGCTACTGTAACTAGCACAGCTACACTAAAGCCCATTTCAAAATATTTATAGCAGATAACGGTGTTTTCACCTCATACGCATGCATACTTTTGTTCTTAGTTTGGGTAATGCAGTCCCATAAATCCACTTAATATAGATTATTATATATTTATGCATATTGATGTTTTTCTTTTTTTATATGAATGACATTAAACATTACAAAAGGTACTTAGTGTGACTCGATTATCATACAACAATCAGTGAAGTGAAAAAGCTGAAAATAAGGGGCTGCTGTTTTATGTTTAAATTTGTCAACTTTCTGAAAGGTTGTTTTAAGCAGTTATGGTTTACCAAAAAAAGGGAAAGGGAAATTTGTTGAAAAAACAAAAAACAAATTTCACATTCATAGATGTTAATATTTAATTCAAATATAACTGAATGCAGCTACTTCCCTCTTTTTAATCTCATTTAAACAAATTAACAGACTGACTTTTTTTCTGAACTGTTCTGACTAGCAGCTTTATTTTAGGATTGTTCTTCTTCCTGAAGTAAAATAATCTATATAATGAACAAACACAATAAGCACATCCTAATTGTGTTACTTGCCAAATAATTAATAATGGTTCCAATGTGAAAATGTATGAGAGAGATTTTGAGATGTGTACTGTATGTTGTGGGCATTTGGTTTCATTGTGCTCAGTGCATAGGCAGGAAATGTGGCATTATTATTCACCTTTTCTCATAAAACACTGATTATAATTTGGCAAATGAATTGACGTCAAAATTGCCATAGAATTTCAATAATAAATATTTTTGGAAAAATAGCCAGAACATCAGGACCCTATTGCAAAATTTTAAACTATACTTGTCCTGTACAATTTAGTTTGCTGTCCCCTCCTGGTTTTCTAAACAAAAAACAAAGTTATAATTCCTGGTGACTAGATTTATGAGTAATTATTAAAAAATTCTACTTGATTAATTTTTCTTTAAATGCTATTAATTTTATTCTCATATGTTATTTTATTTGTTTTCCAAAATGTTACAAAAACTATTAGTAAATTGTTTATGTGACAAATAAGCACAAGGGAAATAGCAAGAAGTATGTAATAGATGTATATTCACATTTACATGCCTCTTCAGCTGATATTACTTAGCAGGAAAACGGTTGCTAACGTGCAGCTGTCTTGAAAAATTGGGTCAGTTTGAATAAGGTTTTTGAGTTTTCATTGTAACAAGTGACATGGTGACAAGACGACTTAAGATTGCTGTGTAATATCAAAAAATCTTGCAGGTGAAATTAAGATAAACTAATAAACACCAGATGTGCTAAAATTTGGTCAAGCCCTGACCAAAAAGCAAACATGGAGGTACTACTTGGTCTCTGGTAGTAAATTTTTCATTTATAAAAACAGCAATAAATGAACTGGTAGAGCAAATCTAGGAATAAAACCAAATTTTGTCTTACTCAAAAAGCACCATACACTCTCATCAGTGGAAATCATGTAAAAAAATGGTTACACAAATGAAACTAGTAACTGATTCCAATTGAAATGGCCACCCCAAGATACAATATATACCTAAGGAACTAAGCATGGTATAAATCAAATCCCTAAATTCAGAAATTCGTTCTCTACGATCATGTCTCAGCTATCCAAACCAGCAGTAGATGCATTAACATGCAACAGAAAAGTCCTTAGCCATGCCTGCAGGCACATTTCACTCCATATGCAGACATACTTCCCATTCAGAAGCGAAAAATGTGTTCTTTCAGCTACAGTACACTCAAGAATATGTGTCTAGAAGCTTCTAACTGTTCATCACCCCCTGTTGTCGAGACAATGTGTTGGTAAGTGATTAGTTGGAACGGGCAGTGATGGATTTGTCAAACTCCTAACGGCGAAGGAGGTGCAGACGTGTGTGTTTTAACACGTCTTACACACACGGCTTGGCTCAAAAAGCTGCTGACTTGGCACAGGAATGTTTTTATCACAGCAGCTTGCACAAAAAACATTACTGCAGTTCCTGCAGAGCGCAACAAAGAGAACATTATAGAGGATGAAAAAGAGAAGGAAGGAGGAAATGAAAAGTGAATTGCATGGGTAAGTCAATCACAGTTAATTGTGCATGCATTAAAATAAAGCTTACAAAATATGCTGTACAATAACTGGATTATTTATACAATATACAATTCTCTCTAAAAGTATAGGAATGGTAAAGATTATGTTTCACAAAATTATAGAAAAATAGCTATACCGTTAAAGTGAATAATGCTTATTATGTTGCATATTCCACTGCTTGCAACAATTGCATCAAGCCATCAACCCAATGACATCACACTGTTGCATTCTAGACAGGTACTGTAGCTACTTTCTGTTGTTTTTTCACCTCTTCAGGAGCTAAGTTGCATGCTCAATTTCATTAAGGTCTGGTGAACCCTTTCACTTTTTCCTATTGAAGAAGCCATGCAGTGTGTTTTGAGCTTATTTTCTTGCTGCATGTTGAAATTCCTCCAAAATAGGTTGGATATAGTCCTCTGTAAATTGTTATACAGTATGGTTTGGATCATGAGCAGATCTATTTTTTCTCCACACTTTTTTAGAGGTCTTACGTTTATGACAACGTTTCTCCTGACCTGTGGAGACTATCATTGATGTAACTGACTATTGTTTTTGAGTTTTTATGAAAAGCTCTTACAATATTTCTGTTATCTACTGCTATCTTCCTTGCCCTTCCTGTTAAAATTCTGGGTGTTGTTGCGCTGAGGTTAATTTTTAGGACATTCCAGTTTATTGTATTGGCTATCTCCGAAACATTTGTAATGGCACTGACGAATTAATGATGGTTTATCTATCAAAAAATGCAGTATTTACAGGCAAAACTCAAAGCCTAAAGCGAGAGCAGACATTTACTGTTGAGTTATTAATAATTTACAGAATCAGTCTAGGAGGGTACATCTGGGCAACAAATGTTGTGCTCTATGCTGCAAAAAAGTATCCAAAATTTGGATCAGTTGTGTGGGGCAAAGTTGAGGAGGTCAAATGGGTGGGGCGAAATGAAATGTGAAATTTTCAATGTTATTTTTTAAACATCTAGATAAAATGCATGCTCAATTTAATAAAAATAAAAGTTGAACTTCTAATACATTATCTGAGCGAGTGCAATATTTTTTATTCCATTATTTTCAGAGGGGAATACCATACAAGCACATACAAATATTACCAGAAACACCTTTTAGGCTAATTAACCGACAGCAAGGAGGAGCAGATACAAAAACACCACAGCTCTCAAAGCTCTGTTTATGTATGATCACTTCCAGAACAAACCAAACATTAACAGTTAATGCACATTGTTTGGGATTTTTTACAGATTACAAACATTTCTGAACACTATTAAATCCTAAAGCCATAGATTATTCTACGCAAGTAAAATATGAAATGTACTGTACAGTACATGTGACAACAAAGTTGAAAATGCTGTGGAATTTAAAAAATAAATAATGTAAAAAAGTAAAAGAATGTTATTGAATACTATATTTTATTGACTCTTTTTAGTATACTTTTTGACTTAAACTAAAATTTTATTAAAAAAAGATTTTTTTGAGCATAATTTTTAACCATTTCTGTCATCACACATTCCTTCTGATTCTGATGTCTGTTGATGACTTTTGTCATTTCAAGGACAAAAAAACAAAACAGCAGACTCAAAATTCTACTCTTTAAAATCACTTTATGATCAGTCCTAAAGTGTAACTAAAAAGAAAAGAATAGCAAACACCTTAATCTCCAAAGCAACTTTCAGTTTCCAACAACAAATATTAATGCGCATGATATCCAATTTTGAACTTCAGCCAAAAGATGGGATGAAAGAGAGTCTTCAGCATAAAAAACACATGAAAGCAGCATGTGATTAAAAGAACAGTAAAGAGGTGATGATAGGGAGGAAGGGTAAAAGAGACAGTGGGTGTCTTTTCTCACCAGGCTCCCTTCATGCTCTCCTTGATTCTGATGGAAAAAGGAGGAAAATGAGAAATTGCTGCTAAAAGGCATTTCAGCCATTGCACACATTTTGGATAATAAGTACCATTAACCTGAAATTCAATTCAATATTTTTTTTTTTTACTTTTATAGTACTTTTAACATGCCCCACTAGCCAAAAGAAAAGAGATTTTTGATTATTAAATGTTCAGTAAATTTTCCACAATAATTATCCAATATACATTATATGCATGCATGGGGTAAATTGGACCAGCGTAGTTGCTAAGCTTCTCATAGTATTCAGGTGAAATGTGCTATATTTTAGGGTTGAATCACTATTTCCTCAAAGTTCATTTACAATTTTTACAGTCTAATTAATTTAATCACAATAAGTTAATCCTGTGATAAATGGCTACAGTAAATAAACCAGTCTGAGCACAGAGAGAGGAAAATGGGTCAATAATTATTAATAATATAATGTTTTAGTTAAATCACATGTCATGAGATATATTGGTGATATTTATAGTTCACTATAAATATCACCAATATTGTAAATCACTGCAGTGCACTATGTTCAAAAGTATATAGAACAGACGGAGCACAGTAAAAGTGGGTATTACATATTGACATAATTTTCTCAACATACACCATTACCTGGTCTCTTGTCATGTGTTCAGTAAAATCTTTGAAAATAAATTTAGCCAGAGATCACATGACTGCAAGAATTTTCCTATGTAGTTACTAGATAGTTTTTCTTATTAAAGATACTTACATTTCCATGTTACACTGTTTACTTACAGTTAAAATCCGGTTGAAAAAATCTGCAAAGCAACAATAAGAATTGCACATAAACATTACACTGAGTAGATCTTAAACCCCCAAGACAGTGGAAATTGTGGAACTTTTAGGCTTGTGTATTTACCTGCAATGATGCTTCCAAGTAACCAGCCAAAATCTTCTCTCACAGCCATAACACTGGGCAGCCAGATGCCACCGAATCACCTGAAACATTGTTGTCATATAATTTTTGCAAGTATATTATTTTTTTCTGTTAGCATAAAACCATTTTAAAGCTTTGAATAATGACTAAGCTAACACTTGATAGCTAGCAGACATTATCCATCATTTTAATTAAAGTACTGTAAATAGCTGTACTTAATATACTAGTAAGCATCAGTCAACATTTATACTAAACATAACCTTTTTAATGAGGAAATACAATTGCTGCTGTCCATAATTTTCATATAGTTCTGACACCTGAAGTAGGTTAAACATGGGGGTATTCTATGCCCTGTTTCATCTGTAAGAGTTCATCTAAAAAAAATAGAACATCATAATTTCATAAAAAAAAAAAAAAACTTTCATATATTATAGATTTAATAATTAGTAACAAATATGTAAAAAATAATTAACATTTTGAGATCCTGAATTTATTAAATCATAAAAACTGTGCATGCTATAAATTTTTTTATGCACTATGTTTAAAAAATAAATTACTTTCCAACCTTACTAAAGTACTTTGGGTGTTCCTGTGCGTGCACAAACATACACATGCACACTAATGAAAACACTGTTCTATGGGGTTTCCTTTGAAAGGTAAAGTGCAAGTGCATTTTTTTTTACTTTATATTTTGTATTAATTATTTTTGTACGAATATTTTTGGGCTGTGGAACTAATCATCTGAATTTACCTTATTTCTTATGGGAAATTTCGCTTTGATATATACACAAGGTTTTTGTACACATTGCACAACCTCTCACACGCAATGCAGGGTGAAAAATAAATGTGGCACCTCTCCTCACGCTCCCAACAGCAAAAACGGTCACAAAAAACAATTCAAACATCCTGAGAATGTCCTGCAGCAAAAATCTTGTCAGACAGAATGTTTCCAAGCATAATTTGAGCAGAAAAACTAAACGGCTAAAAGAAAATTTAAAAACTTGATTTGGCAGTTTTTTTTCCTATATGATAAACTTGTGCTTTAATGTAGTTTGGTGCTGGCCAGAGGTGGGTAGAGTAGGCAAAAGATTCACTCAAGTAAAAGTACAGTAGCTGTACTTCAAAATAGTAAAAAGTAGTCATCCAAAAAAAGTCATCCAAAATATTATTCAGATAAGAGTAAAAAAGTATTTGGTGAAAAGACTACACAAGTACTGCAACTGTTCCAATCGCAATGTCTGATTTTATTTTTTATTTTTTAGAAATTATAATAATTTTATATTAGTGTACAGTATATACATGCAGTCTTATGCAAAAGTTTAGGCACCCCTTGAGAAATTACAGATTTTGGTGATTTTTAAAAAAATGCACAATATTTTCAGCAAACATGGATGCATAGTTACTTCTTATGTCATAAATTTAGAGTCTCAGATTCTTTTTACAAGGTTTCAGACCTTAATCAGTTCACTAGCTCTGATATATGGCAACAGCTGTCATTAGTAAATGCCAGTTTCAAAGCTTTACAAATAATTTGACTCTTCAAAACTTGTGCACACACTTGCGGACACTAAACAACCATTCGTTCCTCTAAGCAGCTGTGTAAGACTCTGAAAATGAAAGTTATTGATCCCCGCAATGCAGGAAAAGGCTACAAGAAGATAGCAAAGTGTTGTCAGCTTGCAGTTTCCACAGCGAGAAATGTAATTAAGAGATGACAGTTCAGGGGAACTGTTGAGGTCAAGATGACATCTGGAAGACCAAGAAAACTCCAAGAGAACTGCTTGTATGCTGGTCAGAAAGACAAATCAAAATCTCCATTTGACTGCAAAACACATACAGGACCTTCATGGAAGAGTCAGCAGAAGAAAACCTTACCTGCGTCCCCATCATAAAATCCAACGTCAGAAGTATGCAACAGAACATCTACAGAAGCCTGATGCGTTTTGGAAACAAGTGCTGTGGACTGCAAAGGCATGTTTGGAGAAAAAAAAAGGAGCAGCATTTCATGAAAAGAACATCTTGCCAACTACAGTATTAAGCATGGGGGGTGGATCTATCATTCTTTGAGTGATTCTTTTGGATTCTTTATCATTCAGCCAGTGGCACATGAAACATTGCACGGGTGGAGGGAAGAATGGATTTCTCTAAATACCAGCAAATTCTAGAAACAAACATCACACCATCAGTAAAAAAAAAGCTGAAGCTGAAAAGAGGATGGCTTCTACAACAGGACAATGATCCTAAACAGACATTATAGAAATCCACTATAGAATACTGTACTTCAAGAGACGCAAGGTGAAGATTTAAACATCATTGAAAATTTGTGGGTAGATCTTAAAAGAGCTGTGCATGCAAGTCTACCAAAGACTATTACAGAACTACGTAGAAGCCTTTTGCAAGAAAGACTGGGAGAAAATTCCAAGTAAAAGAACTGAAAGACTTTTAGCTGACTATAAAAAGCGTTTGCAAGCTGTGATATCTGCCAGAGGAGGTATTACTAAGTACTGATTACGTAGGCTGCCCAAACTTTTGCACATTGCCACAATAATGTTTTTATTTTTGAGATTCAATGTTTGCTGAAAATGTTGTGCATTCTTTCCATTTCCAAGAGAGCCTGTGTTAACATCTTTTCAAAAAATCACCAAAATCTGTTATTTAGCAAGGCATGCCTAAACTTTTGCATAAGACTGTACATACATACACACAATATATACACACATATAGTGTTTGTCTGTTTTGGCAGATAGAGAAGACACTGCGGTATGAAGCTGTTCTTTTGCAAGTGGAGATGTAAAAAAATGTACAACACGTGTTGGCGATTAATTCTGTACTGAAATATACTTATATATTAATAGACTGTTAAAGTAGCATTATATGTACAAGTAAAGTTAACATATAATCACACAAACATGAAAAAAGCATTCTCTAGTCACCGCAAGATAGTACACTATCTTTGTGAATATTAATGACTAACAGCCTAACTGTAAACTATTTTCAAAAGTATGTTGTTCAGTAGCTTGCATCTTCAAGGTTGTCCGAACCTTTGAAAAATGGTGTCAGTGGTCCGAACAAACAACATTTATTATGTGTTTTTGACTTAAGGAAACTTGATCCACTGAGACTTTGTATCCATATGCAGTCTGCATTGTTTGTCATGCTTTGTAAATTAAACTTGGCATAGACTTAAACTCGCTACAACTTAAACTCTCATTTAATTTATCTGACGTTCCAATCCAGATATCAGGTTCAAGTCAATCACACATCAGCCTTTATTTCATTTTTATAGGACAATGTAAAAATGTGCACCCTAGTGTATACACCGAATAAGAATAGCGTTCCTTGAATCCACAAAAATCATGCAAGGATGCTTGCTTCAATGTTGCCACCCCTCATAATTTTAATGCCACCCTCTTGCAACCCCATGAATAATTTTCTAGATCCGCCCCTGTGCATGAGAAAGCCCAACAGTGTCTCTTCTTCCTGAGAAGGCTGAGAAAGCCACAGCTTCCACCATCAATCCTCACCACCTTCTATAGAGGAACTATTGAGAGCATCCTGAGCAGCTGCATCACTGTCTGGTTTGGGAATTGTACCATATCGGACCGCAAGACCCTACAGCGGATAGTGAGGACAGCTGAGAAGATCATCGGGGTCTCTATCCCTTCTATCGAAGACATTTACACCACATGCTGCATCTGTAAAGCCACCAGCATTGTGGCTGACCGGACACACCCCTCACATGCACTCTCCTGCCATCTGGAAAAAGGTACAGAAGTATTCGGGCACTCACATCCAGACTGTGTAACAGGTTTTACCCACAAGCCATCCGTCTCCTCAACACAAAGGGACTGGACTAATAAACATACTGTATATACACACACACACACACACACACACACACACACACACACACACACACACACACAAATCTCTCAGATGAACTAAATAACATTCGGACTGAACTGATAAACACACACGTGCACAATCACACTGATCTACAACTATCTTAATTTGTTCATATCCACCTACCTGATCTGCTATTTGCAATATTTGCACAATATTTATCTCACTCTGCTATTTGCACAAAAATATTTTTGACACAATGTCAATTGTTTACTGCTGTTTTTCTCACTACCTCAACATATACCTCATCAAAAAGGCATTTCAGTACTGAAACGTGTTACATTGTTGTGTTGCGTTGTTGTGTTATCATGTAGCTCTTTGTTTGCACATTTGCACGTGCATTTTGTTGTCTGTTGTCTAGTGTTGTCTCTTCTTGTAAAAAAAATGATAGCTTTAGGTTAACTTAAAAATGTAAAATCTGCGTTGCTAATTTATGTTGTGTTGTTAATTTATGTCGTTTGCATGTGCAGTATGTAGCACCTTGGTCCTGGAGGAATGTTGTTTTGTTTCACTGTGTACTGAACTGTATATGGTTGGAATGACAATAAAGCCTTCTTGACTTGACTTGACTTGACTTGAAGTACAAATGGCAAGGATTCTATAGATTCTATTTGTACTTTATTCTGTAAAACATCATAGCTATAGCAGCTCACTTTCTGAGAAACAATTCTCTCTCCTAACCCAACAAAACTACAGGGAGAGGAGGGTTTCTGATGGAAGTACCTGGCATGCAGAGCTCATTGTGCTGCGCCTTCTCACTGCTGTAGAAGTCCATGGACCAGGCATGAAAAGCAAATGCAAAAAGCTCCTCTAGCTGAGAGGGTGGTCGTGCCACTAAGGAAAGCCTCTTCAGCCATTCCTGACGCTGACAACCTGACACCTGTAGATGCCAGGTAACCTGAAAAACAACATAAATCTCACACTTCTACCAAAAAAAAAAATGCAATTAAATTAATAGGTATAGGTTATTGTTAATTAAGTTGTCCACCTCGGTATATAAGATTATTCCATGTAAAAATCATCCATGTCCTGCTCCACCCCAGCACAAATGGCCGTGCAAGCGCTTAACCGACGAAATGTCAAGAAAAACCCAGAAGTGTTTAACTGTTAAGGAGTAGTGGTGCTTCAGGACTCGATAAGTTAAAGGATATTAAAACCTGCCAGAGTCGCTTATGCTCATCTATGAATGTTATATCTGTTACCTGGTTTATGAAAACCAAATTGAGTAAATACTGCTGTCCTGTCACACAGATGAACTGTTATACAGAGCAGTTCATGGCCAACTCAATGACTGCAAGGTGCTCAAATTTTTTTGACATGTGAAAAAAGGTATGTTGTTCGTCTTAGGTTGCATTTGCCTAAAACTAATAACCACTATGATTAGATAATTTTTATAATGTTTTGAGCCTGGTAACTCTAAATGAACTTCTTCCCTAAAGCAGAGCTTTTGGTCTTGCTTTTCTGGGATGGTCTTCATAAGAACCAGTCATCATGGTGCTTGATGGACTATGCAAATGCACTTGTGTAGAATGTAGAAAACTTCAGCAGATCATGCATATCGAATTCAAAGGCAAAAGTTACTCAAATAACATCTTACATCTGAGTTACAGTTACTCACCACACCGGGTGCCACTCCTGTCAGCTAAAAACTGGAAACTCAAACTATGTTGCCTGGTCTGAGGTGTCTTTCTGCTTCGACATTCGGATGGCAGGTTCAGAATTTGGCGGAAACCAGGTGGCACACCTTCAGTCAAGTGAGCCTTGTTTTAAATGCCGCAGCCTAACGTTGCATTGTTGCTGACCATGACCATCCCTTTACTATCCCCTTTATGACCGCAGGATAACGCACCGTGTCACACACAAAAAAAATCTGTTTTAAAAAGGAAATAAAACTGTTTTTATGAATATGTCAATGAGTTCACTGTACTCAAATGGCTCCCTCAGCCAACAGATTTTGAATCCAATAGAACAATTTTTGGATGTGGTGGATCAGAAGAACAACAGCAACGAATCTGCAGCAACTGCATGTGCTAACAGTTTAGGTTTATAAGTCAAAGGCCCATAAAAATTTGTTTCTAATTATTCAGCTAAAATACAACAGAAATCATGTATTTCCGCAGGTCTATTTTTTTTTCTCTTTGATTAATTTTTCAATGTGCCATTTCAGTCTTAAATGCCCTTTTCCTATCTTTTTCCAATGAATAAAACAAGAAAAAGGGTTTTCAATAGAAACCAAAAAGTGGATTCATAAAGAAAAATATGCAAATGAAGAAAAATAAGACAAGGCACTGCACCCTCTGACCTTATGATTTTGAAGTCCTTGATATCGAGCTGGAACATGTCTTGACATTCTACAGTACACTTTCTATTAGTTGGAGAGGAACAAAGAACACTTTCTATTAGTTGGAGAGTTGGACAAAGAGAAAGGGTTAGTAGAAAGTAGAATTCTGCTGATTTTTTAGAAATTTCTTGTCAAAGCTTTGACAAACTTACTTCAATATCTGAAGCTATATATATTTCAAAAGAGGATTTAATGGAACATTTTCCATTTTTCCATCATTAAATGGAAAGGTCCAGGTTCGACTCCTGCTTCTGTGTGTATGGAGTTCTCCCCGTGCTTGGTGAGTTTCCTCCAGGTACTCCGGTTTCCTCCGACAGTCCAAAGACATGCAGATTTGGATAATTGGCATTCCCAAATTGCCTGTAGTGTGTGAATAAGCGTGTGTATGTGTGTGCCCTGCGATAGATTGGCACCCTGTCATGTACCACGATTTCCTGGGATAGGCTCCAGGCCCCCGCTACTGAATACTGAAAACTATGAAATTATTAAACTATGAAATAACATGGCATTTAGTAATTAAGTAACAAAAAAGTAACAACGGTCAGCTTTTATTTTAAGACACAACGGTCAAAACCCATCAAGCAACATGAAACATGAAGATCAACCCAGGAAAGCAAGACTAAAACTTACCTTGCAAAGAAGTTAATTTAGAGCCTCAAAAATCAGGAATGAACAAATGAACAGATACAAGTCCTGCACAGTGTCCAGAAGGATTTTGAGCCATTATTCTTGCAGAATAGCGGCCAGGTCACTACATGATGCTGGTAGAGGAAACCGTTTCCTGACTCGCTCCTCCAAAACACCCTCAAGTGGCTCAATAATATTTAGATCTGGTGACTGTGCAGGTCATGGGAGATGTGCAACTTCACTTTCATGTTCATCAAACCGCTCTGTCACCAGTCTTGCTGTGTGTATTGGTGCGTTATCGTCCTGATATATGGCACTGTCTTTAGGATACAATTTTTTAACCATTATGGTCCTCCAGAATGGTTCGGTAATTCTTGGGCTCTTGATGCATCACAAAGACTTGGTCACAGATGCAACTGCAAGATGCGGACCAACAATTTGTCCTCTTTTGAACTCTGATATGTCACCCATAATTTTGTGTGCATTGCAATATTTTAAGCAAAACTGTGCTATTACTCTGCTAATTAAACCTTCACACTCTGCTCTTATTGGTGGAATGTGTAATCAATGAAGATTGGCCACCAGGCTGTTCACATTTAGCCATGAAACCTCCAACATTAAATTGGCCAGTGTTTCAGTTTCATTGTCCAACCCCTGTACATGTCAGGAGTACATAACCTTTGGAAGATTTATTAAGCTAATTTGGTAGATTTATTAAGCTAATGAGCTTACACAATTGTAGGCATAGTCAAGAAAACAGGCAAGGGTCGTTCAAAATCGCAAATCGCTGAAGTAGGTCACGTGTATTGTACAAAAATAGACACTGCAGTGCACCAGATACCAATATTTACAATTATATACCATATTTTCAGTGTGTAAGTGAATGTATAAAATTTATAAAGTTCGGTATATTGTATGTGTGTGCATATGGCGGTGCAAGTGTTCAGTAAAGCATTCCGGAAGCACAATGAAAGAAAATGGCTGTCCTGTAAAGCTGTCACGATGGAGTCTAATCCTAATTTCGGAAAATCCTCCACAAAACAGAGTTCACAGTCAAAGAAAATTTTGACAGAATGACGCCCAGCCTTCCCTTGCAAACTTGGTTTGCAGCCGAAGTAAAGTCAACATCCGTGCCTGTGTGTTTGTGTTTGTGTGAGAAAAGTCGTTCTACACAATACCACCCTAGCGTCAAAGGTAACATGCAGTTTAATTTGGTTTATGTTTACTTTATATTTTCTACTAATAATTTTTATATTAATATTTTTAGGTTGTGGAATGAATCATTGGAGTTTCCACTATTTATAATGGGAAAATTTGCTTTGAGACAAAATGCCATCCGGGATTGCCCCATCAAGATTTAAAGGCGCAGAGACAACATTTCACTGTCAGATTAATTTCCTCAAGCATGGTTACAGTTTTTGGCCACATGATGGCCGTGTTGGGAAAGAGGACAGATTTCGTTGAGTGGATTGGTATGCTTTATATTGTATATTTGTGTCAATGGCATATAAGACTCACTTTGTTGGTTCCCAACTTACAAACAAATCCAACTTACAAACATGCTTCTGGAACAGAACTAACTTGTAAGTAGAGGACTTACTGTATTTTCCATACCATTCCATTCCATTTCGCATTAAGGGGCTCTCACAAATGCCGATATGCTTATCCAAAATGCGACTGTCTACTATCGTCACTCGTTATAACATGCAGCACATGTAACAAAGCTGTGTCAATGAATAATATAGAAACTCTGCACCTAACGTTTTTAAATAAACATCGACATCAATCACTTTGTATTTGGCGAGCTTATTAGCAAGCATGGAGAGAAGGCATTTCTTTATAAACAGAATTTCTGCATTTTTAAGAGACTTTTCCTCTTATCAGCCACAATATATGCAGCTGTGCTGAATAGTCGCTCATTGTCAGCTTGCATGCAGGGAGCATTAAGGTAAACCTGGGATACTCCAACCAGAGCTGGGAATGATATTTGTCTCTTACTGTATTTCTCTCTTCATTATTATTTTTGTGATAATGGTTTTTGGCTTTTTACTCTCTGCATAGTAAGGCTTGAGCTTTTTGATGGCTTCTGCTATAGGTGGCTGAGTAAGGGTTGATTTAAAAAATTTAGCTGCTGATTTAGCTGTGGATGACATAGTGGTTACATTCTGAGCAAAGCTGTTACATAGATGGTAGTTAGCATATTGTTCTTAAAATGTATGTGTTAAAATAATTCCACAATCTATTTTCTTTTTTAATAACAACACCAAAAAAAATTACAACTTTTTTTAAATGGCAGACTTGACTTGCTCATACTATTTTCTCAATGAAATTATGACACCTCCCATTTGTGGACTGAAGTGGAATTATATACAAAGAACTTTGCAGTCTCTAAGTAGAGTACAAAGGACACAATGCACTGATCGTTGGAAAGAGTAAAGGAATTAACAGAGAACAAACAAAGTACCATTGAATGACTCGTGCATAAAAATTTATACATGAAATTTTGATTTCATTTTGAAAGTAAAGACGAGGCACTTTGGCTATCAAACCACACTTACATTAACTATGGACTCTTTGAACTTGACGCTTAGATGAAAGTTGTACATGACAATAACTGCATCCTCCGCCCTTCCGACATACTTTGTAAACTCTCCATGCAGCTCTGAAAATGGCACCTGCTATTACAAGCTATTGCAATATTTTGTTATTATTTATTAATTATTATGTTCTAAAATTTTAAATACAGTCAGCTAAAAGAATATTGGTATTTTTGGTAAAAACAATTATAGTAAAGAAAAATCTAGTTTGATGTGTCACATGACCCTCTTCTTATTGAAAAAACAAAAGTTGGATCCAAGATGGCCTACTTCTAAATGGCCACCATGGTCACCACCCATCTTGAAAAGTTTGCCCCCTCACATATACTAATGTGCCACAAACAGGACATTAATATCACCAACCATTCCCATTTTATTAAGGTGTATCCATATAAATGGCCCACCCTGTAATTAAATGCCCCAGTGCTGTTATACTCTATTTTGGCACAAGTGCAAAGCCTTTTATTCAATCAAGTTGCTTGATCAGAACTAATGTTAATTATATTAGTTGTATAACATATATGTGTATTAATTTCCTGTAGAACTGTTTTTAATTTCCCATCTTTCCCAGTGAGCACTGCACAGCCCAGGAAGGCCAACCTATTGTCCTTGGTGTCTACTCTGGTGACTTTGATAAGCATGTCAATGGAGTTAATATGCTTTGTGAAGGTCTGTACTTCCTGGCTCTTCATCTTCACCCAGGAGTCTTCTACATATCTGAACCAATGGATCGGAGCAGTCTCTCCACTTCCTCCATATATAGATTACCCGCAATGGGAGACATGGGGGACAGCCATGTTTCTGTCTATAGAAGTCACCTCTGTAGGTGAAGTAAGTGGTGTTGAGGCATAGGTCTAGGAGATAACAGATCTGGTGGAGTATCTAAGTCTCTAACGCTGCAGAGACTTTCAGCCGGAGTTGTTCAGCTTCTGCCTGTGGTAGATGTTTGTTCCAGATAGCTGATTCTGTAGCTGTAATGAAGTCTACTTCGGAACCTGTTTGGGTGCTATGATAAAGTTTAGGCTTTTGGCTAAGACCTCTCTGTCTGGCAGGGCGAGTTCTCCATCTGAAAGGTAATTTACCCACGTTTTCTTTGTGTCATCTGTTGATGTCCCGTTATCTATATTTTTACCAGCAGGTGAAATAAACCAAGTAAAAGCACAAAAAACAGGAGTTCTATTTCTACTGGGTTAATAGTACAGTATTTATGTACTTGAGTGAAAATAAACATACCCACGTGAAAGTATTAAGTATAAAGTATTATTTCCTGACCAAAAAACCTGGATCTTGTCAAAGTTATAGAAGGTCTGGCAATCTTCAAGGCCTTATGTTTGTGGTTAGATTACATAAAAAAATTCCACCTCCCAAATAGCTTTTTGCCATGGATATACAGTAGTAGCATCTACTGTAATTGTAGATTTGAAGATCTTGCAAACACCAAATGTTGCAACTCCCCAAAAGGTTTCCCCCGTAAATTTTCTCCTTACTCTGAGTGTGGGGCAAAATATACTTGTGCCCTCTTCCAGAAACGTTCATAAGAGCTCCTGTCCATGACCCCCCCCCGCCCCCCAAACTTTATTGTTACTGCTCTACAGCAACAGGAGCATCTACAGGTGTAGTGGATAGCAGTGTGGCCTTGCACCCCCAGGGTCCGGCTTCGAATTTCGCCCCGATCGTGTTCGTGCGCATGGAATTTGCATGTCTATCTTTGGTGGGTTCTCCCTGGGTACTCCAGTTTCCTCACAAAGTACAAAGATATGGAGAGGCTAACTGGCTGTTCCAAATTTCCCATAGCACGCAAGTGAGGGTATGAGGTTGCGTGCCCTGCGATGGACTGGCACCACGTCCAGATGGTCCCCATCTTATTTGAAGGATGCACAAACAGACCAAAAACACATTTAGTTCCCCAAGCCATCTAAAATAGTCTTATGTACTTAGTGAATGTATAATATGCAAAGATTATTCACACTCTATTTTGTACAATACATACACTGGGTAATTTCACTAACCAGGACTGTTTTTTCGCAGTGCCTGGGTATGATTGATCTCAATCGCCTCTCCCCTGCTGGTCAGCTTTCATATTAGTAATACTGTTTCATACTTAAGTACCCTTGTGTATTTACAGTCTATGATACAGCAGGTGGCGGTATGCACACCTTGTTGGTTTGCGAGCCACCAATAATCACAAGGAAAAGTACAAAGAAGTCAACCCATGCACTATTTTGGAAAAAAAAGGCATGTGCATCGCCCTCATCCACCTTCCTACTTTAACAGCTATTGGCTTTTATATTTTAGTCGAACCATGCTCAAGATCATCTTTTCAGGTGGACTTGAGCAAGGTGCATAGATACATGCGTGAAGTGTTCACATTACATAAACATAGCAGACTTCGAGGTCAAGTGTACACGGATCCATGCCTGAGCCTCTACTGTGAGAGCCCTTTTAGTATGTACTGTACACAAACACACATTTTCACTTTCCACTTGATTCCAATTGATTCAACTACTCCACGAAAAACTAAAGGCTAAAATGCTTTAAGAAAACCAGTCTGGTGACGTCTGTGGGTTTCAGACTTCAGCAGTCATTCACTGCAAACGATTTGTATTTTACGGTTGAAAATGCTACTATAATTAATGATTATGGAACTGCAGGGTACACATTTACTTTAGGTTCTTTATAATCTTGGTAAGGGGGAAATTCCTACAACGTTAACATGCAATTCTACTCTAGGGTTGACAACGAAAAGAACAATACATTTGTCAGCGCCCCAAATATTAATGGACAAACATTTGATCCAACCCAAGACTACAAACTTAGTTTAAATATACAGCTAAGTTCACATCAAAATGAATGCCTCACCTGTAGCTTCTCCTCCTCCAGAGCACGGGGCTTGCTTGGGAAGATCAGATTGGATTGGATTACCTCCAGACTCTGCTGTCTTCCCTCCTCCTCCTACCAGAAAGCACACAACTAAAAAAAAAAAGAAGTGAAAAGTAAAAATTATGCATTAAGATAAACTATGAATTATGCATAAAGCTGATTAGCTAATTGTTAACAATTATATATACTATACTTATTTTCTACATTAAACTAAGGCAAGGCCTTTACTAGGGATTATTCTATCTCAAACAACTGTAGTAATTTTTTAAAAACTTTTTTTCTACCCCCACATGAAACTGTTTATCACAAACTCTGCGTTAAACCTTATTTAAAAACAAAATCACTTGTTCCAATGTAATCCAAGCTCAGTGTTCAAATATCTTTGTTGGTTCACAATTAATTAATAGCACGACATTATTCATAAACAAAGAGAGTTACATATAAAATACATGTTGTTGTGTTGCTGGAAATTTAAAAAAAATCTGCTGAAGTAAGAGCAATTTCATTCCATCTAGCATGATATCAGAATGATCCTAAACTAGCACCTTGAAAAAAATTCTGTTGTTGAGTCATGCCTGTTCACAAGTTTAGTCAGCCCATGCCACTACCCACACATACACACCTCATCTCTTCAGCTAGCAGGGTGGACTGTTTTCAGTTTAAATGCCTGAATTCACAACCATATATCGTTTCCACGACTAATTACAAACAAGAACGACTATTAACTTATTTATTATTAGGGATATACTGATCTATATATTTATACTGATATCATCTTGGCCTTATAACACATACAAGTTACTGTACATGCGTGCACACAAGTGTGCAGGTTAGGTATGGGATGATATGCGCTTGTCTTTATATGATTCATTACTCAATATGGTGCTCATGATTCAATACAAACATCATTTGCAAATTTTTCCTTTTCTTTTCAGGGTTAATTATGTAAACAAAACAACAACATGCAAAAAAGTGCAAATAAAATTTATCAAAATCATGATTATTTCTTATAGTAAAAAAACACTAAATTTCATGGGTAAAATAAATGAAGTTAGTGTTAATAAATTAAGTTAGTGTACTGTATATGTAAACTGGTCTAATGAAGGGTCAATAAGCGAGACTGTTATGGCATAAAAAAGGCGATTGCGCCCTCTGCTGATAAGGTATGGAATAGGCAAGGGAAAACAGCCAATGGAGGTGATAATCAGAATACAGTAAGGAGCTTGCTCATATTTGCTGTGAAAAAAAAAAACCAGATCCGGAAATTTGTAAAATCAATTTCTGTTTATTCCGCCTGATATACATTTGAATTGTTAACCTGTGGTCAAGCAAGCTGTGAAAGATTCCGCGTGTGATAGATGTTTGACAAATGTGTCATAGACTCTAAATGTCTCTGATAATCTAATGAATATATGAACATTATATTTCGCAAGACATTCCCGTTGTTGTCCCTCAGAGGTGGCAGAAAAGAGAAGAACATAAGTGGAAGATGTTATTCTGCTCTTTACCATAACCCTGCACAATGGAGTTGTTGTTGGCTTTGGACTGAAAACTGTCACTTCCCCAATTTGGTCTGCAGCTGAGACATAATAAAACAGTGAAAAAAATTGAGACGGTATAAATAAAGCGCAGGAGCAACCTTGTTACAAATTTGTTACTATGTTTTACTCTTCATACCACTCTAGGTTTTCAAACATATAAACTGACTGTTGAAATAAAATGAATGCTGATTAAAAAAGTTTAAATTACTGGCCAAGTGTGATCACAATTACTTTATTTCACACATACTATATTTGATTTACCTTTAATTCAGTTTTCATTGTGACAAAAGGCGAGCAAGTTTATTTGCTCTGGGAGGTGCATCTTTGACTTATAATGGGGATTTTGGCACGTAATTATTCCTGTACCATTTGTCGTAGACCCATGAAAGAGGTGGCAAATTGTGTGAATCATTCGGGAATGGGATGGTGTGACTGTTGTAAAGAGGTGGGGGGTAAATTGCCCCCGCAGGGCAATTATTGTACTCTGGATTTTCCATTCTTCCTAGCAAAAGGCTTCTAGTTCTGTAATATTCTTTGGTCATCTTGCATGCACAGCTCTTTTAAGATCTACTCACAAATTTTCATTCCATAGTGGATTTCGGAGGTCTGTTTAGAATCATTGTTCTGTTGTAGAAGCCAGCCTCTTTTCAGCTTCAGCTTTTTTACAGATGGTGTGATGTTTACTTCCAGAATTTGCTGGTATTTAGTGGAATCAAATCTTCCCTCCACCCGTGCAATGTTTCCTGCCCCACTGGCTACAACACAACCCCAAAGCATGATAGATCCACCCCCATTTACAATTACATGTCTTACTGTGGAAACTACAAGCTGACAACGCTTTCCTATCTTCTTCTAACCTTCTCCTGCACTGCAGGCATCAATTAACTTTCATTTTTATTCATGCCATCTCTCAATTACATGTCTTATTGTGGAAACTACAAGCTGACAACGCTTTCCTATCTTCTTCTAACCTTCTCCTGCATTGCAGGCATCAATTAACTTTCATTTTCAGAGTATTACACAGCTGCTTAGAGGAACCCATGGTTGTTGAGTGTCCGCAAGTGTGTGCACAAGGTTTAGAGAGTCAAGGTATTTGTAAAGCTTTGAAATTGACATTTACTATGACAGCTGTTGCCTGCATCAGATCTAACAAGCTGATTAAGGTTTGTACAAAAAGAATTAGAGACTCTGGAACTCTTAGGGTGCCCAAACTTATACGAGACGAGCAAAGATTTTTATTACATTTTTACTTGGAAAACGAGCAAGTCTTGGTTTACCAGTACCGAATATCAAGCATGCGTTTCTTGTTTTGATGCCGAGTGTCACATGATCACAACTGAGCCAATGGTTTTCCTCTCTCTTGTGCTGCGGAATTGTGGGTAATCGTCTCCCTTACTGTGTCAGCGTGCAGCGTGCGTGTACTGTTTATTATAACACGTGTGTGTGTGCGTGTAATGCAAAAAGAAAGTCTCCTTAGAGAGGGTAAAGATCTATTTTCTCTGTCTGTATCAGCCTGCACGTTGGGTCTCTCACACACACCTGTTTGGCTTCTACAACAGGACAATGATTCTAAACAGACCTCCGCGTGTCTCTCTCTCTCTCTCACACACACACACACACACACACACACACACACACACACACACACACACACACACACACACTCTCTCTCTCTCTCTCTCTCTCTCTCTCTCTCTCTCTCTCTCTCTCTCTCTTTCTCTGCTCTACACAGAAACACTGCTCTGTCGCAATTCTTTTTAAAGGTAAAGTGCAGGTTAATTTGTTTTATTTTTACCTTACAGCAGTGATTCCGTTAGTCTGCGCTCAGTCGAGTGTCATTAGAGAGATTTCTTCCCCCCCCCCAAAAAACAGTGTTTCTGTTGTGTGTTTGTCTGTGTTGGGAAACTCAAAAAGCAGGAGGGAAGTTTTACTGTGTAAGACAAGAAAAGGGAGAGGGGTGAGGCTAATTCAACACACACATACACAGCGCCTGTGTGCACAAATTGAAACCCTTATCTGTCGGGATTTATTTTTACTTTTTTTAAAAGGTAAATTCAAGGTTAATTTGTTTTATTTTTACTTTATGTTTTATATTAATAATTTTAATGTATTTATGTTTTGGGCTGTTGAACAAATAATTTGAGTTTCCATTATTTCTTATGGGAAAATTAAATTTGGTTTATGAGTGTTTTGATATATGAGCCCACTTCTGGAACGAAATACGTTTGTAATTCAAGGTTCCATTGTACACATATATTCAATAAATTGTTTGGTGTCCACATAGTTTATTTGTGTCATACACTCTACCATTTAATTGGACCACCTTTTGTATTGATTACGGCCATGGCATCAATTTGATAAGCTGATATGATATGATATGATATATGAAAAATGATAATTCTTCAATATCTTGTATTGGTGATGGGAAAGTTGGACAGCTGAATACTGGTTTCTCCAGGAAATCCCAAAGATTCTCACTGGGCTTAAGGTCTGGATTTAAGGTGGTAGCCAATACATGATATAGCTCATGTTCCCTGAAGCATTTTTCACAATTTGTGCCTGATGAATCCCAGCATTGTCATCTATGCTCTTTAAAGGTTTGTGCAAGGCAGGGTTGCCAGATCATGCCAATAAAATTCTCTCATGCAGTGCTGAAAACTCATTTACTTTGATAAGCAGTACATGCTATCGCCTAATTATGTACTGTAAGCACATACTTTTTTTACTAAACAGATGTTTATTTTTTATTATTATCAATGTATCTTAACTATTTTTATTTTATTTATTATTTTTCAAATATGAACAATAAGGTACTGATCATCTTAATTTGAACAATGAAAAAATTGCCTGTGACCACATGAAACAAGATAAAAACCTGATCTCTCAACAGAATTGTTAATCCAATCCTAAAAATTGTTTTAAAGCACTTGAACACAATCCAAGAATTTTTCTTCTAGTTGTGATAGAAAAATGTGAAGAACAGAACTCAAATCCACCTGAAGCTGAGGCTTATGCATTGGGCACTATTCATGATGGGTGTATTACTTCATGTGCTACCTTTCCGATACGCCCAAGTGTCTAACTCACTTACTCATTTTTTCTAAACAATTTTTTTCTACAACGTGGATGGTTCAGCACTTTTCTTCCAGATTTTTCATAATGTACTGGGCAGCAATCTCCGTAGGTATTTACTTTGCTTGATGCAGCCCCTTATGAAACACAGTAGCGTCTTTTCCTTGACCAGAGGATAAACCTTTCAAAAAAGCTGTTTATGAGAATGAGGTAGAAGGGTGTTGTTTGTTTGTTTTTGGTTGCTTAGTTTTCTATCATTAGTATGATGACTTTACCTAATTATTTCACTAACAAGTAAAAAGTTAACCAGGTGCACAGTTGATTAGAAGTCTTGTATTACATGTGGTATCTGTCTCTCAGTAAGTAGTCAAAAGAACTGTGACTTCCAATTGGGCAAGCAATCATTGTGCTGAAAATATATATGCTGGGTTCACTGCACACAAACATGCCTGGTTATTTTTCTAGAATATTTAGTATAAATATTCTTTAGACTAATTACTATTATTCAGATTTAAAGACATCATATTCAGCAACTAAAAGTAAAATAAGCAGTTTTAAAAACAATTTCCCAAAACAGTAGTTGTGTCTGTGTAAATGTAGTGCTCTTTAAATAAACAGGAACAGCAGTGGGCCTCGTCTTTTCCAAGGCAATCCAGTCAAATTCTGATCAGTGCAGGTCTTTGAAGCATCTGACAGGAGCCTCACACATTGCTGCACTCCTCTCTCAATCCAGCAGCTGCAGTGGTCAGCTAGGTCACATGACCTAAGTGGTGGCTGTGAGAAAAATGTACAGGCCTTTGCAAATACTGAATTTTATTATGATTATATAACGCTACATAAAGTAAGTGTTTATGAGTCAGAATTTCGATGAAGAGCGAGCGATCTCTCTCTCTCTCCCTCTTACAAACACACACACAAACACACACACTCTCTCTCTCTCTAGGATGCCCAAGCATTCCGATCATATTTTATGTGCACGAATGGACAGAATTGATGCACACTGACAGTTAAATAAAACAATACAATGAAAAACACAATAAAAATATAATATTAAGATAGAGAAACATCAATGACATGCAAATGTCAACCATGAAAGTTGAAGAAAAAAGCAAAGACATAAAACTTCTTTTAACCCTTAGGTTGTTCACTTAAACTCATGTTTAACTGTACTGAAACTCCCTGGTTCAGACACATCACATCCATCAAAGAAATCTGTAACACTAGTTCTTTTTCTTAATGATGCATTCATAAAATAAATATTTTCAAGTAAACGCTTTAATGCATTTCTTCACATCTTTTTAATTTTATACACACTGTGATGGTCTTTAAAATTCAGTTTGTAGAAAATGTGTTCTCTACATAGTAACTAGAGTTTGACGGTTCAATGTCACATCCTTACTGCTGATAAACTGAATATAAATACTGATGTATTTTAAACATCTGAATCAATGCACGTTTATGATTTGTCTGTATCGTCCACCAGAGGTGACAACATAGCAAAATTGACTTATTGATATAGTTTTATCTATTACTTCAAGTTGCTTTAAAAGCCATAACAACTCAAAAATATTTGCTTATAGCACCTGAAAAATTACTATTTACTACAAGATTGAACTTGAAACCTTTAACCGTACATGCTGTGATCAAGGCTAATACAAATGAGCACCTTAACCTGTGAGGCTTTGTATGCATTTCTGTAAATATTTATATAAATTTTGATGATATCCTAAGTATTAGATTCCCAGAGCAGGAAAGAATAAGAGACCTGAACAGCTGGCTAGAAATTAGACATTTACTTTTCAAATGAATACATTTTATTTGCAGGCAAAAAAAAATCCTCATGAATATCCTAAAACCAATTTTCATTCATCCATTTCCAGCCATCATTTTATCCTGTTCAGGGTCCCGATAGATCCAAACCGAGGGTGCATAAGGTGTATACAAATTCTGCAGACACAACAATAGGGAGACAAAAGACATATACAGTAAGAGCAGATAACTCAAACTCAGGCTCAAACACAGGGACCCTGGAGCTGTAAGTCAGCAAGTCTACCTGCTGTGCTGCCAATCTGTTTTTACTAAATGCTAAAATCATTTTAAAATCACAATGTACATGTGTACATTTTCCTTTTAAATTGCTATAGGAGAGAAAAAACAATACTAGGCAGTGGCTTTTATATAATGATGTACTGTATTCAAGAGTGACGTGATACATATGATTGAGACACATGACACCTGAAACTTGCGTCAAAGTGGGAATATTTCACAGGAAAGGGGAAGGAGATGAAAATGTCTCTTACACTTGCAGTCCACTACTACTTTTTTGCTGCTCAGAACGAAATGTTAAAGTATTGCCTTCTGCAGGAGCTATATTTCACAGATCTAGAACTTTAAGGCTAATTTCACTTTCATTTTAGTAAAGGCTTTCTAATGTACATTTCCTCTTGAAGACTTTAAGGGAGATATTTTACAAAACACACGAGTACCAAAAATTAACAGGATCTTTATGGCTAAAATAATTTTGAAATGAATCCTGTTGCTTTTTGAATATCACCATGACTAAGTCCTAACAACTTTTAGTTATGGCATGCAGGGAACTCTTCTCCAACAAGTCATCACTTAAGATTACAGGAGTTGCAAGTCAACATACTATTTTTCATGATGAAAATGTAACAACTGTATGAAAAAAGAAGATACCGTCAGAATGAAAATAAAACCGAATTAAAACAGTATTGTGAGGAAGTTTAATCTCATTCAGGTGACAGCATTTTTCTTGCTGCTATGAATCATCTCTGCTGCAGGGAGAAAGGGGCAGTGTCAGTATTCAGAAGTGACCAGTGTCTCTTCTGTGTTTCATAAATGTCCAGTGCCTGGATATTTGTTTGCAGTTTTCACACAACAGTCATAAAGTACCACCACATGTATTTGGCTCGCCAAAGGCACATACCCATTGGATTAGCTGAAATGTTCTAGGACTTAAACAGAGGCTTGGAATGGTATACTAGTATTTGAAATAGTTTTATGTAAATAACTGTATAACTATTATGCTATAACAGGTTAGATAATGACATCAAAAAACTGTGAGTATGGTACATACCTTGAAATATGATACACAATTTGTAAGACAATTTACTTTTAAACAAACTAACATGCTTGGGAAAAAAAATCAGCTAAAAAAAACTCAAACTATTGAAGACTAAGAGATTAGTTTAGAATAAGCATACACACATACATACCATGCTTTTTCAATTTTAACTCTTAGATGATCTTATTCTCAGGTAACAAGTATGTTCCAATTGCTAGAAATTGTGAAAAACACAGAGAAATTAGGCTCTAAATGAAATCACTCTGTGTTGTAGAAAAATTAAGCAGAAGTCAAACAATTTAAGCTAACCATCAATGTGACCTGACTGGTTTGATAAAGCTTAAAGAAGCTAGATAACCCTGAGAGAAGGTTCTAGAACATGGGCAAGTTTGCTAAATGAGGTCTGACTCAGTTTGGTTAATATAACTGTACACTCTATTTAAATACTTCAGCACACTAGTGACAAGGACCCTAAGATATTATTACCCCGTAAATGTGTAATATTCATATTTCTATACATGTGTTTATTACTCCAATCTTCAGTACTAATAAGACATTTTCAAGTGTTTTACTATCAATTTCAACAATACAACAAGGCAAAGACTTGTGGAACAAAGAGTTTAGTTTTCATATTTGCACTATTCTCAAACATAAAGGTAACAAAGGTAAGTGCTGTAAAGTAGTTCTTATCATGAGGTATTGGGATCTACATCTACCAACAAAATATATAGAAAAAAATTAACTCAGTAGCAAAAAAATTTGCACTTAGGAAAATTAGGAAAAAACAATATTGAAATAAAAGATATTTTAAAGGTACTTCAGTATCTATCGGCACAATGCAACCAAATTTTTTGACAATTTTTGGATCACTTATACTTATAAGGATATGTGGAGTTGTAAGTACAGTATAAGTTGACTGAGTGGAGGACTTCTGACGTCACTAAATTTGTAGTTGATAAAACTGTTTGCAGGCTGAAAAGTTTTAATAAATGTGTCCAGTTCCTTCTTAGACTAATGAGCATAACTGTCTAATTTTCAAGCAGTATAATCCTATTTGTTGAAGTACGGGAATGCACCCATGATACTCGCATGGTTAAGGTTGGGGCTTGTTTGGTCCACTGCAAATATGACATCTTACCAAGTGAAAATATTTTGAATTTGGTCAAATTTATCTACTTATTATTATATGATTACAATAAACCAAATGTAAGATTCTAGAGACAGTTTTTAGTTTTTACCCTTTATGTTTTTTACTTATTCTCTGGGCAGACAATTTTGCATCTATCTGGAAAAAAGCTTAAAATTACCTAAATGAGCTGACAGTAGAACAAGTAAAATAATCCTTTTTTACTTTAATTGTAACTAGAAAGGTTTAATAATCAAGCATTTGGTTTACTGTAATTTTATATTAAGAAATAGTAAACACATTTGACTAGAGTCACACTTGCTGTCATTTTTGGGGTAGTAAGTTTGCATTACTTATGCAATTATAACTGACCACACAACTGAATGTTAGAATTAACAGGTTTATAATTTTGAGAATGTTGTGTAGCTTAGTATTATATTAGACAATTCCATAGATGTAGTAGGTTCTAATTAGTATGGAATTAAATCATATGTACAGCACAAATTAGTTCTAAGAAAAAACTTTAGTTAAAAGGATGTTTTAATTTTTACTCATTAATGTTAGCTAGCAATAGAACACAGCTATATCCAGTGTACCACGGTAGCAACTTTTAGGGTGAAATGATTTCTCGCATGTTGCTCAATGCAATTGTTAACATTGTGGATCAATCAACACACTTTAAATTATAATATGCCAACTTGGACCATTCCATTTGTTTTTATTGCTTCCATGGAATGCATAACATTTACTGATGATTGGTGCTGACAAGTGCTTACAAAAATGTATATAAATTTTAACCTGATTATGCAAATCCTCAATTGGAGAAAAAAAAAACAATGGTTTAGTGTATTTCTGGTGCACTTCTGTAGTATTACACCATTTGATTTCAGGTCCTATTTTGGCATTTGAAGGCCACTGAAAGTAAACTTTTCACAATCTCTTGAGGGATTTAACAAATTTATAACATAATTGATGTAATTTAATTTTGCTCCTTTTCTAAACCCAGTTTGTGTTTCACATGAGGCTGCTTTCACACTAAACATTTTCCTCTCAAACACTAGCACACATTTTATATTTATCCTCCAGGAAACCCCACTGCAACTGTGGTGTTTTTGTCCACTGTGGAGGACTTCCTAAATAAATGACAGACAGCAAGAAAGAAAGAAAGAAGGAACGAAAGAAAGAAAGAAGTTCACAAAAGTGAGGACAAGTGCTTTTTTTTTTATACCTCCCAATCAATCAGACTGCAAGTTGGAGCGCACAAGAGAAAAACAAACATGGAGGACAGAGTGCTAGTGAAAAACATTTTAATAAGATTTACTACATAGTCAATAAAAAAAAAAAATCATTGCTAATATTCCAACTTTGCAATCTACTGTAACTAAAAATAACAGCTTTGCTATTTTTACATTGACGTCTCACAAGCAGCTCTCTCTCTCTCCGTTTTAAGATTTTCTGCCTCCACTTCAGCAGAGTGAGCTGCCTTTTTCATATCAATAGAAAAGGCGCTCCAGCTAGCACTTTTTGTAGAGAAGTAAAATGTCTAGCATGAAAGCACCCTAATAACTTTTAGGTATATGCATATTTCAAATGGAAAGGTTTCCAAATTGTGGAGTAGGATAAAAGCAGAGGATTTGTTTGAACTAGCGTGTTTATGTGAAAACTTTGTGTTCTTCTCAACATTTTAACAACCGCTGAGTTTATTACTCAAGTACAGTGTACTTACTTTACTCGCGTAAAAACTGTAAGTGTGCCTATTTGGATTTCGGTTTTCAGACGAGGATGAGGACACCCACATTACAGCACATTCTCTCATGTTATTGGACAGCCCATGCAAAAATACAATGAATCAGGATCAGTGCTCGAGGTATAAAATAAATGATACCTATTTATAGGGTTGCAACTTCTGCTCACATCACCTATGACACACACACACACACACACACACACACACACACACACACACACACACACACAGTACACACTCACATATGGGTTAAATGGGATCCTAGAGGACCAACAAGCAAGAGATTGACTTGTGCTGATTAGGGCAAAAGATTCCTAAACTTATTAGTGCCACCAATGAATCAGGAATAAACAGTTAGTTTTAAACATATGCATGCTAAAATGTTCCCACTGAAAATGTTACCCCGTCACTTCCTGTGGTATTCGTCTTTGAGACTTGGTTCAAGTTTATATTCCATCATTATTGAATTATGGATTAAATCATTATTGGTAGAACTTTTTAGGCGTAACATTCTAAACTTTACAGATCAGATCCGCAGTTCAGAAACAAATGCTGAGTTAGCGTATTGCCCCGCCCCATGTGTGTGAGAGATCAGTGCATCAGAGGAAGAGTGAGGTAAATGCAATATGTATTAGTAACGACATTGCTCAAAACTTTCAAATGGCTCACTTACTTCCAAGTGCACAAAAAGGCCCTACAGTAAACTGCTAAGTAACCTTAAATAAAAAAAAATTAAAAAAAAGATAACAGCTTCACTAAAAAATATCAATAAATCAATAATCTTTTTCTTACAATCCCTTTTTCTTTTCTTTTTTTTTTGTCGAATTTTCCAGGATTTTCATTTTATCGCTCAAGTGTAATCACAGGATACAATTTATAGAGAATAAGAGGGTAATTTCAGTACCATGCTACATCTTGTTGAGGGAAAGGCTATTGCAGACAATCTCTACAACATGTACAACCACACATTATACGCTTGTGTAACAAATGTTCCAAAAACATGTCAACAAGAAACTAAATACATATGTATCGTTCACTATTTAGAGTCTTTAAGGACTATCCCTCAAGTCTGTATAAAGTTCTCAACATTATTTGACTTTACCTGTCCTGTTTTACAGACAAAATCTGAAAAAATGCTATTCAAAAAGTAGCAAATTTGGTCAGAGTCCTTTTTTTTTTTTTTTTTTTAAAATAAGTAGTGCTTTTGATGGCTTAAGACAGAGGTCTCACTTTGAAATAATCTCACCCAGTGGCAATCTATAGAACTTCAGTGTGCATTTTATGACACCATAGCTGCAAAGTCTTCACGTCCAAGTATCTCTTTTTTCCTTGGTTTAAAAGATGACAGCTAGTGCTGTAATATATAAGTCAAAGTAGGATACCTTTATCAAAAAACCTAAAACATGTTTATAAATATTATTTGTTTAAAGTACCCGAAATTTTTAACAAGACGATATTTTATCTCTGGGTTGGTAGATATCACTTCTGTGTTCCTGCTGACAGGCAAATGTAGCAGACAAGAGCTTTAGAAGTGAGAAAACCCCATTTTTAGGGGCTCTGAGTATTTTTATTCTTCATTTTTTTTTTTAGAACTCCCAGTCCAGCACCTCTTCACGATTGGCTGCTCGCTCAAGTCGATGGATGATGTTGCTAAGGTTGGCCATTTTCTCATCACGCCTCTGTGTGCTCTTACTGATCTTGGTGTTGGAATGGAGAGACTGAGATGGAGAAATGGGGGCAGATGAGGACGGCACAGGTGAAACAGACATCATCAGGCCAGGCGAGGAGGCAGCTGAGGGTGAGTCAAGGGACACCTCCAGGCTGCTGCGGCATGCCTCCGATGATGTCTTGAAGCTCGCTGGGTCCACAGGTGAATTGCTGTCACCTTCAATTGTGACTGCATTGCTTTTCTGAATGATGTCTGAGGAAAGAGATCCAGGAACGAGTTTGTGGATGCAAGCTTCATCCTGCCTGAGACTTTGAGGACAACATGATGTCAGGTCCCTGTTGCCAGACATCTGCTCCTCTTCAGTCTTCATCTCTGTGAACCGCACAGCCATGGAAGTGCATGCATCCTGCCTGATATGCAATGTCTCCTCCTCTTCCTCCACTTCCTGTTTGACATTTAGCATTGTGGGGCCATTGATGATTGAATGGGCTTTTTTGCGTTCATCTGTATCCGAAATGGGACTGCAGCTCACTGAAGGAGAGAAGTTTTGCTCCGCATCAGCATCGTTATCCTGAGGACCTTCCACAAGGACCTCACGCCGCATTCGAGACCTGCTTACAAAATAATGAAGATAACACACAATCAGTTGAGCATCAAAAGAAAACATAGACCACTTTAACTCAAGGCCAAGATTTTTTTCCCCCATTCAGGGGTTTCCTATTGGTCATGCTAAGTTTTTGCAATACTTTAAACTACACTTTGGGAAAAGTGAGGTAAATGTAATAAGTACAGTATTAGTAACGACGTTGTTCAAAACTTTAAAACGGCTCACTTACTTCCAAGTGCACAAAAAGGCCATACAGTAAACTGCTAAATAATCTTAAATAAAACCAAAAAAAAAAAAGATATCAATAATATTTTTCTTTTTCTTACAATCCCTTTTTCTTTTCTTTTTGACGAATTTTCCAAGGTTTTCACTTTTATCGCTCAAGTGTAACCAAAGGATACAATTTATAGAGAATAAGAGGGTAATTTCAGTACCATGCTACGTCTTGTTGAGGGAAAGGCTATTGCAGACAATCTCTATAACATGTACAACCACACATTATACGCTTGTGTAACAAATGTTCAAAAAACATGTCAATAAGAAACTAAGTACATACAGGTATGTACTGTATATCATTCACTATTTAGAGTTCTTAAGGACTGTCCCTCAAGTCTCTATAAAGTTCTCAACATTATTTGACTTACCTGTCCTTTTTTTTTTAAGTAGTGCATAAGGAACTGTATGAAAGAAAGATATAATTGGTAACACCAGCAAGCTAGGAAAGTTCATTCATTTGCTGTATTTTGCATTATGTATTTTTTGTTCTTGTATGGTCCATAATTTTCACTAGGTGGAGCCAAAACATCAATAGTAAATCTAAAATCTGCTACATAGAGTTTATGCTGCACACTTTGTATGACCACCCTTAGCTTAATACTGAAAGATGAAAAACCAATTCTTTCAAACCTGTAATTGTGAAACCAGTTGATGACCGTGTTCGTCTTCAGATTGAGCTGGGTAGCCAACATTTCAATGGTGTTCTGAGATGGATATGGCTCCTGTAGGTATGCCTTCCTCAGAGCCTCTTTCTCCTCTGCATTTAGCACTACTCTGGGCTTCTTAGCTTGGCTGTATGAACACAGCTCCATTTGGGCAATGCCTGGGCTCATGGAGTCTGAACGTGCTCCCGGAGAATCTGTGTCTGAGCCAGGACTCAACAGACCATATCTGCGCTTCAAGTATGCTGTAAAAGGAGAGAAATTAAGCTATGTGATAAGAGACCTTCACAGTATTGACACAGTGACCTTGTCGTAAAACTGGTGATATTGCCATTGGGGAAAATTGCAATTGCAATACAAACATTAAGGAGACTTCCTTTTTCTACAAACCAATCCTACCCCATGTGTTAAACCAGTCCTACAACACAGAAGCATTAGCTAAAGTAACACACATCGAACATTTTATTAGGAACACCCCTACACCTACTTCAGCCAAATATATGGCCAGATATGAGCCAGCAACGTCAGGTAATTTTCACATCGACGATCAGGATGGGACATGCCAGTGAGTTAAATTGTGGCATGATTGTTGCTGGCCTACTATAAGTATTTCTCTGTCCACTCTGTACAATTGTAGTGAGCTTAAAATCATTCTGCAATGCACAAGTCAAACCTTAATACAGATACAACAGCAGCCAAGAGTAAACAAAGAAACCCTTAGCACAGTCTCACCAAAACATCAGCTGAACATTGGAAAAGTATAGCCTGGTCTGCTAAATTGACTGCGTTGTGTCAACAGTCCAGGCTGGAGGTGGGGTAATGGTGTAAGGAATTATTTCTTCCCACACTTTGGGCTTGTACCAATCACCTCTTGAATGCCACATCCCCTACTTGGGCATTGTTGTGGCCGATGTGCATCTCTTTATGGCCACAATTTATCCCCTTTCTAATGTGTCATGTCACAAAGCAAAAGTCATCACTAACTGGTCCCAGGGACATGAAACATGACAGTGGCCTTCTTAACAAGTATGAAAACGCACCTGGAAAATGTGTAGGTGATACATATTGCAAATACTGTCAGCATGAACTAAAAGTAATATTTCTTGTGGAATCCATGCTGCAAAATATTTGGGCTTTGATTGCAAAGTGAGGCCCTTCCCAGTATTAGTATAGTGTTCATTATAAAGTGTTTGTTGAGTGTATACTGTATACTGATGTTGACTTGGATATTCATTCAGTAATGACAAACACTAATCGAAATCTAAATCTAAATTGTACCATTTTTCGCTAGTTTACCTTTTTTCTCCATCTTCTTCATATCTCTCAGTTTGTCCACATTGTGTGGGTCATTTAACCACAGCTGCATGCGCACAAAAGGTTCTCTGCCCTTTAGACTGAGCTTATGCCACGGTTTGGGCCTGGACAGCAGGTCTGAGACTGAGCCTTGTGTAAGACCCAAGATGCTCTCACCAAACAGACGCTGACCTAAAATCACACACAAAGACACATATAATGACCATTACATAAATGTGCAATTAAAGTAGCCAATATACCAACAGTATCTATCATATTGAAGCAATTATATGATATGACAAATATGAAATATACGATTATAAAATGCATTTAGCATTAATGATAATATGATAGTAAAACTACCTAGGTTGTTATCAGTCAGCACCTCCTTGACTCGCTTGGTTATAGCATACGTGTCAAGCTCAGGCGACATGGCCACTAGCTCCTGAATGCCTAGTGGAATGTGAGGCTGCTGGAGTGCCAATGTGCCTGCTGGCCCCTTAACTCCATGAGGCTCTGTGTGCTGTGGGTGAGGATGCTGATTCTCTTTGCTGCTCTCCAGAACTAAACTCACTGGCTCCAGAGGTATACTGGGATGGCTGTCCTCTGGACTGAGTGGAGGGGATGGTGAAGAGTGAGATGTCACTGGACTTTTGTCTGAGGGAAGTTTCAAGAGAAAGTTACACAATCAGTTCTAAAGACTTACTTAAAATCTCAAATTATATTTCAATGGTCAACCAAAGCATCCTAAAATTGGAACAAATTGAAAACCTCTCTTATAAAGGGCACCATGTACCTTTCCTTGCTGTTATAAACATGTGCCATACTACATATGAAGAATGTAACTGACCGTGGTTGTGACTATGGTTGGACTGCTGACTGAGGCTCTGTCCTAACTGGTCCAGAAGCCACAACTGCATGCGAATAAAAGGCTCTCGTCCCTTCTGTGTGAGCTTGCTCCAGGGTTTTGGCCTCGAAAGCATGTCACTCACGCTGCCTTGAGAAAGTCCCAGTACCTGCAGGAGCCAATCACAGCACTTATTATTTCTGAAGAACACCTAGAAAATAAGTGGTGAAATACATTTTCCCCATCTTAAAAAAAGAAATAAAAAGACTAACAAACAGAGTTAGTGAAGCCTCCAGTCCACCACATGGTGGCAGCAATGGACTTGCTTACAGGACTTGTAAAGTTAAAAGAATAAGAATTAGGTGATTATTGAAGGTGTGATTATTGAAGATTATTGCAATGCTTTGCAATGATGTTTTATAAACACACTTAAGTGTGTGATTATATCATCTTACATCATTTTTTTCACTCCCCTTAAAATGTTTTGGTGAGATGTGGCACATGAAAAGAATTACGAAGAAAAAAAAAAAACATATACTGCAAGTGTATAACAAGCTTGAAAGCAATAAAAAACTGGTTAGGATTAGACTTCATGAGGCATGTGGACAGTTAATATACACAACCTCTTTTGGAAAATCTTTTAATAACTGGTACATAAGGAACTGTGAAAACAACAGGAGATTAGGTCAGAAGAAAAAGCACATTACAAAAATACAAACTACTTCAAATTACATATCACATAGAGATATTATTGTCCCAGTGCTTAAGGAAACCACTCATAATTTGTCTGTTCTTCACAGTCCTCTTTAAAAGACCTGACTGGAAGCATATTTCCTTCACACATTTACCTTCTCTCCAAATATCCGCTGACAAATGCCATTCTTGGCCAGCTTCTCCTTCACCTGGCGTGTAAGTTCTATGGTATCCACCTCACGATACATATACATCTCATACTGCTCAGGCGTAAGTGGTGGCACAGTGGGCTTCAGAGTGCGAGGAATGTAGGAAGGATAGTAGTTTATTCGTGCTCCTCCACTTGTAGCCTGCTCCCCGCTTATACACAATTCTGGCTCCACTTTAACAGAACTTGGTGGAGGTTCATCATCCTCAGTGCCTGGTGCCTCTTCTGTGCTTGGGGGACATTCCACGGTCCAAGCCCGAGGCACTGTTGAGGGCACAGAGGAGGAGGAAGAGGAGCGTGAGGGTGAGACGGAGGTGAAGGGGCGAGACCAATGTTGGTCAAAGTATGTTCCAGCCTCGCCGATTTCCGACTTCACCTTACGAATAATGTTTTGGACAAAAGCAGCAGGAGACAGGACGCTGAGGGGGGTCTGTGGGCTGCCAATAGGGTTGGATGGGCACACAGGTATGGCACTGCCCTCTTCTTGCTTGATGTAGGTGGGCATAGGTCCAGGCAGGGTCTTGTGGGGCTCCTGCAAGCACAGACTCTGGCTGCTGGCCTCCAGCTCGAGCAGGGCCTGCTGCTGTGCCTGCATCTCCCGTCGTGCCTGCTCCAAGATGCTCTTAATAGTCTCATCTGAATTACTGCCTCCACCACTGCTGCTGCGCCCTGTAGAAAATCCCAGAGAGGACTTACCATCACCTATAACACAAGCACACAGAAGATTCATTAATCATTTACAGTAGGGTTCAAATGCCAGGCACTTATTTCAGTGATGAAGAAGTCTAAATTGAAACTGAAATATTATCTGAATGCCCTGCTTGCACTCAATAATGTTTTATGTTCTTATATGTGGCATTTCCTTTAAATGGTATAGCACACTGTTAGAATTTAAATATCTCGCTTAATATTACCTTCCTTAGATTATTCCTTATTGCCTGTACTGCTTTGTATATGTCAAATATTTTGTCTATTTTGGGCAAAATCGTAGTGAAAATTTAGGCTTTTTCACCATCACTATTTTTCACTAAGAGCATAATCAGACTTTTAACATTCTCTCAGCAGTTATCTAAAAGATCAAAATGCATTATTGCACTTTAGGAGCATTAGTTTTCTTTGTCAAGAATTATATTCTATAATGTACATTACAATGCATCCAGAAAGTATTCACAGCACTTCAATTTCTGCACATTTTGCACACGTTACAGCCTTATTTCAAAATGGATTAAATTCATTATTCTTCTTGGACTTTTACAATACCCCATGATGACATCATGAAAGACGTTTGAAATCTTTGCAAATTTATAAAAAAAATAATAATAATCACATGTACATATACTGTATTTACAAGAATGACAAAAAAAAATTGTATTTACAAAATTGAGCTCAGGCGCATCCTTGAGACGTTTCTACAACTCGACTGGAGTCCACCTGTGGTAAAGTTGATTGGACATTATTTCAAAAGACACACACCCGTCTATATAAGGTCCCACAGTTAACAGTTGCATGTCAGAGCATAAACCAAGCCATGAAGTCCAAGGAATTGTCTGTAGACCTCTCAGACAGGATTGTATCAAGGCACAGGTCTGGGGAAAGGTACAGAAACATTTCTGTAGCATTTAAGGTCCAGATGAGCACAGTGGCCTTCATCATCTATAAAGTGGTTCCTGAAGTTTGGAACCACCAGGACTCTTCCTGGAGCAGGTCGCCTGGCCAAAGTGAGCGACTGGGGGAGAATGGCCTTAGTCAGGGAGGTGACCAAGAACCCGATGGTTAGTCTGACAGAGCTTCAGTGTACCACAGGTGGACTCCAGTTGAGTTGTAGAAACATCTCAAGGATGATCAGTAGAAAGAGGATGAACCTGAGCTCAATTTTGAGCATCATGGCAAACGCTGTGAATACTTATGTACATGTGATTCTTTTTGCTTTTTATTTTTAATAAATTTGCTAAGATTTCAAACAAACGTCTTTCACATTGTCATTATGGGGTGAAGCGTTGTGAACACTTTCAGGATACTATATATATTAGTTCATACAATTTTTAAATATACAGAAATGTTTCAAATGCTTAAAAAATAGCTGCTTGTGGTCTCTATGGTGTACAATAAAATAAACATCAATAATGTATTCCATTATTCCATATTCCAATAAATTCCATATTTCTTGTTTTATATAATACATTACAATTGTTGTAATTTATTATAATTATTGTTGATGACTTTTGTCTATTCTGCAAATGCAGATCTAGTGCCAATTATTTTTCCTAAAGGTGATAAGACGGTCTTCTCAGTTCTAATACATCTAAAGAATCCACAAATCATTACTTTAATATTCACAGTGTGAATTACATAAGCAAAAAAAAAAAAAAATTCTCAAAACTGATAATATGGTATAGATTATTGACTAGTTAAATGCTAATTATTTAAGCGAATTAAAGCATTCAGTCAGAGTTATGGGTTGGAGGTAGCACTTCTATTAATTAGATAACTATTTAATTATATTCACCATAACATGACTAGTATAATACAAAATAAACACGAGTCCATCTATGTTTTAACAATAAAAAAACTCTAAGATAGATTTGAGAAAAGTGCACAATTTCTAAGAAACATGCTATGCGAGAATTATTCACAGCACAAGACTGACAGAAATCCGAGTTGCAAAGCATTTAAAGGCTATAAAAATCTCCTAACTGGAAGTTTTTACATTAAATAAAGTGGCTACAAAAGTAAGCATAAATATAAAGTTGCTTTAGGTCCCATAATGGACTTTTTTTGTTACTATAGCTTTAGCTGCAGCCTCCCAGCACAGTTTGTCACTTTGATCTTTTCCGCTACGCAAGACAATTAATTAGACCACTAGAACACAGAAGACCTTAATTTTTATGACAAAGTCCCTCACAATTGTGTAAGATTCAACCAGAAGTGACAAAGATGGATCCATAAGCATCAAATAAAACTGCAGCAAAATAGACCCCATTGAATGGAAATGGTGTAAGTGCAATGTATGGATTTTACTGTCCCTTATATTGTATTGTATTCTACTGCCATGACATCCATTGATATTTATTCTGATTATATTACCAGACCTGCAAATGTTTGCAATTTAATAATGGAAGATGAGCCAATCACCATGTGAATCTACAATTATCTGTGCCGATGTAATACTTCTAATATCGCAAGCATTTGTTCAGGAACCTTGCTTTCCGTCATAGTAAACTGAGAATTAATATTGTAAATTCATTAATATTAAGTAAAATCTATCAATATATTGTATTTTGACTTTTTAACCATTTGTCATTTAAGTACATTTACAAGTACATCACACAAACACACACACTAAAACGGGATGGAAAAATGTCAAAACCAGAAATAACAAACAAGAACAGAAAGCTTGGTTCATAATGTAAATATACAGAAGGTAAAAAAGTACTTAAATACTTAGAGAAATTAAGGTACGATGAGGGTGCCTTTTGGTGTGTGTGTGTGTGTGTGTGTGTGTGTGTGTGTGAGACTGTAGTTGCTGACAGACTGTACAGCTACACAGATGGTAGCATTATTATGCCCACCCCTACTCTCCTTGACATACTGTAAAATGCTGTAAAATTTCCTATCAATATAGTGTCTTTCTTAGACTATAAGTTCTGCATGACAATCATTTATTATTAAATAGCAGGGGAATATACTGTAACATATATATACTGTAACACAGGATTTGTGTCTAAATGGCCTCCTATTCCATCTGAAATTAAATTTAATGGTGTAAATTTTGACAGTTCACAGTGTGGTGTATGAAAGAAGTCAGTGGTCAAGGTGCCTAAGTATCTGGAGATGTGTGACCCTTGATAAAAAATTAATAGCAGGATCCAGTTAATTCACATCTGATTGTAAGCAATTCATCTAATGTATACGGCACATACAGTATATAGGCTTTACATACACACACACACACAACTTGGCACAGGTTTTACACAAGATGCCCTTCCTGGTTCAATCCTCCAATGCGGTTTTTCGCACAGCAATGTCGTGTCTTTGGTTTTGCTATATGCTGAAGACAGTATGTTCGAGATCAAAAGTAAATATTATATGTTTTCATTATCAGATACATAAACATCTACAGTAGATGTGTTAGGCCAGCCAGACACTGTAGGAATTCAGCCCAATATTATCCCCAAATTAGATTCCCTTGATTTATAATTGGGGCATATTTTGGCCTGATCAATTATTATTTAATCTGCACTATCAACAGGTTCCCAGCACCAGATCCCTTAAACAGCCAACAATCTGAGGTTTTCTGCACAGCTCTCACAATGGTTCGGTCATGAACTGCTGTTCTTTTCATTGATTTGGTTTCTTTCTTCACAGAATATTAATAGTCATACTGGCTATGCCCTTTGCCCCGTCCATGATCAATTTCCCCATTTTCTAAGCTTCAAAATGGCTTGCAACTCTTGCAAAGACAGCTCTCTGGTCTTCATACTGGTTTACTGGTTTTTTGTCGAACACCAACTCCAGTAAAACTATGAGCAGATATTGAGATCTATTAATTCTTTAAACTATCAGTGTATTAGGCGACACATGGGCAACAAACATGTCAGCCATCCATTTTTTGATCACTTAAAAAATGGATGGATACAAACAAAATGGTGTCGTTTCATAAGATTAAACTTTTGGAAATGCATTCTGAAATTCTAATCTACTGTCCTATATACTTCTAAGCCTTATACGTTTATAATGAAAGAGCAGAGAATTGCCATTGCCATTCCAATGCTTTTGAAAGAGATATGTATATACATGCAGGACTAATATAAATTTTTCCAAGTAATTAACCATTTTTTGTCATTTTTGTAGCTTAGTTAGTAGTTTAGTAGGGGAAACAGGGCTTAATCCATGTCAAGAACAATTCCCTACCTCCTCGCTGACTCTGGATCTCTTTCTTAGCCTGTTCCAAAATGTTCTTAATGGCGTCATCTGACCCAGTTTCTGGAGTTCGGATGCGAGGAGTGATACTCCCTGCACAAAATGTAAAAAAGTAAGACAGAATGGGAATGAGAGATTGTACATAAGAGAGAGAGAGAGAGATTTTTTTGTGATCTGAGCTCGAAAGCTTTCTTCTTGAAAACACTGCATCTATAGGTTTTAGATAGCAGATACTATTAGCTAGCATTTAGATGAGACATTAATGAGGCTGACTACATGTCTAAACTGTGTTATAAGCAATATCATTATACAGTAATAGAGTGTACTATGATATTCCACAATGCTGTCACTGCATTTCAATGCAACACATGAAGCTCTATACAAAATATAGTATTCTTCATACTAAATTCAGTCCCATAAGTCTTCTTCTTATATATGTTTTTATTTATACTAAGAAACCTGGCACTTATATTTTGGTGTGTTTATGTTATGAATCATGCCTTGACAGGTCAGAGGCGTTTTGGTGACACAAGGGGAACCTACACTACAGTTTATTGAGGCTTAATGTTTTAAGGTTTTAATAACAATATATAGTATATACACACATACAGACACACAATTATAATCACACACTGCCTGGCCAATAAATAAATAAATGAATTAATTAATGTTACAATTTGGAATTAAATAAGGAAATACTTAAGAGGCTTTGATTGGATAATTACTACAGTGATTAATGTGTTTCAGCTGGCAACAATTCTTCTTGCTCTAGCTGATGCACTGAGTAGCTTTTTATTTCTTAAACAATCATGTGGATATCCCATGCTCTTGAAAAAGAGGTTACTGTTTCTCAGGGTCAAATTTTTGGCCGGCAAAAACCAAAGAAAACAACTAAAAAGATTGCTTTAATGTCTGCAATTAGGATAAGAACTGTACAACACATTCTCAAAATCTAGAAGGATATTGCTGAACTGTTAACTTTGTGAAAGAAACCTTGAATGACTATGATAAGTGATGATTTACAATAAATACTTGAAATCACTGGAAATCACATCTATGTTAAAGACTGAGTTAAATATTCCAGTGTGATAGGCAGAGGTGGGTAGTAACGAATTACATTTACTCCGTTACATTTACTTGAGTAACTTTTGAAAAAAAGAATGTACTTCTATGAGTAGTTTTACTGCACCATACGTTTTACTTTTTCTTGAGTAGCTTTGTGAGAAAGAAACGCTACTCTTACTCAGCTACACTCGGCTACACTTGTCTCGAATACAGTGACTTTTCTAACCATTTATTCTACACATGCAGCCGGTAGATCTACCGCAAGACTGTTTCACCAATCAGACGCAGCAACAATAATCAGATGACTCAGTTTGACCACCAGCCGCAATAACAATAACCACATGTAGTGAGGCAGCATTGTGGGAAAAAATCTTCAGCCGGCATCCCTGGCATCAAATACAAAGCATGTTTTGCTTGCAAAAGAACAGCTTCATACTGAGGTGTCTTATCTATCTGCCAAAAGAGACAGACACTTCAGCATATAAAACCTCGACTTCTAACTTGAGGAAATATGTCACAGCAAGTTTCGCTGTTTTATTGAATGTTGCAATGTTGGCATATATAATTATACTATATATACATATACTGTATATATATATATATATATATATATATATATATATATAGAGTATACTGTATATACTGTGTATACACACACACTAATGTATAATTATTATAATTTCTAAAAAAAAAAGATCGGACATTACTATTGAAACAGTGCGTGAGTAGTCTTTTCACCCAATACTTTTTTACTCATACTTGAGTAATATTTTGTTTGACTACTTTTTACTTCTACTTGAGAACAGTACAGCTACTCTTACTTGAGTAAATCTTTTGGCTACTCTACCCACCTCTGGAATATCGGACTATCGCACCTCTGGACTACCTCTGGTGATAGGTGTGTTAAGGTACTGTAAGAAGGGAAGCACCTGAAGCGTTGTACCCATCATGCATAGTGCAGACTGTACAAGCCTCTGGATGCAGTGCCATGATCTGGGATTGTTTTGGTTATTCATGTCTATTATCATTAACATTATGGGGCAATAAAATGAAATCAGCTGACAACGTGAATGTACTGAATGAATATGGTTATCCACTAAAAGGATTTTATTCTTGTGTGATGGCACCGGCATATTCCATAATTCAAAATGTGATATTATTAAAAATAATCTGCAATTGAATTATTAATGTAAACTGTTAGTATTGAGACTATTTCAGGTGTACAATAAATTACCAATATATGATCAATAATATAACTGCTAATGGGGAATTTGAAGTTTCCACATCTCAGTTCAAACAAACTATTTAATACTGGGTTTCTGTTCCTGTGATTGATAGGATGGAGTAATCATTCATTCTTCTCATGTACTTTATTACTGATTATAGAAAGAATACTTTTTTTTTTTTTTAGTTAAATATGCTTTTGAGTGAAGTAAATGGGTAAAGTGAAAAGAGAAAGTCTTGGAATAAACCAACACAAACCTCTCTGGCGAACTTGGATGGTGCGCAATGCCAAGATGTTCTGTTCATCTGACAGGAACTGTTTCATCTTGATAAAGGGTTCCTTCCCTTTGACTGTCAGCTTCCTCCATGGTTTTGGCCGAGCCAAAATCTCACTGACGGAGCCTTGGGAAAGGCCCAACACATAGTGCCCAAACACACGCTGACCAATGTTATGTTTCAGAAGCTGCTCTTTTACTTGATAGGCTATCTCTGCTGTGTCTAGCTGGTCCTCGTCCCCACCTCCTGAGCTCCCACATTCTGACTGGTCACTGGCTAACCCAGTTTCTAACATTGAGGTCCCTGAGGAGCCTGGATTGGCTGACATGAGGGCAGCTTTTGCAGCAAACAGAGCAGTGGGGAAGGCCATGAGTGAGCTGCCATCCTTTTTAATGTGAGGAGAAAGAAGCTGCTTCTGCAGAAGTGGGCCTGTAGCATGTTTCTCACTGGAGAATGGTGATGAAGAGAACGACCGTGAAAAGTCATGGGTCACGGAGTTCCCATCAGGAGTGGGTGGTCCTGGACTGGAGGACTGGCCGTCTATCGGTATGGCTCCAGGCGGGGAGGAGTATGAGATGATGGGGCGTACCAAATCCCTGCTGGAACCATCTGATTGGTCTTCATCTGAATGGACACAGAAATTGTTTTGCTGTTAAAGAAATTAATATGGAAGGTCTCTTGTGTGTTGTAAATACATTGCCTAAACAAAAAGAAGTCACACACTAATATTTTGCTTGACTGTGTTTAGCTATAATTACAGCACACAATGTGGTGGCTAATTTATATGTGAAAATTATTGCTCATGCTCCCAGAACCACACTTTCAAAAATTTTCTCCCTGTTTTTCTCCCTGTTTTATGAGGGAATAAAAACTCCATTTATATGATAACTTAGTCATTCAGTACATTCAGGTATCCAGGTGACTTAATTTTATTGCCAAATGGCCTGAAAAACTGAAGAAACTTGTACAGTGCGTAGTACAAATGATAAGTGCATCACATCGTGCACTTCCCTTCTTACCTTGAAGCATCCATCATTCTGGAATAGGGTCATCTGGACTCTTCAGACCACATGACCTGTTTCCATTGCTCCAAAGTCCAATATTTATGCACCTGTGAGTTCTCATCGCATTGTGCGTGTGGAAATGCACTTTCTTTCTCTATTAAATCTTGCTGAGATTTCTTTTTTTTTTTTTTTTACTTTACTAAGCTTTGATCATGGTCATTCATGATTTCTTCAGCAAAGTTGACAATTCAGCTATCTTGACAATTCTAGCTAGCTTGATTCACTATCAATTCCAGGTTTTAATGATGTATTGGATGGTTCTTAACCCAATTCCAATGTCTTCTTTGCTTGACACAAAATATTTACCTACCTATTATTTAACAATGACCTACATAAAATACAGAAAATATATTTAAAAGATTCAGATCTTACCAGGTCGCTGTAGGCTTGCTCTGTCTTTGTCGAGCAGAAATTTGTTGGAGTGGAGGAAAGTCTGTTTGTCAAGCAACAAAGCCTCTGCAACTTTGTCAGAGTCCTGTACACATACACACACAGACAGAGCACAAAAACAGTTAAACTCACATTCATCAATGCTTGTAAATGTACAGTACAACTCCATGACAGACGATGACTAGCGTGGAATTCACTTGCTCCTGAAAGTGTTTCCTCATCGACAAACTCAAACTATTGAAGGAAAAACAAAAAAGGTTTTCATGGAAAATAATTTATCTATTGTTTTAGATGGTGGTAAACATGACCAAACGATGTGTAACTTGTAGAGGAATGAACCATTAGCAACGAATGAGGATAAAACAGAGCTATTTTTCTCACCTGGGAAGAGCTCCCATTTGCTGTTGTCAGTTTCATTGCTTTAAGAATGCTGTATGAGGAAAAAGGAAAGTAACATGGTCCTAATTAGCAAACAGACACAGGCTAGAGTGACCCATACACTTAAATGAAAAGAGACCTTTTTAACCTGAGTTCAGTTTTGATTTCTTCATAATCCAACTGAGACTGCAGTTTAACCTCTAACTTCTGAAAGAAAGAAAAAACAGCAAGTGTATAGATAGTGATTTCAAGAACGCATTCTTTTTTAGTAACAAGTTGTAAAATCATGTAATGGATATGGTTGTTTTACTCATTCTGGCTAACCCTAAAACCAACAAGCAGATAAAAGAAGATTAAAGATGATTAAACCAGTCTAATTTTATATTGTCATTCCCCTGCACTATGTGCTGTTATGTTCTTGCTGTCAAACACCCATTAAAAATATCGATGGCTGGGGAGAACAGGAAAGAGCCTCCTGGTCAATAGCTGCAAAACTGGTACATGTTGAAAATGTTCTGCCCTACTTACTTCAATAGCCTCTGTCTTAAGGGCCAGCTGGTGTTCAAGATCTGCCAGCTGACTTGCTGAAGAGTCTTGCACTTCCTGGAGAGTGAACTGCAACCTCTGGACACTCTCAAGCAGACGGAGAATCTCTCTATCTTTGGAGAAGAGCACTGCCTCCAGCTGTGATGGTGAGCACTTATCCTTCTCATTCCTCCCTCCTTTCCCCTGAGATGAGCACCACAGCAGAGGAGCAAAGTAGTGAGGGAGAAGAAAAAAACATGAAAATCCGTTTTCAACTTCAAAATGCCTGCCTCCATCCTCTCTGCTTTCCTATAATCATATTACTTCAAAGTGTTGTTAATGAGCAGCCAGAAACACGAAGGGTTTGATTTGTGGCACCAACAGTATGGATAAGTGACTCTTTTTTCTTTACATGAGTGTGATTCGAGAGCCTTGGGATGATGAGGTGGTGAAGTGAGTCTTTTCCCTTTAATCTTAAAAGTTTTGGTGAGAGTAAGGAATCACTTTCACCTCACTGGGACCTCCATCATTCCCTTCAGAAATGCTGCAACTCCTGGTTAGCTGGTCCCTCAGTCGCTCCACCTCCCTCTGGGCCAAATCTGCTCTCTGACATCAAACACACACAATTCTGCTTTACAAAGATCTGTCAACATCACATGTGCATTGAATGAACAATAAAAAAAAAAAGAAAACGCTCTTAGACTTCTAAGTCTCTGAATCTAGCGTTTCCATCAAGTGCACATACAATAAGTAAAATTAATGAGCTGAACAAAATCTCAAAAGTATGTCAAGAGAACACAAGGAGGACCTGAAAAAGCCTTTCTCTCTCTCTTACTCACTCCGTAATCCATTCTGCTAAGGTGGATGTTTACTTGCAGCACTTTCTTTCCCAAACTCTTTCCCTACACAGTCACACTCGGCCTGCTAATTAATTGCTAATTTTCTGAACATTTATCTAAAAGCTGCTAAGCGAAAGAAGAGATAGAGAGAATAGAAAATCATGGTGAAGAGAAAAGGAAAAATGAAAGCAATCAGTACGCTGAGGTAACTAACAGACATATCACGCTTCTCTCTCAGCAGCCATCGCTCTGTGCTGTCTCATGGCCCTCTGCTACCTGCAGACGGCTAATCACGAAGCCCTGAGAAAGCGGAGGGTAGAAGGCGGGTGGTAAGAGGAAGAGAGGCCACAGGGGCGTCTAATTAATCCTGAGGCTTGATTACAAAAGGTGATTACCTTAACAAATGCAGGATCCTCAAAATTAGTATTAGAATGGAAAGCCCCGTGCTCACCTGGTTGGCCTTCTCCAGGTTCGTCTTGAGCTGGGCCAGTTCCTCCACTCTGAAAGACACAATATACAATGTATGTGTAATGTGTATTAAATAATCGGAAAGATAAAATACATTTTGACAATCAGTATGGCTTCTGACCAAAACATCTTTTATATTTTATATAAAGATAGTCCCCATTATTAATTAGGACAATAATTAGTAATTTTCAATGACATGATGGTACAAAACAAAGCTCGTCCAGTAGAAACCGTCAGTTTTTTTTTATTTTTATCCTTTCCCAGGCTAGCTATACACTCTCTTGATGCTGAGCGGTGCTAGCGAGCTACAGCTCCCAGGCAGTAAAGTACAAAACAACTGACGCTCTTTAGTACAGCGCACTGTGTTGCAAGTGTTTGGATATTGCTTCATAAAAGTCTTTTTTAGATAATTTTAGTGTTCTAAACATGAACAGGCTTTAACTTTCAAATGAATTAAAGGAATTATTGCTCGGCCACACCTTGATACGCTTAACGAACGGCCCCAACCCGAGAGAGAGACAAACACACACGCTCGCATGATATTCTCTGTTTAGTATAATCAAAAAGTATTTTTTAACATACTTCCCCTACATCAAAAGAGCAAAATTTCTTAACATGCAAGTCAGAGAGAAGCCCAAAGACAGATAGATGATAGATTAAAACAGATTAGCATTTTCCAGCGAGCCATTTGCATGTATTTTCGTCTGGACACAAGCTATAAGAAGTATTACCATATAAGGAATGGGCATATAGGCATGGGAAACTTAACTTAGTCAAGTGAAATGTTTTCTGATATCGTGTTAAGATTAGAAGCAAGTTAGGTGTAGCGTATTAAGTGCGTTTTTATATTTTCAACAAAGCGTTGGACAATGGGTGTAACCTTCTGTAGTTAGATACACAAATGCACTCAGTCATATTATCTACATTTTGCATTCCTAACAGTTCACCAAACAACAGTCAAATTATAAACTCCCACAAAGATGTTACAAGTATTAGAAAGTCTATGAAATCTAAAAAAAATAATTAAAAAAAACCAAGAAGGCATCCCATCATTAAAACAGAATGAGTCACATCTATTGCATATTATTTGACATCATATCTCAACATGCCTACACAGTCCTAACAATCAGAGCACTCATTTGAATAGCGTCTTGGGGAGATTATTCATAAGATTTGTTTGAAGTTCAACAGTTTCCTCTCAGTCATCAGGGAGCTGATTTTCAAAAGGTGGAGAGGCTGAATAATGAGGAAGCCTGAAAGTTTGATTAAATACATGAACCTCAGAGGTTCTCCTAAATAAAAACGCTCTCTATATTACAGTTTATTTAATGCAAGTGTAAGAGCTTTAAGTTGATGTACAATGAAGACTATGAAAAGACAGTATTGCACAAAATCCAGATTAAATATGACTTTTTCCTTCTGTACCGTGAATAAGTGTCTATACTAATGACAATTACAGTGCATTTTTATAACCATGAAGCCAGAAAGATATTCTTTACAAAAAGACTCCATACCACATATTAAATACAGCCCCACATTACTCATAAATAAGTGAAGAGTAAATAATTGTCTATGCTAATGAGTTTGTTAAACTACCAGAATGAGCTCTGAGATCACTAATGTTTATGTAGCAGCAGGGTGACAGCCAAAAACAGAAACACTTCAGCAAAGTAGCATAGTCCTCACGTCACAGAGAGGAAAGAGAAAGTATTCACAATTCAACCAAAGGCCCACTGTACATTATATCTGAAAACAGATGTCCTGGAGTTGATCACCTGGGTGATGATCAATTCATCTGACTTTTTTTTTCTGATTCCACCTGATTGGCTTACATTTTTTTTAAAGTTTCGGGCGCAATCACTGTGCGAGCTAGAGACTGTTTTGGATTATGTTAAGTCCAATTTTATGATAACGCAATCTGTTAACAGCGCAGTTCTTCTTAAGGTTTTCAAAGCAGCTATACCAGCTGATGCTGGACCACGTTGAAAATATAAATTATTATATTTATATTTAATGGACACACCTTCTTATTCAACAGATTTTCCTAATTTTTATGGCTTTCAAAATTGTATATTATGCATTAAAAATTCGACAATAAATATTTTGAAAGTATTTTTCAAAGTTGGCACCTTTTGCTTTGATGATAGCTTTGTACACTCTGGGCTCTAGATAACCTAGTGGAGTGTTCGGGGTTATTGTTCTGTTGGAAAACAAATCAGTCTAAAGGACAGTTTCCCAATGATGTAATGTCCATTCTTTCTGTTGTTTGGCACAAGCAAGTCTCTTTTGCTTGTTGTTCTTCCGAAGTAATGGTTTCTTTGCCACAATTTGACCATGAAGGCTTGACTCACACAGTCTCCTCCGACCAGCGAATGTTGAAATGTGTCTGCTATTTGAGAAGTATTCATGTGGGCTCTAATCGCAGGTGCTGTAAATCGGCTTTCTCTGAAGCTGGACATTCTAACAAACCTATCCTCTGCAGCTGAGGTAGTTTGTGCGCTTCCTTTTCTGGGACAGTCCTCATGAGAGCTAGTTTTATCATCGCGTTGGATGGTTTTGGCGACTGCACTTGGAGAGACAGTTCTGAGATTTTTCAGATTGACTGACCTTCCTTTTTTAAAGTAATGATGTACTGTCTTAACTGAGTGTTTCTTGCCATAATAATGATTTGTACGATAGTTACAACGATAGAAGAAGGCAACAAATGAGAATTTAACTCTTGACAAGGCAGACCTGTGAACTGAAAACTATTCCAGCTGATGGGAGTATGCCAAGCTGTCATCAATGTACAGTAGCTACTCTGGATTGTTTAACAGTTTTTTTGTTCACTACATAATTGCATACATGTTCTTTCATAGTTTTGGTATGTTCAGTATTAATGTTAATTATATTAATGATATAATATAATGACAGATGGATGACATGATTTGGAGTCACTGCAAATCAATACAAAGATATTTTAACTGACCACCTTTGTTCCATGATGAAACAGGGTCACTTCCAGAATGCCTACACCTTATCCTAAGGGCACAAGGGCTCACTCAGTGGTTTGATGAGTAGGAAAATTTTTAGCCCCTCCATTTTCCCACAACTGGTTTTATAATACTGTATCTCAAACATTAACATTTAACAAATGTTCAATTAAAATCTCTCAAATGGTACCGGCAGTGCAGGCAGTGGCTTGGTAGCGTGGGGTGTGGCAAACCCACTGATAGCAGGGCTCGAACCCGGATCCTCAGATCCGAAAAACAACAACCTTGCGCCTTAGCTGCCTTTTTATAATGAAAGTAGTTCAGCACACCAGGTGATGTTTCCTCAGTCATCTTATTATCCGTGTTAAATATGCCATTATCGAACACAGCCAGGTAACCGCACTGCGATTATGGGAAGCCATCAGGGTGAAACATATGATTAAAACGTGAACATTGACAGTCCTAAAAAATTATATAAATCATATATAATATCTATGTCCTTCACACTCAAGTCCTCTATCCAGTTGACACATATTGAGGATTTGGAATTGACTTGTTAACTCCATTAGAGATTTCTCTTACCCCCTGGCTAGACATTTCAACACAACGGAAATAACATTAATGACATCTCACAGCGAGGATGGAGAAAAAGGAAAGTGTTTGTTACAACAGTCTTCAAGTAAAGACCTACTTGGCAGCAATTTCCTTGTAGTATTTGCACCTTAGCTCCTGTAGTTCTGACTGGGCTTTGCTCAGTTCTACAAACAAACAGAATAGGTTAGTTTCTTGTTTTTTTCTTTTTACATATTATCAAGCTTAAGTCCTGTACAGTTTATGGTTTAAATGAATACTTACCTGACTGGAGAGTATTGATTCTGTCTTCAGCCTGAGCCAGTCTGACATGCAGAACATCTGGTTCATCTGCTTTCCTGAGGAAACAAAGTGCATTGAACCAAATGGTAAAACATGCCAGAGTATAAAAATAAAGGTATTAGGTGCAAAGCACAGAATAAAGATATTAAAGTTATTTTACAGAAAGAAAAGTGTGACTGTACATGTGACATATTTCTGCAGCAAATTTCTGTAAAGACATTAATACATTTTTCTTCTTTACATACCGTTCCTCCAGGCCCTGGTGGTTGGAAAGGGGTAAGCCGCCATCTTGGAGGCTCTGTGTGCTGTTTGGGGTCATCATATGGGGCAGTTGTTCTGAGACCTCTACTCTCCGTAAGCTTACTGGGCTTTCTTCTACACTTTCTGTCATAGAGACCATGACAGAGTTACTGTAGATTATAACAGAATGCCTCTGTTGTTCATTATTCATACAATTTGCTATTAGTTTATGACTATATTTCCTGTTTTGTTGATTTGGAAGTAAGAAAAACATCCAGAAAACAATCAGGTTTGTACGTTTCTTCATATCACAGCCACATATTTGGATAGGGATCCAGTTTTTGAAGGGTTTCAGCTTTAAGTCTATAATCAAAACATTTAACAAAACATTGCATCAACCGCTTTGGAACCACAGCCATTCTTATAAACGCCCTCCATTTTTACACAATCAAAAGTAATTGAACAAACTAACATAATTGAAAATATAAGCATTATTTGTCATACTTGGGTGGAATTCTGTGATTCCTTTTGGTGGTGCTGATCCTGCTTTGCATTCCCTTTTTTAAATATTGTTGATCTGGCCACTCCTAAAGTTCTGCTATCCTTCTAAATAGGTGTTTTTCTATTTCAGCCTGATGATGGTCTCCTTCTTGTACTTAGGCACCTCCTTGGACCTCATACTGAGCGTCCCTATGAACAGCTACCAAATGCAAATTCAACACTTGGAGTCACCTCTAGAGCATCTAACCACCTTAACACTAGATTTACTAACCCTGCGCAAATTTGCGTAAATTCCCTGGACCTGACAGAGACCTGTCAGACCCATTACCTGTCCGACACCGAGGTTTGGCCTGCCTTGGATCTGAGCTACTCTGAGTAAACTAATGAAATTGTGCCAGGCCTCACAGGTAATGGGTGTGTCATCAAATAATGAGGAAACAAGCCACAACTGACCATGAAACTGCTTCTGTTCAAATACCTTTGAGTCTGTAGAAATGAAATGACAATAAAACATTACAGTAATGCCTACATGATTAATGCAATATTTTTTTTCAATACTATTTTTGTTATTTCATTTCAAAAAATTTTTTTAGTGTACAGAGACAAATACACAATGCTGTTGTTGAAATACTTATGAATCAGACTAGGGCTGTAGCTATCGAATATTTTAATAATCGATTAATCGAGTAATCGGATAAAATGTACTTTTGCTTAATTAAACAACAATGTAAAATATACTGCTCCAAAAAATAAAGGGAACACTTAGTACCGCTTTGACTTGAACTTGCATACACATATGAGAGGCGTTCAAGTCAAACTGGGACTAAATGGTCCCTTTATTTTTATGAGCAGTATATATAAGAGACAGATTAATTGGTTTTCTTTTTGGAAAACTTTTATTTTTTAAATGCATACAGCATTTTATCAAAAAATAAACATCGTCATTATTCGCAATACAAGGAATAGCTTAAAGTTGACTGAGATGAATTAAGTGCATTAAGTGCCATACATTCTTATTTTAAAGCCTTTTCTCAGATGCAAAAAACTAACTAAAAAAAAAGTATTTCAAATGACTTTAAGTATCAAAAAAACTAAGGCACACATTAAAATAAATAATTATACAAAAACACTAAGTTGTGCAACTTAACTTTCAGAACTAAAAGTTTCAAAATCTACATCTCAGGCATAACATAAGCCTTTACTTTACTGACTTCTTTGATGCTTTGTGATGACATTTAGGATGCAAAAATCCATGGACAGGAACAAGAGTCCATACATTGTGTTTTAAGTCAATATATTCATCAGAATATAAATGTCTCTCTCTTGGATGTGTGTGTGTACACAAGTATTTAAAGGAGCATGTGACTGCAATGAAGAAAGGTAAGCATGTTAACATGCTCTGAACTGAGGCTTGTCCTGTGCTTTGAAGCAATGTTTCCTGCTGCTGAAAACATTTTTCTTTGATTAAAGTTTTTTTTTTTTTTTTATCGCTCCCTTCCATTTTGCAGCCCGCAACAGAACGCTCCCTCAAATTACGCAGCTAACTGTTTGCGTCTCCTTCTGCGTTGTGCGTGACGTAAGCGCTTCTTCTTCGTCATTGTTTACTGGCGGCTTGCACCCGGAAGAGCGCTGCGTCACGCCAAACAAATAATTGCGCAAAAACATAACACAAGCTTTTAAAATTAATTAAAAATTAAAAGAAGCTTCAAGGCAGAAGATTTTGCCTCGATCATTTTTTTTGTAATCGAGTACCTCAAGGAATCGTTTCAGCCCTAAATCAGACTTGCATACCACAGATGTGCAGAGAGCTATGAGAACACCAATGATAATAATTTAATCATGTGATTTCTAATTTTTTTATTGTTTTTATTTTAATCAGATCTTCACAAGTCCTTGAACATTTATTGACTTAACATAAGAATTATCCATCCAGGGGAACAAAATGAGAATGTTTCTAGCCAAAAGATCACTCAAGTCCTTAACAATCTAAAGTTACAGACTGTGCTTTTAAATGTCATGTAAATAAAATAATTAGAAGCTCTATAATGTTGCACATTGACTTTTCCTCTGTTCCTTACAAGGGTCAAAATGACTGACATAAATACTGGTGCCTTAAAAATCCTAACCAATAGCTTGAATAAATTAATACGCAAACAACTTATTTTCTTGTTGAAGAACATTTCTGCCTTGAAGCTCACGTCTAATAGCACTCCTACAGTCTCCTATGTCTCCCACACTGTGCACATATTTTACCTGTACCTATTTTTCTCGGCACAGATCAGCTCTCTAACAGATTATTGCTATATTTTTCCCACATGTCTTTTTAACTAATACGAGTCCAAAGAGCTACACATCTTTTAATAAAATGTGTCAATTGATCACAGAAAACCATTGAAAGTGCAAAAGGAAATTATTTTCCCAATACATTTTTCCATTTTCAGCACAGGGAGCTATACCAGTAGCTCTAAATCTTTGGGCTGTACCAGTCCCAGTTATTTTAACGCTGATTGGAGCTCAGTGTGAAGTGTTTTGAGTCGGAATGTTGAAGAGAAAGCTAACCTGCGCTGTTAAGGCACTCCAGATGTCTCCTCCAGTGCCCTGAGATCTCACTGACCAGAACCTCACTGTCTGGAGAACTTTGTAGCTGAGTGAGACGTTCCTCCAGTGAGTGGGAGGCTTCCAGCACCGGAGCGGGGTCTGACACACACACACACACACACGACAGAGAAAGAAAAAAAAAAGGGAAAAAGGTAGTAAACACTTCAGTGCATGCTTCATCTTTCATATTCAATCTTAAGATAATTCTTTATACTTGAAAAAAAATTATCTCAGCACAAATCCAGCACTGTTAACAACCACACAAACTTGGCGCCTCAAGTCACTCATAAGTAATACTTATCTAGACAATTCAAAAATGTTAGAGGGAATTTAAAATTTATATATAGATAAATCACAAAAAAAACTAGTATCATAAAAAAATTGAGAAATTCTGTAGCACAACAGACGAGCTGTTTTGCAATGCATGTGGCTCAGTGTGAGGCCCAAGGGGCCAACTAAGAGGCTGTTTCTGCGCTAACAAGTCTCCTCTGGATCATTTGATCATTTAAATTATTATGCCAGGAATCCTCAGGAGGCACCTCAACTCTCCACTTCACAGGGCTGTTTTTAATCTTCCTCTCTTCCTTTCTTCTTTGCTTGGAAAAAAAAAAAAGTCGAGCCTGCTGTGTGCTGCATGGATAGGAGTGGTGCTCTTGTTGTGCACCTGCCTGTGAAGGAAGGCAGAGGAGGTGACTTCTAGCACCAAAGCAGTGAGAGAAATGCTCAGGGGAGTGGAACTGAAGGAGGGGGGTGTATGTATATTTGCGTATGTACACCAACTGGTACGCAGAGACTCTTGCACACAGAGTCACGCAAGAGCTGGAGCTCGAAACACACACACACACACACACACACACAGGAGGAAAAAATAAGAAAACAAATTCAACCTAGTCTTTTTCCTTCAAACACGGGACTCAAATAGAGCTCTCCGAAATTCTGCTGCGAAATATGACCCTGTCTGTAAAGATTTATTTAGATATAATGCACAGACAGACAAAGAGGGGCTCGGTCGTAGTGAACTGACTCACAAAAGCTTTATAAAAGAGTAAGACAGCCATAAAAGCAGTGATACAACACGTGATAGAGTGTGTGTGCGTGAAAATTTGTATTGTTACAGCAGCACAGTGGAGATTGCGTCAGTCACATGGGACACTGTGCTTAAGAGGATGACTTAAAACAGTGCTGTTCTCAGTACAACCCCTGAATCTTCCCAGTGCCTTTATTGCAAGCCTTTTAAGAGCTAATGATCAAATGCTTCAGGCCAATTCTCCAGCACCGAGACAAACCGGTCCTGATTATCAATCAGCTTCATACACAGAGTAGGTGAAACTGTGCCATGTAGGTGAACGCGTCCATGACTAAAGCAATCAGTTCCATTCATACACATGAAAATATAGTGTCTAAACATCCTATACCATGTGGAATAAAATGCTGATTGCTGCATGTATAGGCTTAGAAAAAGAAGCAGCATACTTTTCTAGGAAAAAAGAAAGAAATGAAAACAAAAAGCATGGCTCCTTGCAACATCGTTTTATTAAATCCTGGTGACAGCAAGGCCAAGAAGCATTTCCTCACCACATCCATAAACAATAAGGTATTACTAATCACACTTTAACACTTGTGTAAACTTCTTTGTACCGCCTCCAGGCCGGATCATAATGTTTAGCAGCTCCCACTCGGTTTAGTCCCAGGCTTTGCATGGCAACAGGTTTCTCCTCAAAACCAGTGAATTATACGCTCTGGACAGCATTGTGGGAGAGTGAGTGAGATTCAGTGAGTCTCACACACACACATACGTACACGTACACATCTTACAGTACTTGTATGGACAGGTAATTGTCAGGTATTGGTTATGCAGGTAATTGAATCATTGCTAGACTTATATCTAGTGCGAAATCTAATCATAGCCTCAAAAGAAAATATCTGCATCTTTTTCCTTAAAAAAAATAATAATTCTGGCAGATATATCAATCCTTACGGGCAGAAAAAAAAAAGACACCCGCATACACACACACACACACACACACACACACACACACACACACATGTGGGGCAACAGGTAGAATACTACACAACTTTGTCTAAGGATCTTTCAAAATATTTTAAGAGGCCTAAATCAGTTTACTACACTGCACTGGAGCAAATGCACATTTTTTTATGAATTCTTATAAAAACACAGACATCGCTTTCTGTTTTACAGATAATGACTCTCTTTAAAATATATATATATAATTTTGGCCTGTTGATGCCTGCTACATTTCCTCACAACACACATGTGCACATTTCTCAACACAAATCAGCCTTGCAGTTTGTCTTCCTTTTTAATAGGACTTGATGAGCGCCTTCAAATACTAAAATTTCACATTAAGGAAATACTCAATTCATTGCAGTTCTCATTACTATGTGCTTTCTCTTAATCCAATTTTGGCATGACCATGAAATGGTCTGAAATGTCAATAATCACTTCCCCTACTCAAAGTTTATTTACGTTGATTACACAAACTATTAGAGAGTGTCAAACCTATTCTATCACCTCTAATCATTTCCTGCCTTAATTAAACACACTAATGACTTCTTAGCACGAGTCTCTCCACCAGGCCCAGCCCTCTGCTGTGAAGTAGGACACACCAGACCAGTGATTACCCTTAATGAGTTTGTCCTTTTATTGTCCATGTAAGTGCGCTGTCCATTTTAAAAATCAGCCCCTAACTTTGTTATGCTCAATTACATGTATGCCCTGAGGTTACAGTAACTAATAATTCTGAGGCTTTATGAAACAATGCATCATATCATTGTAAGTCTGAAGGTCCATATGCACATCGGGATAAAACACTGGTGGTTGTAAGGAATCAGAGCAATGGCTTTTTCTTGGCTGTAAAAATTTCTTGGCTTACGAGGCTGAGACCTGGCCTTCTGCTGTGACAGGGTGTACATATGATTCTGGTGTGATATGATATATTCTGAGATGCCTTTCCTGCTCACAGTCGCTGGGGAGACCGCTTGGCCTGAACCACATTGGTCGTCCTCCTTTGATCTCAATCATCAGCGTTGTATTTTAGCTTGCAGTCCCTCCATACACAATGCGTGAAGGAGTCCCAGTGATGGACAGTTACTGCAGTATTCATGCCAACCTGTCCAGTGCCATGACACAAAGTCATGTCAAGAAACAAATGTGTTGGTGACGAGTACCCTTTCCCCAGCTTTACTGATGTTTGGAATGGGTGCTGGCTGCTTCTTCTGAACACACTACTTTCTGAAATATGTAATAAAAAGGAATCAGATCAGTGTTGTGGATCATTCCTAGGGTTCATGTGCGAATCTGATTCTCCTTGGGCAGACCAGTTCAGTTATCCTTAACCCTCGTCTGATTATGAAGGAAGGAACAAACAGGGTCCAACTAAATGCCAAAGAAAAATCCAAAAACACAAAACTTCATGGCGAGCTCCAGCGCAAGCTGTGGGCTTCTACTTAACCGTACATCCGCCTACCAATAAAGTAACTGTGTTATTTGCGGGCCGGTACAGACATTGTTACCTTTGAACTCAATAGCACTGAATGTGTAATAAATGTGTAGATTGACAAAATGTTACTAAGACACCTACTGATTTCCCATCTACATATCAAAAGCTTCACAACTTCCAGAATGATTCTTATGCAGTGCCTTACATGCCCCAGTAACTAACTTTTGTGCATTTGTCTTCTGCTTAAATTGAATTAGGAGTTTTTTTAATAAGAGGCTGCTTGGTAAAAGGCACTTGGAGCATCATCTTTCCAACCCCTTTGTTCTGTATGCATGATGCAACATCCTACAATTTCTAGCTTACACTTGAGTGCAGATGAGCATGGCTGTGCTCAGAGTTGCAGAGGTGAGGTGGAAGCCGGACTAGGTGGCCCAGCGCTGCGTGACATGGCATAGCAAGAGGAGCAGGTGTGCCAGGGCAGTCCGTCTTAGCCCTGTCAGTGCTACACTGTCATTAGCTAGTGCAGACGCGGTGGGGGGCAGCACAGCGTCTCTCAGGCCCCTCGGTAATTACGCTCTGACATAATTAACCCAGCAAGCCCATTAGCCCAGCGAAGGCTGGAAAAAAGCCCTCACTATAATTATTTGTTGTGTGCATGCTAATGAGGCCAGCTGTGCACCCATCGTACAACATGAACAAATTAATTTACAAGGCTGTGCTTCAAGGGTCTTTTTTCCTTACTCACACTCCAAAAACACCAACTATTTTGTGTGTGTGTGTTTTAATTTTTTCATCAAGTGGCCATTAATGGTCCAAAGGCATATGTTCATCCTTCTGTATAGAACTGTACATGCAGTTGTGTGTCAATAGAAGGAAACAACTTCCTGTTGTCTCTGGGTGACATGCTCTACTGCAGTCTGTGTGGCAGTTGCAGTTGTTCTGGTACCTATCACCCTGAAGCTTTCAAACTTTCCCCTAAGAACAACATAACTGATATAACTAATGAGTTCATCACCAAGGACATCATGAGCTGTGCAGGGCAAAAATTCACTGTGTGCTTTAAACCCTGCCCCCTGCTTCACAGCAGCTACGATATCTGGACATCTTTGGAGACAATCTTATTGTCATAATATATGTTTTCCTTTTTTCTTTTAATGAAACCTGCACACAGTGGCACAGAAACCATAGATGTCTTTAGTTTTTCCTCACTGGATGCTATATTTAGATCCAGGTTCAAATAACATCATGATGACACACCTCTGCACTGGGGAAAAATGCATTTACAAGATTTTCACTCAGGAACCAAGTTCAGCTTTTGACAAAGCATTCCAGTTCATTCAACTGACATTCATCATCCTAACTCCTTGTTCGCAAATCTAAACAAGGAAAAAAGTGACATCTTAAACGTTCCCCTGAAATACACAGAGGAGGCAATTCTTTTATTCCATTTAGGTGGAGTGGCTTCACTCTGCACATTTGATATTCAGTGAGTATATTAAAGCACTTTTGCAACACCTTGATATAGGGGAAAGAGAGCAAGTATGTGAGAGAGAGAGAGAGAGAGAGAGAGAGAGAGAGAGAGAGAGAGAGAGAGAGAGAGATGTGTGTGTCTGTTTCTTTTGGCTGCATGCATTAAAAGACAAACTTTCTCACAAAGCCTTTTTGTTACGGTGGCAGACTGAAGGACAAGAGTCTGGCTTACATCAATACACATCACCTATGAAAGAGTCTTGAAAGAAATGCATTGTCATAGATGCGTGGGATTTGACTGAGATCTGCTGTCTCTATAAAAGCTTCTGGATAAAAAGAGGGAAAGCAAGCAGGCGGCAAGGGCGAGTAAGAGCAAGTGGTTCTTTTGAAAGCTGATCAAAATATTACATGAAGGCCACTGCTAAGATAAAACCTCATATGTCTTAAGCTAACACGAGACAAACAGTGATGCTGTAAGAAGTGACTGTTATTTGCACCTGTTAATAGCATTAGGGTGGAATCTTGGCATGAAGGCGGAACACTGGATTGTAGCAGATTATCTGATTATCTTAGAACGTATGTGCATGCACCTTCTATTTATAAATATAATATATACATTTAGAAACTTGGGTATTTTATTAAATTCAATTCAATTTTATTTGTATAGCGCTTTTAACAGTGATCATTGTCACAAAGCAGCTTTACAGAATCAAAAGGAAATGATGGAATTGTTTAAGAAATATGAAACATGTGAATAAAAATGATCAGATTGTTCGTGATGAGCAAGCTGATGGCAACAGTGGCAAGGAAAAACTTTGAGCTGGCAATAGTAAGAAATCTGAAGAGGAACCGGACTCAACAGGGAACCCATCCTCATCTGGGTGATAACGGATAGCAGGAACTGTTGTGCACTCAGACTGTGTGTTAGAAAACCTATTTTATTTTATGCATTTCTAGAAAACTGCTGAATGTTCCCACATAAATAATACAAACCTAAATCAGCGAACAGAAATTTCAATATTTGGCATGACCGCCCCTTTTACTACTTTTTACAAAGGCAACAGTACACTTTGTTGAGTGTAATGAGGGATTTGGCAGGTAAGGTTTACTAAGCATCATGGAGAACCTAACTGAGTTCTTCTGGACACTTTGTCACAAGTGCTTCTGTTTTCGCAGGTAAAACATAACAACCTTCATCTGGTATTTTTAATATGAAAAACTGTGCATTATGTAATATATTACATTCCTTCCTTTTTCTTTGACTTTGTGTTGTTGTAAAAGTAAATATAAAGACACGACTATAACCTACAATATGAGCTTTTTTGTTCTTCCTGACTCTTTCTTAATGTGTACACACATATACACAGACTCCAGTATGATCTCTATGGGGTTTTTCCTCCACAGGGATCTATTGGGTAGGCCAGTGCTTTTATGAACATAATGCATTATTAAGCACCTCAAACATCTCCTGGGCCTTTTGTTTATTACTGCTCTTATTAATCACCAGCACATAATCTCCACCCATCCAGAGAGCCCTTATTCACCATTCATTCTCCACTCACACCACCAACACACAGACACACACACAGACACACACACACACAGACACACACGCGCACACACACACACGCGCACACACACACACGCACACACGCGCGCACACACACACACGCGCGCACACACACACGCGCGCGCACACACACACGCGCGCGCACACACACGCGCGCGCACACACACACACGCGCGCACACACACGCGCACACACACACGCGCGCACACACACACGCGCACACACACACACACACACCACTAAGCACATGCACAAGCACGCACACACAGGTCTTTAAATTTGATATTGTATGATGAAATATCCTCTAGAAAGGCCATTTATGAGCACAATGATACCAGGAAAATTCTGAAATACTGATGAAATGTGGACAATATCAAGCAAAAACAAAAATCAAATTCTTTGAAATATAAAAAGTTAAAAGCACAACTGCAAAATCAATCAAGCAACCAAATTAATCAATAATTTATGGCTTGGACTAGCCTGGCTAACTTTCTGATTGTGAAAGCTCTAAGAGAGCCAGCATGACAATCACATTCACAAGTCAAGTTTTAAAAAGGTGTCCTACTTAAATGGCCATCAAATCTGACAAAGACTAACAAGGGCAAAAGGCTTTTCCTGGTTTTTGATTTAATACAGCCTAATTGTGAAATCAAATTCAAATTCCTGGTCGCTTGCCTGCACAGTTCATCAGTAATACCTTTGGTCACCACTAGCCAGCAGTGTAACACTGGTGTTTCTAGTCCATTTTTTTATTGTTTCATCACATAGCCAGTCTCTGACCAGCATCTAAACTCACAAGTAGTTGTTTCCATTCAAACATACCCCTTACTACTGTCTCAGTGCTTGCTTCCTGAATATACAAAACCCTCGACTGGTAGAAAAGCCAGAGAGAGAGAGAGAGCCGCAGGGAACGCAAAGTGAAAGAAAGAAATGGCCTCTTGGGGATGGAAACCCATAAAAACACAGGGAGCAGCAAAGCTAACACCTGCAGTGCCTGTCTTACGGCTATGCTCCAGGCAACAGCACAGTCAAGTCTCTCCAGGTAAGGCAGCTACAAAAAAAAAAAAAAAAAAAACCTTTCCTGCATAGCTTTGAGTGACAGATTGTCTCTATCCTCCAGTTCTCTACGAAAGAAAGGCAGAGGTGGTGATAGAGCATTTTAATACATCAGCTCTGATTTTTACAGAAAAGTGGGATCTGAAACAGATGCGAGACATAACTGCAGGGCCATAAGTGAGACAAATTCTCATGACAGGAAGAGAGATGTGGTTCAAAGCTGTGGACCAGCACTAGGACCAGCACTAGGACCTCTAAAGATCGGAATTGTTTATATTATTATATACAAAGTTATTGACTTAAACCCAGAGAGAAAGACACGATGACCACTGCTCTAGTTCCTCTCTGCTATTTTATATCCGAGACGCATTTTGTCTCAATAGACACATGTACACTTTTAAATTGTGAACATCTGTTTTACATTTGTGTTTTGTAATTATGCTTAGTTGAGCAGCTGGGGATTAAACAATTTCTAACAAATCAAGTAATGTCAAGGGAAGGCATTAGAATGGAAATGGGGAACCATCACAGAGTGCTAGATTTCTGTTGATGTGAGACACAAAAGCGGGGGAGAACCCTATCGTGTACAGCAAAGGACAAAAAAAAAATGACCGCTATCCGCATGCACTAGTAAATACAAAATAATTTTCCTGATGCAGCCAGCATGGAGAACACCACACTAATCAGCAGGGAGCGCCCAATACAATATCATGATACCTAAATGCCAATTTGATTTGTATTGTGACTCTGTATCATGTTTTTATAAATATCCAGATTAAATATTATATTTTTTCAGATGCTCAATTCTAAACAAACTTGGCAAATAATTTGATTCTACCACACGAGCTGCTGCGCTGCCTGCCAATGTGTGAATAGTTTCAAGCGCAGCACCTGTAGGATGATAGAGGAACTGCAACATTTTCCATCTCAAATGCAAACATATTTACATTTTTTGTATATATGTATATATGTATATAGGTCAGCCTGGCAATACACAACATGCCACACAAAATATATTAATTCTCAGTTTTTCTATAACTCCACATGTTCCAATACCACTTTTCATTTTAGCAAGTCATCAAAGAATAAAATTTTCGTTAACACCAGAGGTCATATTTAAAAAAAGTAAATTACAGATTTAATTTACTGAGAGTATTTAATATAATTAAAATTCTAGTGGAGCAAAGAATGTATATACACCAAGTTGAGAGTTGCTTTAAAGTCCAGACGATTCTTGAAATTGTAATGACACACTCCTGTTTTAATTAGGAGTTATTTTTAATAATTTGTTGTTATGGAAAAATCCAAACAATTCAATCAAGAAATTTAGGAGCAACGTCTGTACATATAACTCATCATAAAATAACGCATCATAATTATATGAAAAAGTTGTTATTAATTCCAGTAATTGGACGGACTGCTGATCCGAATTGTTCAACTAAATCCAGAGACAACAACAAAGGAAAAGGTAAAGAAATTAGATGCATCTGATACGGAAGTACATCTACCATTAAGACATTCATTCATCACTGTGGCCTGAAAGATATTCATGCAAAGTCTCCCAAAAATCACCAAATATTTGAAGGAGTGTTGAAGAAATAAAATAAATAAGCTGTGAAGAACAGCATGCCAGCTGTAATGCGTGAGGATAGCAGCATCAGGTTGCGAGGTGTTTTGCTGAAAACAGAACTGGTGCACTTCAGAAAATAGGTAGCATTATGAGGAAGAAGAGTTGTCTGTAAATACTGAAGCAACACCGCAAGACATCAGCCAGACTTGGGCATACAGTAACTGGTCTTTCAACAGGATAGTGGATCCTAACGATACCGCCTTTGTACTGTATGTAAGAAGTTACTTAAGTGCAACAAACTTAAAGAACTGGCATGGCCATTCCAAAGAAATGTGCAGTAAATACTGTATATACTGTAAGCTTTTAACTTCAGCTATACCTCACTACTGAAAATATATTTTTATTGTGGACACTTAAACAGCAACATTTCTAGGAGACAGCTGTGAGCTGAAATATCCTTATAGTTGTCCGATCACATATACAGCATAATGCAAACTGATACATTCTTGATTCTGATTGGTCAGGTAATGTTGATTTATTGACATTATACTACAGTGCTGTTAAATTCTGAAAGCAGAAGAACCAACTCTGGTAGCACTGGTCGTAATCTAAATTATAATACGGCCATTCTGTTATGTTATCTGTTTTGTTTCTATAGCAACAGTTAGTTATAACACTTTATATAATCTGAGGCTTATAACATAAAAATACATAATAAATGATATGGAAAAGATTTATTTTAGAGAGGTATTTAATAAATTGGGTTTGGCTTGAGTATCAAAGCTTTGTGATGGTTTTCTGTCACTGGATAGTCTTCAGGCTAGAGGACCTTCTGCTACCACACGCTGGGTAAAAAAGAAAAACTATTTATAGCTGCTATAATGTAAAGAACAGCAGGATGTAACTTGACATTCCATAACATTAAATGAAACTAAAAATAGTTTTAAAAAGTGTGGGTGTCATCCAATATTTTTCAGCAAATCCCAAATAATGAGGTGATAACGGTGGTAACGGTCCTCAGCTTTAAGTCTTTGCACATATGCTCTTATTTAATAAAGACAAACAAATGGTTGTTGATGTGGTTAAACTTTCTGTAAGGAGATATTTATTAATCAGTTATGATGCATAACTCAGAGAGGATCCTGAACTTTCCATTTCCTCTGTAACATCACAAGTCACAGTTTTGTCTTATTTTACATCAAGCAATTGGAAAACAGAAAATTGTGTTAGGGCAGGACGTTTTCTAATTGTCATAAAATAAAATATGCAACACGAATGCAAATATAAATGGTAAAGGATTGTTGTGGAACTCTCCATGAAATGCTGTTGTAGGAAAATAACTCGGGTGTCGAAACAGTAACCCTACTTAAAATAGGATGCTTTAAACTAGTGAGCCTTACTTATTCTCCTCTGCTTGTGAAGCCACTCGCACCCTGCCATGCTCCAGCCCAGCCCAGCCCATATACACACAAAAAAGAATAAATTGATCTTTTAAAATAGTTTTCTATGCAGACTTTTAATTATACTGTAAGTGTGTAATTATGATCTTATTTAACATGTGCAAATCTAATTCCAACAACCTCACAGCCTTAGAGAAGACAAAGGCTCGCATACCCTCTATGATCTTTGGCGCCCCCTTGAGGGAGAGTCGACCCCAGGTTTGGGACAATGGCTCTAAACCACCCTGTTGTTGTTCATCATTGTCCTAAAGGTGCATGCGCCAGTGTTGTATTCTGTAATGATCTGCTCTTTTCTTATACATGACATTAAATAATGTGTGTGACACTAAAGGAGATAAGTTTTATAGATATATTACCATTTAAATTTTCACTCCACTAAGAATAATGGAGACATCCCTAGAGCAATAAGAGAGAAAACCTTTAGCCAAATAATTGTATTACAATAATTAGTCAGAGATTAAAAACTGCAGGAGGATGATTGTAAGCTGCAAAATTCCACAGCGAATGAAGCAAATGCACATGAGAGCATGTGTGAGAGTTTATTGAGGTTATGCAATGCCACAGGTTACTGTCCTTTAATACACATGGAGTCCATTTCCCATAATCAGAAGTGTGTGTGTGTGTGTGTGTGTGTGTGTGTGTGTGTGTGTGTGTGTGTGTGCGCGCGCGCACTTGGTGGGGGGAGGTGACCTTGCACATGACCAGAGAGAGTGGCTGATAAATAGGCCGTGGTAGACAACGGACTCACCTTGCAGATGGTGTGTTCTGTCAGGGGTCGATACAGATGAAAACACACTCCTTGCTGTTAGGACAGGACTTTAGTCAGGTCAAGCTTTAGGCTAGGCTCTCACTGTACAGCCTTGTTCAAATCCAAGGCCCAAGGCTCATGGATGTTCGAGTGACCTTTTGAAGTACAGACCTTGGCCTCTCAGCGTTGTGCCTTCTCTGCACTGTAGAAGCTCTGCACTAATCTGAGAGCGTCCTTTAGCGCTTCAAAAAATGTGGAGCATCCACAGCAGGGGCAATGCACACGCACATGGCAGAAGCATGTGCCTGGTATATTTTATCTTCAGGCATGCTATTTGTCATATTGTCACATTTAAAAAAAAAAACAGATAAAATAACCACTCATAAATGCCTATAATGATTTACCTATATCTTTATACAGCTATATTTGCTTGTGCACGCTCATGTGTGCCTGTGTGTGCGCGCACACGTGTGCCAAAACTGTTAATTATTGATATCAGGTGTTTCAATCAGGCCCCTTACCCCCAGTGAAGAGCAACCTTAATGATTCAGCACGCCAAGACATCTTGGACAATACTACACTTCCAACTTCGTTACAACAGCTTAGGGAAGGTCCTTTACCATTCCAACATGACTGTGCCTCGAAGCACAAAGCAAGGACTGTAAAGACAAGGTTTGATGAGTTCAGTGTAAAAGAACTCGACTGTCCCGCAGAGAGGAACCGACCTCAACCCCATTTGTTCAAATACTTTTGTCCATATAGTGTATATATTTACACACACACACACACGGACACACGCACGGACACACGCACGGACACACGCACGGACACACGCACGGACACACGCACGGACACACGCACGGACACACGCACGGACACACGCACGGACACACGCACGGACACACGCACGGACACACACACACAATTTTCTACCATTTAGATTTTCTGCAAAATATGCAAAAGGTTTGTTTGTATTAAAATTGTTAATTCTTTAAAAAAAATTGCTACAGCAATTCAAATGCTTTCGCAGCACCTTGGACCGCTGTACTGTAGTTCTTTTCTCTATATGCAACAAACAAATTATCCAAGATGTCTTTGTATGTGGCCTGAACAAGAAGTTTTATTTGTCTTTATAGAGCAAATTTTAAAGCAAATATCTTCACTACTTGTTATGAAAAATTTTGAGGATTTTACCAAAAACCAAACAACTTTAAGTACAGTAGACAAAAAGCAAAAACGTTTATTGAAGACAAATGTGGACAGACGATTATGAACTGGTCACACAGTCGTACACAAAGTTCCCACCAACCTAACTAGTGCTTCATCGCTCCTCCTTGTTCGACCCAATTTTTTTTCAGAGAGGGTTTGGTTTGTTCCTCTTCTCCTAACCAGAATATCGACCACTAGTTCTGACGGCTTAATTTTTCCATCAGAGAAAGTGAGATTGTTCCAAGATGTGTAATAATTTTATTCTTATTTTACTATTCCTTTCCCAACAGTCATGTCTCAACTGTCCTTAGTATGCTTAAAGTTATTGAAATTATTTATTTATTCATTTCTATTTTTATGATACTTTTTCCCTTTTATGATCTCAAGATTACAGTTCATATAATGATGTATTGAAGTTGAATTATGGTTAGGATCAATAGGATTCATTTTGTTAAATCATAAAGTGATCATTAACCTATATGATTTTAAACATTGACTTTGATAATATATGTATACATCTATGGATTGGTAATTATAGACCCAAGCATTATTGATGAATTTGGGTTATGTAGTGTTATATTGAGTGATAGTGTAGTTGTAGTAGTGAGGGATAGTAATGGATTTGATTACTGATTATCGATCCCTTTGTTTTTTAGCTTTAAGAAAGGGAAGTCTGGCCATCTGTGCTCTGTGTCCGGAAAAAAACGGAACCGAAAGTTATTTCTATAACTTTTCCATAAGCGTCTCTGTTAAACTTAGTTTGGAAAATCTTGGCAATGTACTTTCTGCACTTTTCCATTACGCTCTGTCTGCATTAAAGTTCCGTCTTTCTTGCTCTGTTTCTGCTTTCTGTGTCTGTGATCATCCTTTGGTTACTCTCTTGTAGAGTTGTCTGCAGTTTTCTACTTAAAGTATAATCGTATAAAATAAGAAAATTAGTGAGTATTATTAGTACATTGTTAGTTTAGATATATTGTATTATTTCTTGTTAACATTATTGTTTTAAATCTATCTTGCTTCCTGCTTGTGTATTTGCTTCTTCCCCAAATTGAGTGTCTGGCCTGCAGGCGCCGTTTCTCTCTGGTATGGTTCTTTCACAGAGACCTTCTGGGTACTGGGCGTTAAACTTACTTTAAATTGGACATTGGCTTACTTAGAGAACTAAATCCCTAAAATATCATTGAAATTGCACAGAAAAGAATGTGAAAGAACACAGAAAAAAATGCACCCAAAAAAATAAATAAAGATGTATGAAATATCAAACTGACACACTGTGTGTTGGGCAGCAATGTCTATCACCTGCTTATTCATTATGTTATGAGCGCTGTGTTCTAGTCACAATTAACACATACATGATATGACACTGAAGAGAGCAGTCGAATTTGACATCCTTGTTTATTCAGTAGTTTCTCTTCAACCCTCTCTGTTACTCTTTATTCTCTTTTCTACCTGTAAGTTTCTCAACACACACACACACACACACACACAGTGTGTAGCTCTTTGCTACTATTACAGAACCATGCTCTTGTTCTCTGTAACAGCTGTAGCAACCCTACAGTGTCTTCATAATAGAGCAAATATTCAGTACTATTTCTATCTGATCTCCAGCATTCAAGTTATTATACTGAGAATGAGATTTAATGGCCATCTTGGGTAATGTTAATGTTGATGTTTGCTTGTACAGTACGTGTGCAGGTGTGCGACTCACCTGGGGCTTCTATCAGCTGTTTATAAACTCCCAGAAATGCAGACTCCGCCTCCTTACTGCGCTGAATCAAGGCAACAACCTACAAGTAATGATACAAATAGAAATTCAATTACTAAGGAATCTGCCATTTCTGAAAAATAAATAGACATGTAACATAATATACACACGTGGACAAAATTGTTGGTACCCTTCGGTCAATGAAAGAAAAACTCACAATGGTCACATAAATAACTTTAATCTGATAAAAGTAATAATAAAAAAAAATACTATGAATGTTAACCAATGAAAGACAGACATTGCTTTTCAACCATGCTTTAACGGAATTATTTTAAAAAAATAAACTCATGGAACAGGCCTGGACAAAAATGATGGTACCCCTAGAAAATACTGAAAATAATGTGACCAAAGGGACATGTTGATTCAAGGTGTGTCCACTAATTAGAATCACAGGTGTCTACAATCTTGTAATCAGTAAGTGGGCCTATATACAGTATAGGGCTCCAGGTAGTCACTGTGTTGTTTGGTGACATGGTATGTACCACACTCAACATGGACCAGAGGAAGCGAAGGAAAGAGTTGTCTCAGGAGATTAAAAAGAAAATTACAGACAAGCATGTTAAAGGTAAAGGCTATAAGACCATTTCCAAGCAGCTAGATGTTCCTGTGACTAAAGTTGCACATATTATTCAGAAATTTAAGATCCATGTTCTGGGGCTGCTTTGCTGCATCTGGCACAGGGTGTCTTGAATCTGTGCAGGGTACAATGAAATCTAGAGAGAAATGTGCTGGCCAGTGTCAGAAAGCTGGGTCTCAGTCGCAGGTCATGGGTCTTGCAACAGGACAATGACCCAAAACACACAGCTAAAAACACCCAAGAATGGCTAAGAGGAAAACATTGGACTATTCTAAAGTGGCCTTCTAGGAGCCCTGACCTCAATCCTATTGAGCATCTTTGGAAGGAGCTGAAACATGCTGTCTGGAAAAGGCACCCTTCAAACCGGAAACAACTGGAGCAGCTTGCTCATGAGGAGTGGGCCAAAATACCTGCAGAGAGGTGCAGAAGTCTCATCGACAGTTACAGGAATCGTTTGATTGCAGTGATTGCCTCAAAAGGTTGTGCAACAAACTATTAAGTTAGGGGTACCATCATTTTTGTCTAGGCCTGTTCCATGAGTTCATTGTTTTTATAATTCCGTTGAAGCATGGTTGAAAAGCAATGTCTGACTTTCATTGGTTAACATTCATAGAATTTTTTTTAATTATTACTTTTGTCAGATTAAAGTTATTTCTGTGACCAGTGTGAGTTTTTCTTTCATTGACCGAAGGGTACCAACAATTTTGTCCACGTGTGTAAAATATAGTGAATATATTATACAGCATATACTGTATAGTGCAAAACATTCACTGCACAATCCCATCTATATGATACATAAGAAAACTTTTCTACGGAGTATCTTTACATTTTATTCATTTCAAATGCATATTTGCTGTAAATAAAGTCACTGTACGAACATCAGGAATAACAACAAAACACGTAACATCCATACCGATTATAGATCAACAACGTGACATTACAGCAGCATATTGTGATTTGAAATGTGGTCAAAGGCATTGTGCTAGAAGTTAAAGCGGAGTCTGCAGAGGTCAGCATGTATGCAGTTTTTCCCTCCATCCCTGCAACCCTGATATCCACAGCTCGACAGGGGCCTCAAACCAATTACAGCTTCGTTAGGGGAGAGCGGGTGAGCAGAATGCACCACCACCTGGCCCCATGGAGAGGGCACCTGTGCCTGCAGAGACCTAGGCAAAAGAGTGTCTGAGACCACAAAATACAGCTCCGTCACTCTCTTCACACAACTAAAAGAATCTCTCCTGCATCACAGGAGGAGCAGAGACACCTGAGCCAACATCCGGTCTCATGTCGAAATGAGAAATAAAATATACATATGTAACTACTGCCAGTTGTGCAGGTTATACAATAACAGTACATCATTTCTATATAACAATCTCACATGGAAAATCTGAAAGAAAATAAAAACTTTCAGTGACATGTATTGTATGTCTTTTGTCCCAATTATTGCTACCCATCCATTTGGTATTTATGCAACTCCTTTTGCAAGCATAGCAGCATTAAATCTCTATAATGCTTGAAGAGATTAGTCAGGGAACAGGGATGGCCACAACAACGTTGATTTGGAGGTCACTGAACCACGGTCTTTGTAGATCTGGTTGCATGTATTATATCATTGGCCTGCCAGCATGTCTAAGCATTGCACTTTTCTGGCAGAAGGAGCCATCTTTTCATCCTGATAGTTCATGAATTCCAGAGAGTCCCTGAGCCATTAGAGGGAAAACATCACAAATGCTCCACCATACTTTGGGGGTCAATAGTGAAAAAGCTTTATTTTTGTCAAATCTGACCTTGAACCTGGGTCACGTTTCCTGTAACAGCTAGCAAACTCCTCAAAATTATGTGTGACTGCATGAAAGAAAAGGTCATTATATTTTTGTCTCATTTCATTGCGTTTTCTCCAATTTTCTCCATGTTGATAAAAAGAAAAACAAAAAAAGAGAAAAGGTTTTTGCATCACCTCATATTTATTTTCCTGTAAAAGTAATAGATGATCATTATGTCATCTTAATCAAAAATCAAATATGAATGAAAAAAAATTATCATATCAGTATGAATGCCAGTGATTAGATCTATCATTTTTAGCGTGAGATTAATAATCAACCCCAAAACCACTTCAATTATTTTTCTTTTACACATCTTTAACAAGAGGAAAAGACATTTTGAGCTTACTGTAGGTCTGATGTGGAGCTGAAATTTACTTTGTGCATATAAATAAAAACGAGACAAAAAACAGTTTTCTTATTGTTCTTATTTCTTATAAAGAATATATGGTCAACCATGAAAAAGGTGGCCAAATAAATATATTTTTAATGACTATTTTAAGTTTCAAGTAACAATAAGCAAATAAAAAAAAGCACCGTATTAAGATATAATATAAAAATGAATGCTATAACCTTCTAATACATGTTAGTGGCTCAAAGGAGAAATTCAATATGATTAGAACTATATGGGAGAGAGAGCAAATGTGAAAGAGTGGGGGGATTTAGATTTACAGTAAAGAGCTGTTGTCCCTGGAGTTCCATAATGCCAGCATCATGCTCACTAAAATATTTTAAAGATAAGAGCCTGCCAATACTCCAGCTCACTGCTGCTTCATGGAGTTCATGTTAAAATGGAGAGGCACTACACCAATCGATACAGATACAATAGTCTCCTGCTTTCCCTGTCTGAGAGCAATAGTGTTTCTGTTCTTTTTTTTTAAATCTTCTTTGCTCTCGCTGTCTCTCACTTTTCCTCTATTTCCAGGGCATCGCATTTGTTTGCTACATCAGCACTGAGCCACCACATGCCGAGATAACAAAACAAGAACCTACAGTATAAACGCATGTAAGCAAGATAGTATGATTCCGACACCAAGAGCAAGGCGTTATAAAGAGTCTGCACCTGATCAGTCTAATTAGCTATTCCATCCAGCATGCAGCAGAACTGCAAACACTAATTAATCCAGTATAAAAAATATTACTGACTAGCTAACTCATCCATCATTGACAGGAAAATAGTTTGTAGAAAGAGTTAAAAGGTGAAAGCTAAAAATAAGCTGATCAGCTTTAATGTAATCAGTGATATTATTATTTGAGATTGAAGCCCAAGTGCATGTCGGCCTGTCTTTCTGTGCGGCAGATCTCTCTGCCTAACGTATGATTACTAACAAATAAAATTTTGTATTTATGCGTCTAACCAAATACTGTAATTTCAGCTGTAAAAATATCAACTAATCCCAGTAAAAATATTCAGTTTTCTTTTCTAATTAACATCTAATGGTTCAGGTGTTTGTTTACATTGAGGAAGTAGCTTATTAGTAGATTATTAAATTTGGCACATACTGTAACTGTTCATAACACCGCTTTTACTCACCATTTAAATTTCACATATAGTGCAGGTTAAACTTAAGGCAGATATCGAAGTACTTAAGTACTGAAGTACTTACAAAATTCTGTCCAGTTAGTTTTGTGTGATACTGTAACAAAATGTGAGAACATTTTCTGAGATGTACAGTATGAAATGTAAAGATATCGTGAGTTCTGACTAATGTAAAGACAAAACCTCTTATTTATATAGATACATGTACACTTTTACTGTATTTATAACATAAATAAAAGTTCCCTTTGATATTACTAATAATGTATGAGAAGAAACACCTTTTTCATTAGTTTAATATTTATTACCCCAAAAATGTAGACAATAACAAGGATAGCCCCAAATAACAAAAATTGTCAGTAGCGGGTGTTTCCACCATTTGCCGGAATGACGCCTCATGGTCCTCACTAGCCTCATGATGTTCTGTGGCAATGCGTTCCACTCTTTCACAAGTGGTACATGCAGTTCTGCCAGGTCACGTGGGGGTGGGGTACGATCATCCAGTCTCTGCTTCAACTGGTCCCAGACGTGCTCTATGGGTTCAGGTCAGGGGACATTGATGGTCATACCATATGAGGCACTCCAACTTCCTGAAGTCGAGCTGTGACAGTTCTGCCATGATGTGGTGGAGCATTATCATCCATGAACAGAAAGTTGGGGGTGTGCTGGCGGAATTGGGGGATGATGATGGGTTCTATGATGTCTCTGGGGTAAGAACGTGCAGTGACTGAGCCATCTACAATAACCAAATCTGTTGTGCGCTGACTGGTGATGCCTGCCCAGACTGTTGCACCTCCTTCACCAAAGCAAACCCTGGGGACCATGTTGACCTCAGCGTATCACTCACTTCGCCTTCTCCAGCAACGGTGACCCGACACTCATCAGTGAACAGGACGGTAGACCACTGCAGCATTGTCCAGGTTACATGGTCTTGTGCCCACTGCAAACATTCACGGCGGTGTCTTGGTGTCAGTGGAATCACCTGCAACAGTCACCTGGCATTCAAGGCAAAGCAGTGGAGTCGGTTGCGAATGGTTTGTCTGGAAATCCTAGAACCCCTCACATGTAATTGGGCCTGCAGCTGTGTGGCACTTGCATAACGATGTCTGAGTGCATAGGTCCTTAGGTACTGGTCATCATTGTGGTCTGTCACTCGTGGGGCTCTACTCCTGAGTCTGTCATGAACTCTGTCAGTAGTTCTGTCTTGATGCAAGTCTGCTGATGACACTTTGAGACACACCTCATTCACGAGCAACATCTGACTGCCAGCCGCCGACGCAAAGCGCGCCATGGCCAGGTGGCGCTGCTCGTCAGTTAAGTGACGTTGTGTGTTCATGGCTGTTTGAATGATGAACTTGGAATGACTTACTGACAATACCAGCTTTTTATACCCACAGAATGTTGAAATTGATGCCACATTGAAAAGGGTTGTCTTTTGGTACTGGACCCAATAGAAGACACACCTGTACACAGTGAGACCATTACATGGAAAACACAATATGAGGTGTGTCTATCACCCCAATACAATTGCCTCCCTATCCCAATAATGTCTAAAGTGAAAAAAACACCATATGTATGACATCCACTGAGTCTCTCACAATATCCCTAACTTATTGTGAGTAGTGTATGTGCACATGTTTATTATTTTTACACTTATAATGGAGATGCACTGGTCAATTGTCCAGTGACCAGAATTGGCTGGTTTCCAGTGTGATCGGCCGGTGATCAGCTGATTGTAGAGTGCACAAACTTCTGAGTGGCGCGACAGAAACGCATTTTTATGATGGTATATTATCAAAAATCAGCCCTTTTTCTGTGAGCGAATAAGTCTCAGACTCAACTCAACTCAATACACACACTTACATAAGTATCAAAACAGTGTCTGCGCAAATTTGTTTCGAAAAATCACGTGTGTGCTCATGCCCACAACTAATCAACACATGCTCATTGTAAAGTTTAGTTTTGAGACTTGGGAGGCATTTGACTTGGTAAAACTTCTTTACAGTGTTTAATCCTGCAGGTGGTGTGCTCTAAACAATTCATGTAGCTTTGCTTTTAATTTAATTCAATTTAAATTTGAAACTCTTGTGTACTTGAAGTTATTTTGTATTATTTAAATACTGCCTTTGTGTTTTAAGTGAGAAAACGAATGTTATAAGCAACGGGCCACATTTAATTAATGTTACGTTCAGTTTAAGCTGTTGAACAAAGATAAGGTATAAACCTTTTGAGTCAAGAGAACTTTTGAGTCCCCAAATTGATATTGGATCGGGATATTAATAAAATTATGAATCGCAATACAAATTGAATTGGCACCTCGGTGTTGTCGTATTGTATCGGGTGATAACTGGTGACTCCCATCCCTATCTATAAATGTTAGGTAGAGAGAAAGCATGCTAACTAAACCTGTCTTGTTGCTGTTTTTGACTCCCATTAATCAATAACTCATGTTCCTACAAAAACCACAAAATCAAGGCCTACTTCAGCCCTTATTTTCTTGTTTAGTGATGGCTGTTTTAACGACACACTGGTCACATTCAATTCACAATACCCGCTCCACGATCTTATTTGTTTTTCAAAATATTTTGAAGAAAATATACATGAAGAAAATTCTGATTTAAAAAAAAAATATTATTATGAATATTATTTATTAAAAATAAATTATAGGCATTTTGTCTGTATACAACTAAATAAACATTTCTATGAGTAGGTTTTTTATTATTATTATTATCATCATCATCATCATCATCATCATCATCATCATCAAGAACAATAATAACAATAACATCATAATAATACATTCTCTCCAAAAATCTGTCTAAATAAATAAATTGTCTGTCCCTGGTAAAATAACTAATTGAAACATAATGAGCGATGTACAGTAGAAGCGTCTGGAAATAGGTTTGCCACTTCATGGTTGGGGATTTGAGTCGTGCCTCGAATCTGTGCTGAATTAGCACCCCATACAAGTTGTCCCTGTTTTGAGCCCCAAGTTCTCTGTAGTCCTACACAGGATAAGCAGTATAGCCAATGAAACGGTAGCACAGATTGGCGCCAGTGTTCAAATGGCGCAACTGAATTACTGTAGATACATAATTAATAGAAGCTGCAAGTTGTAACTATACACAAACAAGCACTTCCTAAACTGTCTATGTACAGTATTTCTATTCTGATTGCCTCTATTTTTGTATATTTTTCACACTTGTTTCACATTTAAATGAACATTTAATAAAGCCTTTAAATGATCTTTTTACGTATTATAAAAGTTCGCCAACACCAACTGGCCGTGTATTAAACACTATATGTGAGTCTTCCAACGAAGACGTGTGTCACCTTCCCACTGAACAAGCAAAGTTTTTTAAATTCTGTACAGGGAAAGGTGATGTTATTAGAAAATGAAATAGCTAGTGCACATCTATGCTTCCTAATAAAGGTCCTGTGGCCATTTGGTCAAATTCCCATGAATGCTTTCAGAGGAGATATGCATGGAAGAAAAGTGTGACTAGTGATGATGCCGTTGACGCTGATACTAGATGACGGATAGAGGTCTCTTCATGTTGTCTATGCTTCACAGGCAGACAACACATAATATCTGCCCCTAAGTTACTCAGTAAACGAAGAAACCAAATGTACATGTTAATTGGGTTCAATTCGACAAAAACACACCGATGCTTGATTACTGCCATCCCTGTTAAAACTAAACATCACTTCCAAAAATTCATCCAGAAGAGTTGTAACAACTCGTACTCGGAGTCACAATAGAACCCAGAGAACAGCAGGGCTTGTTTACCTCGGATAAAATCTATACTCATGATTCCACTATTCGAAAGAGACTGGGGTAAAAATAGCATCCATGGAAAAGTTGCAAGACGAAATCATTGTAACACGAAGCATTGTAATGTGCGCAGAAAGAGCAAATCCACCTCTGGGTGGAAATGAATCAAGCGAAACTAAATTAAAGTTTGGAATGATCTAGTCAAAGATTCGAACTGACGTCACATGAGGTGTCGGAATGAATTTGGCACGGAAGAGTGGACGAGGATTTCTCTTCAGATAAAAAGCGTCTGACCTCCAGCTATCAGAAGCATTTGTTTGCAGCTATTGTGACACGATCGTTAGCAGCCACAATTATTAGTGTAGGCAAGAGTTACTTTTTCATGTATGTACTAAATATACTAGATAATCCTTTTAATTATTATACGTTTTGTATGCTGAATATTTGAATCAAATGGAAATACTTAGCTTGGCTGTATTGATCATGCATCAAGAGATTATCATTTCATATTGTATCGATACAATGAATTTTGCATCATTAAACCAGTAAACTGGGCAATGTGATAATGTAACCGAGGGACTAGTAGGGTGACCTTGCTATCACTCAGATGAAATTTTGAGTTCATATGACTATTTAATGAATCAGATGCAAATTTGTTTATACACCATTCTCAGACCTCAAACAACAGCTCGTTTTGTTGGTTATAAATAATTATTCCAATTAATCAGAGTCAGACTCGTTCATTCCCTGTGCTCAGATTTATAATCATAGCGATGCTTTGATGAATTTCCAACGTTAAAAAGTTACTGTGTTTTTTTTAAAAACTCTTACAGGTCTGACATGTACGCAGATAATGCCACACATGTACAAACTTACAATGTCCTACTCTGCTTTCACTGCAAACAGATAAAAATGTCTTTGTCTGCTAAAGTTCAAAGTGAAATGTCACTGGTCCTTTTCTAGTGCATTCATTCATTTAAAGTTGTTTTGACAAATTGCTACTCACTTCACAGGAAAATTACAGCAAGTTCTTCCTCTAGCCAGCGAGAAAACACACCAAAATGATCATTTCTTATGGCTGCTAATTCTGGCTTCAAAGGACAGATAACTTTTTAACACTTATGGCTCCTAACAGTGCCAAAAACTAGCACATGCCAAGTTTCAGAGGTGAAAAAAAGAATAATTAGTTTTACATAAAACACACTCAGCAGTCATTTTCTCTAATGTCCAATTAGTAGGGAACTCAAATGAGTGACAATGAAAACGCTAAAGATCTGATCCCATTCTTCATTCGATACTGTTAACAGTAATGGCTCAAGTGAGTCTGTGCCTGTTCGTGTGAATGAGACAGGAGGAGAGGGTAAGAGAGAGCACGAGAGAGAGAGAGAGAGAGAGAGAGAGAGAGAGAGAGAGATTCTGATTCTGGCCAGGTTATGGCAAAAGGTACAATCAAAAATAAATAAATAAATAAATAAAATAAAATGTTGTAATGTTGGCCTTTTAATACACTGGGTGGGTTAAAAACAGGAAAGCATGATGAAGTTTAAAAGATCGAGGAAGAGAGAGAGAGAGAGAGAGAGAGAGAGAGAGAGAGAGAGAGAGAGAGAAACCCAAAGAACAGAGACAGAGCATGGAGAGTGAGAGGCAGAGTTAGAAAGGCTCCCCAAAAGACTAGCAATTAGCAATTATGCACTCATCAATTATAATTACTACAACTGGTGATTATGCAATTATCATAGTGAATCATCAGTTTTTAGCGCTCACACTGAGATGTGTTATGTCAGGTCTGCAGAAAGAGTCTGGTTTCAGACCACACGAGCTCTTAAGTCCCTTTCTGACATGCACTCATTCTTGTTAATCTTCTAGCAGTTTAATGCATCGGCTTCATATCTGCACTCGTTTCAGTTAGTAACATGTACAGATCACTTCTGACACGAAACAAGTCTGAAAGGCATGCCATAACATTTTTTGATATGCACCTGCAAGATTATGATATACCGACACAAGACTTGGTACGAGTAGTGGGCCTACCAATCACGACAGGCTAGGAAATGGTGCTTTAAAAGCTGAGGCATGTTGCCAGATTGGATGGTTCTTCTGTCCAACTGGGTTACTTTATCATCCTGGGATGGAAAAATATGTCCTGGACAGGTAATAAAATAATGTCCTTATTTACAGCACTGTAATGCTCATCTGAATAATCTTAAAGAGCATAATTGACAAAAAAAAAGAGCCTAGTGAAAAAAAAAAAAATCTTCTAGGTCAGCTAAAAACAACAAAGATACAGGAATAATAAATAAATAAATATAAATTGGATGATTTATTTTGTGATGCTATCTTTTAAAGTAACAAACACTTTATGGATATGTATTGGGTGCAAAACGGTTTTCATGTACTCGAGTGTGTGCACACATGTTTAGATGTTTTCTTAAAGTGCCAAGTCTGAACTGTGGCTACAGTCTCTGAGGCATTGGGTGAAATGAGCAGTCAGAGAGCTGACACACATCTACTCCTTATGTCAATTCCAATCAGCTAGTCTGTCACACACACATGTATGTGCAAGCACACACACAAAACACACCACTATGTGCCATCCAGCTTGGTTTTTCTGCCACTTGTGCACTTGGAGGGTACTGCATGTCCCCAAGTCATGTGCTAAGCTTCTCAAATGCAATTCTCCCATGAACACTCACATGAGGATCTGATAATGCTGAATCACAGAATGTCTGCAGTAGGTTGAATGTCTACAGTTGAAAGTAGGTTTAATGTGATCTCTGAAAAAATTTCTCCATACTTGTATTGATACAGACCTCAAAGAATAACTGATGAGTTACTGCATAGTGTGACAGTGTGCTCACAGTTTATTTATTGTGCTGTGTGTACTGTGAGACATTTGCTAAAATTAACTATTCATATTTAGGACTCACTGTGCACCATTAACCAGGAGGCACAATACTTTACCGTAGGCTTTCCACTTTATGAAGCTGACATTGTTGATAGTGAAACTTCCAGAATCTAACAGTAACAGTTGCTATCGGATGGAGTGCTTTTGTTAATGTACTGATGCATTGCTGATTCAGTCATCCAAGTGTGAATGGGTTCCCTTTGTAGTCTGGTTCCTCTCCTTTGGTTTCTTCCTACCATTATCTCAGGCATTATCTTTCCACCATCTCCAGCTTGCTTACTTACAGACAAACTGTTTGTGGCAATGTCCTTATACTTAGAAAAAAAAAAAAAATATATATATATATATATATATATATATATATATATATATATATATATATATATATATATTTTTTTTTTTTTTTTTTTTAATATAAAGGACATTATAAAACAGTTATATATATATATATACATACATTATGGCATGCCGTTTAGGAAAATATTCATGAGAGAACTTAATGAAAACTCTGAATATATTGAATGAAACGTGAGAATATTGAATGGATTCCGAATATATTGATTGAAATATATATATATTGAATGAAATCTGAATATATGGATTGAAACTCTATATATATTGAATGAAGATTCTGAATATATTGAATGAACTGTGAGAATATTGAATGGATTCCGAATATATTGATTGAAAATATATATATATTGAATGAATTCTGAATATATGGATTGAAAACTGATATATTGAAATGAAAAGTTGAATATATGGATGAAAACAAACATAAACATGAAGCTGTTTCATCTAGGAAGGTGATGAGAGTCAGAAACTTGTTGCTGCAATTGTGAAGAGATGGTGAACACATTGATGAGTGCGTGTCCGCCCAAAGTGGTGGCAAAGCCGCACTCAGTATCAGACGACGGATGAAGACATTTATTCGCTATTTCACCGCGGAAGACCGGTGTTATGCGCTAAAATGCCCCCCTGCCACAGATTGCACCCCTACATAATCTCTATCAAATATTATATTACAACATAAATTCATAGGTTTATTGTTATCAAATATGATATAACTATTATAATTAACCCTAGGCACGTGACAGGTGTCGAGACCATGAATACAAATTCTCATATAATGTTTCTTTTGTGGCACATTTATTTTACAGGGATTTGTCATGAAATACAAAAATGCTTGCACTAAATAAATATTTATGATGAAAAATTTAACGAAATGATTTTCATTATTAAATAAGCAATATCAAAAATACATCTTGTATATAAAAATATAATAATTTATATTTTTTCCCTATACTACATGTAATTTTTTATAATGCTTATTTTATAATCAAATCCATTTGGTCTAATTTGTAATTTCTAAATCATAAACCTAGAAATTTCTGGTCTAATATAATATTCGACGGAGATTAAATAGGGGGGCAATCTGTGGCAGGGGGGCATTTAAAAGATAAATACTCATGCAAAACAGCTAATATTTCTTCAACTGGCTGATACTGAGGCGCTTGTGCCACCACTTTGGCCTATTACTCCACTCATCATCAATGTGTTGCTGACTATCTCTTCATTTCTCACAATTGCAGCAACTAAAGTTTCTCACACTCACTCATCCTTTCTAAAGATGGCTGTGTTTCGGCTGACGCCATGTTTCATTCCATATTCATTTTCATTCCATATTCAGATCTTTCTATTCATATTCAGACTTTCATTCAATATATCAGTTTTCAATCCATATATTCAGAATTCATTCAATATATATATTTTTCAATCAATATATTCGGAATCCATTCAATATTCTCACAGTTCATTCTATATATTCAGAATCTTCATTCAATATATATATAGAGTTTCAATCAATATATTCGGAATCCATTCAATATATAGAGTTTTAACTATATACTGAATCCATTCAATATATATAGAGTTTCAACCAGTAATTTAACCACCAATATTCTCACGTCATTCAATATATCTGTATTTCATTGCCTTCAAGAATATTTTCTAAACTGCATGCTATAATATATATATATATATATATATATATATATATATATATATATATATAATTAGTTTTTTTGTTGTTGTTTTTTTTGCTGTTTACACCAATGGCTGAAAGAGAAGAGTTATGAACACAAGCACATTTATAGCAGAAATGATTTATGAGACAATCATAAATTATAGTTGATGATCAGTCGATTTCCTCTGCATTTCAAGTGATTGATCATGACAAATTACAATTTTAATTGTTAAAAATTCTTAAATTACATCAGTTGCATGTTTCATCCTGAACTTCAGGGCAACTGCTATGTAGCTGACATACGCATAAAGTCCTAGGAGAACACATCTGTATAATGCTGATAACAGCCCAGATATGGCTGTACTTTGGTATTTAAGAAAAATAAAAGTAAGTAATAAAGTAAACCACTAATAAAGGAAAATCTTTTTCACTACCAGGAATGTCTGACATGATATAGTGAAGTTTTCATCATCCACCAACAGAGGAATGTGTGATCATTTCACTCAGTTCAACATGGAATAGGCACGGACACAAAAAATCAACATGGTCATTAGCCACGGCCATACAGACATGTCGCACCTGTTATTAAATCACTGTTCATTGAAAAAATGCTAAAGCCACCCTGTTGTGGCTGCACAAATACAAGTAGCCCATAATTGCTTTGCTTAAACTAAATTAAACTGACTTAACACTCAAACTTTTATAACATTTGATAGTCACGCCTATCAGAAAATCAAAGAGAAAAAAGTGTAAAAAGTGATGCCTTATTGCCCTGCCCTGACCCTGAAGGACTCCCTATCCCCTAGATTTTACCCACTCTTTACCCACTTCAACTATGAAAAGGCCGTTATTTAGCTGATTACTTAAACCAGGTGTTCTGGGAGCTGAGAAGTACTGATGTAGACAACGCACAATGAATAGCAGGCAACGTTCCTCGTGCATAACTTGACTTGTTATTCCCAACAACTGTATAATGTATTAAATAAAGAAATGTTTATTGTTGTAATCCAGGCATTCTGTTGTAATTCATTCATGGAGACACGAATACAATCAGATACTTGGTTTGGAAGATGCATTGAAGTATATTACCTCTATACTTTCTGCAGTATACTGTATGTCCAGTAAGCTGGATTAACAAAATCTACTTTGATTGTTTTCTTAACATGATGTATACAATATCAACTCAATCATGAGCTCATGCTTGAAGTCTGGATTTTGTGACAATAATCTCTTGTTTCAACAATCTTTGTAAATGCTTTATATAACTTCTGTTGTCCAGAACAACCAATTAAACAGAGCTTTTTCAGGTTAGAGCTGTCTGTAATGAGATGTAAATATTCTAATAGCAGTGTATTCTAGAAGACCACTGTTGAGATTGAATTACTCCTAATTATCTTTAGTTTATTTCTGTTGATATTATTTTATTTTGGACACTGACTAAAAAGGCTAGTAGGTTACCTACTTTATTCTCTCAACAAATACATAATTATTAAGTTTAAATGAAATTCATGCAGTGGAAGTCCAACACTTGGGTCTGTAGCTAGCTTGGTTAAAAGCTTTTACTAAAATCAATAAACCCGATTTACTGTCTGTTATTCACAGGTATTCAGCCACCCAGACCATACTCCTTGTGTTGTAAACAATTTTTAAGAAATAGCACGTTTGATTAAGTAATGAATCTGAAGGACTAGTGGGGGTGGAGTGGATACAGTTCAAGATCCTGAAAGTACAAAGCAGCAGTTCTGAAGAATGCAACCTTCAACTGATTACTGAGCTTATCGGGACTCGCTGGCAGCATTTAGTTTTGTGGTGTGAAATGGGCATCTGCTGCTTTTTTAAATTCATTTTTGGTTTAGTTTTTTTTTTTTAAACACTGCTGGTATACTGTAGATGTGAAGAGTAACTGCTGTGAGATGACCATTTCTGAGCTCTTTGGATGGCTGCGATAGGGTACAATTTTAAGATCATTCTCACTTCTGCAGAACCATCAGGTGTAACTGATGACTTTATAGACCAGACTTTATAGACATGATAAGATGATGTGGGCAATCAGAGCAATCAGGACACCATCCTTTGTCTAGCTGTGTTAATGGAATATAAGGCACTTAGAATTTTGAACATCTTTCTTGTTCAATTATGAGAGATACAGTCAATGACATGTGGAAGTTTAAATAACTCTTCCTTTCAACCCTAGCAACTGGATGACACTATAAATACTGACCGTGCATTCCAACACATAACCTAGCACAATGTAGAACTCCTGATAACACATTGTTATCCATTTCGTAGTAGGATGCTGTAGTAGTACTTGTGCTGGAGTGTGTTTTGGAGAGAACCTCAAAAACAGGGATGCCACACGATTGAATAAGGTTGACAGGAGAGCGGAATCTGTGGTTGGCTTTAAGCTTGACTCGCTGGTTGGATGGTCCCTCAAACACTACTCATCCTTGATTACACAATTAACTCTCTTTAATAACAGACTCACTATTCACAGTCATATTTACATATCTACTCTAATGTACCCCGATCTGCATTGACACTTATTACATCTCAGTCTTGCACCACTCACTTTTTGCACTGCTGTTACAATGCGCACTAATCTATGTATATATATTTTGTGGCCTGCACCTAAATCTCCCATCGTTCCTCGCTCACTCCGGAGCTCACTAGAGGTAGGCCGGCTTCCTCTTCTGCAGGTGTGTGAGGTGAGGAGGGGCCGTGGGAATGGGCGACGGTTAATCTTATCCCCACGCTATAAAACACGGCGGGGAGTGTCGAGCTGTCTGTTTGTTTATTCGGACCTGGAAAGACGGAGAAAGAACCAGCAAAATCACATGGTGGATGCTAAAAGTACGAGGACTGGCATGTGAGAGGCGCGCTGGGACCTCAATGGCACAGATGGAATGGCGCCTTTGCTCACCGCACTGACGACAGCCGCGAGCACTGCTGGAGCCCCCCCACCCCCAGCACTGATACTCTCAAACAGGGCCGGATTTCATGACCCTGTCGCCAAATGATAAAGGGCTCCTGTGGGTTCCACAACAAGGCTTTTTCGGTCCCAGCCAGGAAAGCCGCCCAGGTGAGGAGTGTCTGGGAGATACCCGCCTGCCGCCGCACCAATAAGGGCTAGGAGGAGCCGGTTCGGCCGATCACAAGAGTGAAGGAAGCTTGCACTCTGGCACTTTGTTCCTGCATGCCAGTGGGGCACTGCCCACAAACCTGCACGTACATCCTTTCCTCCATTTTTCTCTTCCTCCCTCCTTTTAACCTTTTCCTTCCTCATTATTCCTAATAAAATGACCCCTTTTTCGTAAGAACTCGCCTCGTGTTTGTGCTGCCACCCGTGCGGCAAACACTTCACTATATATATACTGTATACACACACACTACATATATGTGTATAGGTCTATCGTTCTCAAAGTCTGTAATAAAAATAAAAAATAAAAACGTGTTAATAGGTTTTTCCTCAAGATGCAAATTACTGGTAGCATTCAAACAGAAAGGCCAAATACAACTATGATTGAAGACACCTAAAAAGCCTGTCCAGTTCTGCTAGACGATTATTTGGACAGGTGATACAAAGTTTAACTTGTACTGTACCAGAATTATGAGAACTGAAGAATATTGAGAAGGAAAGGAAGGACTCAGGAGCATAACACATCATCTGTCAAACACATTAGAGGCAGTGCGATGACATGAGCATGTATGACTGCCAGTGGAACTGGGTCACTGGTGTTTATTGATGATGCAATTGCTGATAGAAGTAGCATTCAGTGAAATGCTACAAAACTGAAAGGATGACACTTCTCAGTACAGATAGGTAATGAAACAAGGTATATTGTGAAAGCAACCGAAGAGCTTCTTAAGGAAAAGCGACACAATGTGCTTAAAGGCCTGAGTCAGTCCGCCGACGACAACCCGCTTTCTGATAACATCGATGTGTTCCAGACTTCAGTCGGCCCTTAACTGCAAATGATTTGCGTCCAGGTATTAAAATATTTCTTATATTTGTTATGATGTTAGCTTGACCAATTACCTTTGAGCTTGTGAGAATGGGGGACTATATAAAAACAGTCACTGCATTTTCTTTTTCTTACACTTCAATCACATCTTGAATGCTTAATTTCAAATATACTATGGTGGACTCCATTGTGTCTCTGTCCAAATGCTGTACTTGTATATTTGAAACTGCCTGCTGCGTGCAGGGTTACGACTACGTACCAGCTAAAAATTGTGCCAAACTATCTGTAGAAAAAAAAAAAATCATGAATGTAGGAAAGGTCCGTTAACCACCATTTTCGAAAGCTACACCAATCAGACACAACATTAAACTACTAAGTGTTGAAGTGAATAACATTGATTATCTCATTTACAGTGCACCTACAGTAGGACGTATAGGCAGCAAGTGAACAGTCAGTTCTTGAAGTTGATCTGTTGAAAGCAGTAAAAGCGGAAACAGCAAGGGCCAAACTGTTATAACTGGACAAAAAATGGATTTAACTGTTTAAATCAAAATCTCTCTTTTTTTAAATTATCTTCAAGTGAGCTGTAAGCACAACAAACAAACAAACGCCGTCACCTCATCCTTCAGATCTTCACGCATATTTCCTTTGCTGGAGAGAAGATCCAATATCTAACAGACGAAACGTACGACTACCGCCACCTAAAACTTTTTTACAGTCTGACTTAATGGTTCCACTGCAGTTCTCAATCACAGAATGACTAGAATGAAGTTCCACTTTGCATGTTTTCAACCTTCATTATCAGCTGTCAGGTCATCTTCAGGTGCAGGTACAGCCACAGATCCATAGGAGAGTGAGTCATTAAACCCAGATCAAAAGGTTTTCCTGATCCACCCTCCTTGCAGTGACATTGTTGTCAAATCCTGCTCAAAGCCTCTAAACCCCGTCACTGAAGTCTTCATGAAGCCCCACAAAACTCTGTTCTGATCCTCTAACCTTATGCCCTTAAAGCCAGGAAAAAAAACAAGATGTGAGTCAAGAAAAGGTAAAAAAAAAAAGAAGAAGAAGAAGTGGTGAAGGGTAGCACGAACCAGACAAAAGACCATACCTACAGAATTTATTTAAGGCAGTTCAAAAGACAAGGAGCTTTTTTCCCCAGCAGAGCAGCAATTACAAACATTAGAAGTAATAAATGAACTCTGACATGGAGGCATCTCAGGCCTGTGCAAGCTGTAGAATTGTGAGAAGATGGATTCAGAGTGTATTTTATAAAAAAAATTGGAAGAAAGAAAATGATTATATTGGTTGAGTGATTGAAGTGATGTGAATCTGAAAGGAAGCATATAAAATAGGGCTGCACGATTTGATAATAAAAAACAAAAATCATATTGATTTTGACATGTATTAAGATTGTGATTATATGAAAATATTAATTGAATCTTTTTTTCTTAAAATGTATTTCTTTAGGCAAACATCAAATAACTGGACAAATGATCTCTCATTAAGAGGATGTTTGCCAATAATTATTTAGCAACTCAAAAAAAAAAAAAAATGTTATTAACAAAACATACACAAATTTAGTGTAGCTTTTGCAATAAAATTATTATATCACGCAATCGCAAATCCATATTGCGATTTCAATTTTTATGCAATTAATTGTGCAGCTTTTTCAATGTTCGTCAATGTTTCTTTTACATTGATTATCTGTGGAAGCTAAAAAAAATATTTGTCCGCAATGATGTCGTAGAGACTGTACTGTTACTACTAGCACATACTGTAGGTTCTCTGTGTGTATCGTACTACAGCCCTCATCAATTTTAAGAATGTAGTCAGTGCCAGTTAAAGTTCGAGGTGCGAAGAGATACAGAGAAAGGAGAAAGAAGGAAAGAGACAGGGACAGGGGGTTTGCATTGTGATGGATGGATCTTGCTTGGCATGGTTCTCCTCTCTCTCACAGAGCTGGTGACTTTCCAGCCAGGCAATTATCATTGCAGAAGGCATAATAGCCTAATTAATTACCAGTGTCAACGTTGTCTTTGTTTCAGTGTAACGGGACATCATGCCAACAGAGCATCCGCTTAAAAGAGGAAAAACTCACAAGTGGCTCCCAGAACACAAAAGACAGGAGGAGGAGAGGACATCATGTACCTCAGCAACACAGACATGCACACACGCACACACACATGCACAAAAACACGCATGCACACAGTTTTTATATGATCAATCAGATTGGAGAAGAAAATGTGAATAACAATCTTTTTTTTTTTTCTTTTTTTTTAAACTCTACAAAATCTTTTATGATGGCTTTCCAAGCAAGATGTGGTGATAGACACATTTCTATCTTATATCCCCAAACTCCCTCCCAAATAAAAAAATGTGCCTAGATGAGAAACACTTCCTACCCCTCCCGCCCTGGCCTTCTGTGTGTGAAATATTATGTGTCAAGTCTGTCACATTCTCTTCCCTTTTACATCTTAGCAAAAAATAGCAGTACACAGACAATCTGAGGCCAGAAAAAGAAGTGAAATAAAGCGTGGCAGCGACAGGGGAGAGAGGGAATTGCACTGTGACTGATGAAGGCGCTGAGGCAGAGATGGCGCACGTGCTTATTCTCATTTTTAGCTAAAACACCAGGCTACTTAATAAAACCTCATTGAGAGGCCGAATGGGCCAAGAAGGACATGCGTATGCTGCACTAAAGTGACCAACGTTTCGTACATGTGTCCTGTTGTGTATGGTTCTATGTCTGAGGGCATGTGTGTGTGTCTGTACTGTATGTGTAATCCTTGAAGGGAGGCAGCAGGGGCTCATTGTAGAGCGCATTGACTCTAATAGGAGCCGGCGCAGCCGTAGCGAGCAGCTCGCCGGCTCCTGTGGTGAGGCGAGTTTTGCATAATTAATGACTGTTGATGTTTCCAGGTAGTCGCTCAGCAAATTCACTTCAGAGCGGCTGCCACAATCGGGCCGTCTCCAGCGAAAGCGACACCGGAACAGACAGCTAACATTACCACCATAAATAAGGCAATTTTGTACAGTGTCTTCCGTCATTACCGTGACGTGTTCAGGGGCGACAGTTTGAGTCACTTTAGTGATGAGCAAAAAAATAAAAGTTAAGAAGGTAAAGGGAAAAACAGCAGAAGTGAGGAACTGTTTCCGTATCTGGAAACCTACACAGGACTCCTTGTCTAATGAAGCTTTAGTAAACACTAAAAAAAAAAAAAAAAAAAAAGGTAAAAGGTAACAAAAAGCAGCTGTTACAGAACCATTGCATAACTGTTAATAGATGCCCGCTGAAGTCCCACGGGTGTGAATGTAGCTGTAAAATACGGCCATGGCTTCACATTAAGGTGTCAAGAAAACATAAAATAAAAAAAACACCAGCCATCCAGCCAGATAAGGCGATTTTTTTTTTATTCCTCTATCCCCACCACTCATTAATTTATAATAACCTTTAAGGCTTTTTGATGTCATACATATTTTACCGAGAGGTATCGTTCCCTTTCTCAGCACTCATGAAGGTCTCAAAACTGTCAAAAGACAAATCACTGGTGCTGTCTGAAGGCATGTCATCTTTAACTATAATTAGCTTCAGGTAAGAACAAAGAGCAGCATTAATCCTAGTCTCAGCAGCATTAATGTAGAAGACTGAGTATTTTAACAATGGGAAAAAAAACTAATATGGCAAAACTGAGACGGATTGCCACCTTATGCAAGGATATGTGGACTAGCAAGTCAGTGTTTGGATTTTATTGCTTTATTGCTCATATTTCCTCTAAACAAAAATTTGGGATGTCAGCTACTGCATAAGCATGTGGCATTTAAGAAATATGGACTTGCATAAAATCAGGAATATTGTATTATTACATATATAGCTCCACTTGCTTGAAATAATTTTACATCAAAAGTGCACTGGCGTAAAGGAGCTCTAGTGTACTTTTACCAAACTTGAACAGGCCTGCTATTTTGCACAATATCATTTATAAATAGAATACTTTATTGCGGATTATCTAAAGGTAATGAAGTCAGACTGTACAGTATATGAACAGCAACGGTCACACAGCAAGAGGATCTTCTGTTGTTTTACAAGGCTCCATTAAATCAGGACGGAGCTGCACCGAATACGAGACGAGGCTATAGTACTTTAACTTCATAGAAAAGCATAAGCTTTCTTCTGATAAATGACAGAATCAGGCACCTCAGCCAGGTGTTTGCTGCATTCTTTTGGAATATACTTATGAAAAGGTCCATGTCATCATGCACGCTACCAACACTGTCCCAAAAAGCAATGCATTTATTTTGTGTTGCATAGTGTAATGGGAACACTGTATTATGGTGATATATTGAATATTATCACTGTTGTTTAAACAACGAAAAAACTAATGATACTGTAGATAGTCAGAAATTAAATCTTATAGAAATTCACAAATACCAGTGATGATGTAATTTAACTTTCATTATGGTTCAGAGGACAACACCAGTAAGAACAAATGAGGGAAAAAAAAAAAGATCTACCCGAGTCCACAATAGCCTCACATTCCTGATCATGGCTTACAGCAATGGAAGCCGCTGTGGCCTTTTCCTTTGAGGTTCGATGCGTTGTCCATTCCAAAATGCATTTCTTCCCTCCACAGTTATAAAGATTGCGTTTGTGTTATTGTAACCTTCCTGACTGCTTTTGAGCGTTCATTCCCCTTTGACCTCGCTCATCAAGGAATTCTGACCCACAGAACTGCGGCTTTTTTACATTGTGTCCACACACACACCTAATTCTCTAGACCAGCAAACTGCCAAAACTACTTCTGTTATAGAGATCTGCACACCTGCTGATGATCAGTTAATCAAGGGCTGATGATTAGCTGCACCTGGCTGCAACTTATCCTCTTAAACAGTGTGGAAGCAGTAAGAGGGGTACGGACTTTGTATTGCCTGCATGTTTTTCCTTTTTCTGTTAATTTTTTGTTCAATAAATAATGACAATGAATATATGTTGCTGTTTATCTGAGGTTGTATTTGACTAATTCTAAGGCGCAGTATGATCAGATGATTTTTATTATGTTTTTGCATAAACGCAAAGAATTAAAAAGAATTAAAAGGAGGGTACTAACTTTTACACATGACTGCACATTCCTATGCAATAAAACAAGCCTATATTTTGCCAAGCCTAGAAAGCTCCAGATCATTTTAAACTCCCTAAAATGTTTACATAATTTGTAACCTCTAAAAACAATCTTTCTTCATAAACCGCAGTGAGTCTCCTCTGCCTTCGAGCGGCCTTTGAGCTTTGGTTCGACGGTAACTGGCCCTACTAGTTCCCTTAAGTACAACAATGAATAATTTATGATATTCTTATGAATGAGCCTGGCCCACAGGACAACATGGGCTGATGCAAGGCATGAAGCCTGTGACAGCAAAAATGAAAGAAACAAGGAAAGTGAATTTGTGTGGGTTGCAGAATACTGATAACAGTGACATGAGATGCAGGTGTTTGTCTAACAGATACACAAAGAGCGTTTTCATGTATTGCAATCCTGAACTGGATTTGGTGAGGCAAGGAAAGTCAAAATAGGAGATATGTGTAAGTACACATGCTTTTGCTGATATTCCCTAGACACTTCAGTGGGGAATAGGGCCTACCCTTCAAACTGCTGGCAAAAATTTCTCTCAGTATGAAATGTAATAAAACAGCTACACTGCTGACTCTCTGTGCACCTTCAGTCATACTTCACATCTCACGCCTCAGCTGTAAAGGCGCACACACACACACACACACACACACACACACACACACACACACACACACACACACAGTGTTTGGTGTTTAGACCAAAAATGCCTTCAAATACACACACCATGCCGCAGTGTGTGGACAAGTGTAATTTCATTTAGATATTCGTAAACACTGCGACCACACCTAGTCTAGTCCTGATGAAGCCAGCAAACATTCACCCTGGAACTGAAGTCCTCTGATAGCCAATTAAAAAGGTCACCACAGGAAAGCAATTAAGCCCAAGCACTTCATTCAGACACATGTTTCAAAAAATGAAAAGCTGGGCACATACAGTATACTTGAATGTGGGTCATTCGTTTTGAACCTAATGATTGAAAACACGTGGTTAACAGCTAAATCAGTGAACACTGCATAGCTTGAACATTAAAGTATAAATCATGCTGACTGGACCTAGCACTGAGGAGAAGTTAACCTGCTGAATACTGAGACCACATTAAATGAGCATCACGGGATCCCGTAAGGGTAGAAGGCATCCACAACAAAATGGCATTTGTTACATCCCTAAGGAAGACCATTTGTTTCTGAAAGGCTCGCCCATGTCTCAAAGAAATACAGTAATGCAGGGGAATCTTGGTTCCTGTTTCATCCTGTAAAGATGTTCCCTTCTTCTCACCCACTGCACCTCTCCCTCACAGCCTCATTTTAATTAGTATTGTGCTTAATCCAATATTGAAGAGCCCAAAACTGTCAGGTCATATTATAAACAATCGGCCTGAACGCTCACGCAAATGACATTTTGTGTTGCTATCTCTACCCACAAACTGTTCCCAAGGTACTAATTGGCCTACTTTATGTTCTCAGTCTTTGAATTGCCAGTTCTTTTTTAGTTTGGGGTATTAGTCTTGACATCCATCGATCTGTAATGTGTGGCATTCTATATTTTTCCAAGTAGAGGGAAAGGAAATGAAGTGAATAGGTTAACCCTTTCCCTTCCAGGTGCAGCTGACATGATGAAGACTAAGGGCTGTTTCAGCAGGTATGGTCAGATCTGCTAAAATGAAGGATTGCTTGTAATTTGAAAGGAGAATGAAAGTTCAAACACTTTGCCAGCAGCAAAGTAAGTGTAACTTTTCTCCTTGTGCATTATTTAAGATTAGCTCCATCATTTTATCAATCTATTGATCTCTCAGCAGAAAGATGAAAATGGAAAAATAATGAGTCCGATGAATGCTGTGTAAAGAACATCAATGTGCAAAATTTAATTATCTGCAGAGGAAAAAAAAGTGTAGACTGTTTTCTAAAACAAAAAGAAGCTGTTAATATTTTGCCTCTCTGCATATTTTAATTACGAGATCAATCATAAGTACGTCAGCACTGCTTTTGTGAGAGAGGAGAAAATTGCAAGTCTAAATGAAAAACAATAGATTTACTTTAAAGTCGAGTCTCTTTTGATGTCTAAATTAAAATTTCAGGTACCTTTAGGAAAGGCTGCTTCAGAAAGTTGCAATATGTAATTAGTGTGTTTAGATTCTAATGAAATTACATTTCACGTGCCAACATGATGTTAAATGAAATCTCTGAAGGATTCAGCCTTCTGCAGTGGGACTTCACATCAGCACTGCGTATGGTGAAGGAAACTGATCAGGTCAGGTCAATTAACCGATAACATGCCACTACTTGTATTGTTCGCACAAGTTTTCACACAAACTTGTGAATTGTATGGTTGTTTTTCTAATTAACTATGACAATATTACAATGCACATATATTTACTTGACTTAAGTATTAAGCCTTAGACATTTTAAGTGTTGCATTGCTGTGTAGTCCAACACCTCGAGGTCTCATAATCTCAAATCACATGCAATTTGGGCCCTTACTATTACCATATTTTATGAAATTATACAAAAATGAGCACCTATTTTACACACCTAGTGCTAGTCTGATCCTGCTTTTTAGAGGAACACATAGTGGGGTTCATGCCTACATGCCTTTTCTTATTCCCAGTCAAGTGGTGGACTTTATTTCTCTTGGCGCATCGTCGGCCAGCACACTGCCACACATTTCGCACATTTTTATTGGCTAATTTGACTTTACTCTTGCCAGTAGCTGCACATGAGCCAGAAGCGGCAGTGGCTGTTGGTCCTCCTCCATGTCCCACATCCTCCCACTAAAAGCCATGGTTGGATCTGTCCATCGTGTACATTGAGGGAATTTTGGCTAGGTTTCAGGTCATCTGTTTCGCCCCTTTAAGCAAACATAAGCAAAGGCAATTCCTCCAAATGGCAAAAGCAAGGCTATTTGTTTGCGCCCCTCCATATAGTCAGCATCTGTTCTGTAAAATGAGTTAATTCATGTGTGCCAATAATCTGTGTACTGCACAGAGTCTCAGTGTACATTGGCACTATGATGGCATTCATTCATTAATTTCTACAAAAACCCATTCAGTCACCCATTCTTCCATCCTCAGACAAGGAGAGACCTTCAAACATACCGTAGGATCCTAGTCAAATTTACAACTGCCCAGTGTTTGACCTGCTTCCACATTAGTTCATAAGAAAACTTTAACAAGTTTGTGTAATTGTGCATAATTTGTAAGTTCACTGCCTATCCTTTTGGATTGCATGTGTGTGTGTGTGTGTGTGTTTGTGTATGTGTGTGTATGTGTGTGTGTGTGTGTGTGGGTGTGTGCACGTGTGCGTACGCGCGTGTGCATCCCATGTGCTTTGCATAAGCTGTGTGCACAAACAAGCGTAACATTTGCACAGCAGTGGTGTCACTCAGGCACAGTGAGTCTCAAGCTCAGGACTGTCAGGATGCTAAAAATTAAACCTTTCGTCAACAATGCAAGCAAAATGCTCCGACATACATCAATTCCACCTGGCTAAAAATAATGGCCGCACATACAGGATTATCTTTAAGGATTACTTTGGTATTCTTATATATTATATATACAGTGGGGAAAAGAATTTTGGATCCGGTGCAGATTTTGTAAGTTTGCCCACTAACAAACAAAATGGTTTAATGTTTATCATAGGTTTTTTTAAAGGATAGAGAAAGAATATCAACCAAAAATCCAGAAAAAGCACAACACAAAGGTTATAAATTGAGTTGCATTTCAATGAATAAAATAAGTATTTGATTCCCAAGCAACACATGACTTAGTATTTGATGGAGAAACTGTTGCTGGCAAGCACAGACGTAAGATGTTTCTTGCAGTTGGTTACCAGGGCACCAGGGCTCTATCCTTTAAAATAAATCTCAGGAGAAATTTTGGTCGACGGATCTTTACAGTTCTTCTCTAAAAATCCTTAAGGTTTCTTGCCTGTCACTTGGCAACTTAAAGTTTCAGCTCCCTTCATAAATTTTCTATAGGACTAAGGTCTGGAGGTCTCCATGACCTTAATGTGCTTCTTCTTGAGCCACTCTTTTGCTGCCTTGGTGGTCTGTTTTGGGTCACTGTCATGCTGGAAGACCTGTCTAAGACCCATCTTGCAAGATTTTACAAGTACCATTAGGTGAGAATCAGCCCCAAAGCATGATGTTTCCACCTCAATGCTTCACTGTAGGGATGGTGTTTTTGGGGTCATAGCATAGCATTAATGCCAAAGAGCTCAATTTTGGTCTCATCCTACCACATCATTTTCTCCCAATCCTTCTCCAAAGTATTTAGATTCGTATTTTAGATTGGTTCACTGGCAAACTTCAGATGGCCCTGTACACAAACCTTCTTGAGGAGAGGGACTTTGCAACGCTGAGTGATTTCAATCCATGGCAGCATATTGTGTTACCAATGGATTGTTTGGTGACTGAGCCCAACTGCCTTGAGTTGTCTCTAACAGTTGTCTTCTTCTCACCAAGCTTCTTGCTTATGTAGCCTACTTCATCCTTGCAGGTTTACAACCTTGTCCCCGACATCCTTGGACAGCTCTTTGGTCTTGCCCACTATGGTGAGGCTTGAATGAAAGATAGAGGTTCTGTTGGTAGGTGGCTTTTATACACATAACAAGCGTATAAAACTTCTTACTTATACCACTTCAGTGCTGCTATTTCCAGGTAAAAATGTTCTGTTTATTTTTTATAATTTACCTCTATTGGTGCAGGTGTTTGTTTACATTGAGTAAGTATTATTATTATTATATTACTAATATTATTATAATATATTATTAATAGTTAATTTTAAAGTAGATAATTAAATCCGGTGTTAATGCTGATGAATACTGTATATTTATTTTAATATTTTACTACATTTAAACTGCATACCCCCCTTACTGTTACTTTATTACACTGTGTTATAGTTAATTGTAATTGTTAAAATGTGACGTAGTGTGTCTCGTGAGAAGGTTTTTGAGATTTAGCGGGAAAAATCAGGAAGATCTCTCCCATGGACTGCAGGTGAGCGGATGTCTCCCATGAAGCTCTGCTGTTAAAACTAAGACAGAAGGACTCAAGAATTTAAGCACCTCTTTTCATGACAAGTGGCCAATGAGGTATTTTGTTATTGTAAAACCTCTCGCTTTTTATGTTTGCATGTGCCTTGTATTTGTATTCAAATTTATGTACATGCTAGGTGGTAAATTGCTAATCACTTTGTAATGTTCATTCACAAATACAGTCCTCACGGCGTGACAAAGAGATTCAAGCAATAAATGCCTGTTTCAAAAAACCAACCTATGTTAGTGTTGTGAAAGGAGCTACATCCGGCACATAACCGCTTATAGCATCACTTTTACTGAACATTTAGATTTCATTTATGGTGCAGGTTAAACTCAGGTTAAACAGCAGTGCCAAAGTGTCATTAAATTTGGTCCAGCCAGCTTTGCGGGATGCTGTAACAAAATCTGACTGGACAGACATACATACAGACAGAATATATAAAAATATTAAATATATACAGTAAATGAATATAAAAAATTTGTAGCATTTTATCAAAATTATTCACAGTGATCAGGAGCACAAGAGAGTGAGCTGTGGTATTTAGCTGGGAGTGATGCTACTGTATACTCTTGCTGTCAACCACAGTGACACTAGAAATTAATGGGCCTTTGTGAGATCATGCATAAAGAAAGGGGACAATAACCCCGGTGTGTTATGCTGCCCCATGACACAGCATGATCAGCAGTTTAAAACAGAAGTGGGTTAGCAGACATCGTGTGTCTTGGAGGAAGCATATAATATCCATCCTTCCCTAATACGGGATAGTAGTTGTTCTATGAAGGTGGCAGGGTAGCTCAGTGGTTAAGGAATTGGACTACTGATCGGTACATACCATAGCACCACCAAGTTGCCACTGTAGAACCGTTGAGCTTAACAAAGGCCCCAAATGTATTAAAAAGTAAGTCATTATGAAATAAGGGCGTCTGCCTTACACATCAGAAAGCTGAAATGTGTTGTTGGGCCTAGTGGAAAGAAATGTGGATTTTAAAACAGAAAACTGCGTTTGAGCTATGGAGCATTTCAGTCCATTGCATCTTCCCCACACTAACACAACATATCTGAGCCATATGTTTAGCGGACTGCATCCGAGATATGAAAAGGCTACTTCATACAGTATATCACCTCACTATCACACTATCATTGACTAACTAATTCAGAAACTCTTTAATACGGATTAGAAACAGAATGCCTACATATTAAAAATACTAGCAGAAACAGAGGAATTAGATGGAATACATGTGACTTATGTACACGTATTACAGAACATGCGCTGGCTTTGCTAATATTCGCTGTAATATAAAACGCTTCAGCCCGTACCATAACTCTGGATGGGGGTTTTATTAAAAGCAATATAACAGATGGCACTGCACTGTAGCTCCTGGCCTCAAAAAGTACATGTGTGAACCCGTTCCCACAAGGGAAGGCTAAATGAGAGGACAAGCAAGAGAGAAGAAGAAAAGTGCGAGTGTGTATGTAAAGAGAGGTGGGATTGGGATCACAGACAGTAAGAAATCATGTTTTTCTCTCACCAGGTGAAGTTTTCCCTGCAGAAGAGGAAACATCACTGCGTTTACACACGCAGAACACGTGATAACGCCAGAGAGGAGAGTCCCACCTTTTCATATCAGCTCAGTGGGTTGCACTCACCACTTTGACAGAAATAGATAATGGGCCACCTGCTTGTGGCCATGCACTAATGCTAATTCTAATGTATCAGGGACAGAGAGCGAGCACCACATTAACATTCACACTATGACTGGCAGAGAAAAAAGGTGGGATAAGATATATTTGTCATACCACACCTATAGGAGGTGTCTGATTAAAAGGTCTCTACACTTCTGGAAAGATCCAAATTGGAAGCAATAAAGAGAAGGAACACAATGCCTGGTAGTGCTGAGATATACTGTATATTGGTAATGAGATTTGCAGACCACCTTTTTTCCCCCCACAACAGTTTTTCAAATACCGCTCCTTGGTTAAACAAAACTACAAAGTTGAACAATGTTAATTGTTAATTGGCTCAAAAGTACTTGGAATCTGATTGAAGCAGTTTCTTGGCCAGTTGTGGCCTGTTTTCTAATTATTTAATGACAGACTGAGGAGGTAAAAGTTGTGGAGGTGATACAAATTCAACTGTTTGAATTTGGTAACTATTCAAGGGAATGCACAATAAGAGGTGCCAATGTACGTGAATGATGCCAGGGTTAGACTGGAAAAAAGGCAATGCACTGGTGAGCTTGAATTCTGCTCAGAATACGTCAAATGCTGCATAGCCGATAGGACATTGCTTCACAGTACAGATGGATAATAAAAAAATCTATACACCATGAAAGCAACCCAAGAGTTTCTTTAGTTCTTATAACGTTGAGTCAGTCACTTGACCTTAACCCAATTGAGCATGCATTTTACTTACTGAACACAAAACTGAAGACAGAAAGACCCACAAAAAAGAGCAGTAAAGGCCTGGAAAAGCATTTCAGCATGTGGTGCATGTGGTGAAGTTCATGGGTACCAGACTTTAGGTGGTCAATAGCCACAATGTTTTTGCATCAAAGTATTAAAACTAATGCTTATATTCTTAATTATGTTTGCTTGTTCATTTACTTCTTGAGAATGTGAAAATGTGGGGCTTTGAAAAACATGGCTTCGATTTCAAAACAGTTATTGTAATACAAGTCCTTGAATTAAAGCTGGAAGTCTACACTTTGATTGCATTCTAAGTGCTTCATTTCAAATCCATTGTGGTGCTGTACAGAGGGAAAACTACAAAAACTGGGTTGCTGTCCAAATATTTATGTACTGTACAATTACTCTATACAATACTGTAATAATGCATGTTGGTTGTTATGCCCACCACGGCTGTACAACATTACTTTAGAAAGATTCTTATTAATTCTGAAAGCATTTATAGTTCGATATGCATTTTCAAAAATGATTGTATAAGACAGTTGTAATTTTTTGTATTTGTATATTTTGCTGCCGTTCACCATTATTCTGGTCCATCAATAGCTGATCGTTAATCCCATAATTCAGTACTACATCTGCAAGTTCCGCCCGTTAGTTATACTGTATAAAACACCATACCTTACACACTTCTTTGAGAAACTGCTCACACTGTTCTTCTTTAGGACTCATCCAGCAGCTCATCCACCTCATATAAGGCGCGCCATGGTTCAATTCCCCAAATAGGCGTGTTAAAGGTGAGTGAATGAAAAGTGTTCCTGTCTCTAACAGGCACTGAGCTAGAACACTGCTCCACAGCCTTTAGGAAAATTAGCCTGAGCTTTACGACTGCCGGAACCATGAGCCCGTACAAATAGGCCTAGCCAAAAGCAGTTGCTCGAACAGATATATAATTACACCTCTCTTCATAAAAACTAAAGAGGTTGGTGACAATGCGCTCTTTTTTTTCCCCTCTACTTCTCACACATAGCACAACCATAATTAATTGCCATCCCTTTACGCTCTGATTTATTCCTCGATTCATAACATATTTATACATCCAAGATGAATTATCATTTCCTTCAGGAATTAATCAAAAGAAGGCAGGAGGAAGCGGCCCGCTCTTGTCATGGAATGATCAAAGACAGAGAGACTTCACCTAGAGCAAGGTCTGCACAGACGACACTAGCGGTGTTATGTACAGTACACCACAAAATTTCCACGCTAGTCTTCAGCCTAAACAACCAATGTGTTCCTCAAAATCATTGCATACCACGAACAATCAAAGTGTGCTTGTTTATTGAACGTGAAAATTAAATGTATGTCATTAATATATGATTAATAGATATCTTTAAATGACTTCTTGGTATACATGTTTTTGCGCATGTTTCTTTTACTCTTTCTGTTTGAATGCTAATATTTGTTTCCTCGGTAAAAGGAAGAAAAAGGCTTAATTTTATTGATGTGTTCATGTAATGAATGTGTTCATATGAAAAAAATATCTTTAGCCATATATTAAATATTTACCACAGAAAGGAGTTTTAAAAAAGAGTCACACCTTGAAGGGAAAAAAAAAGCTAGGGCCTTTGTGACCTAGAAAACAGGTGTCTTATGCAGAATCGCCGTAAGCAGGCAGGTTTGGCTGGACGAGATAAATGGCAGGGCTGAGTCTGCATGCGAAGACAGCTGGATTTTGTACCTCTCTGCCTGATAATGAGCGGAGATGATGATTTCTGGGCTGCAGGGGTTAATGGCACGAAACCGAACAGAGCCGCTAATTACACGTTACGAACTATTTATCAGAATCTCCATCTGCGCTGCGCCACAACTCTCATTGTGCACGCTAAATTACTCCTTGGATTATCTTTGTAAAGCAAGTTTCCATAATTAGGGCCCTGCACTGATGTTTTCTCTTTCTGAACACCAACAGACAACGAGGGAGAGAGGAAGAGAGACAGAGAGAAAGACAGTGAGAAAAATTAGCTGACTGGTTAATTTGGGCCTGACATTTCAAACCAGCGACACAAAGGCACCTCACACACTTCTCTGGGCCTCCTCTTGGCAACATGTACTTCGCAAACTCTGTGCTATTCTGAAAGGTGAGTGCTGGGTGCAATTTGCTCACTGCTCTCAAAGTTAGGGGGGAAAAAAACTGCCATCAAAAGTAGCAAGTGCACAAAGTTCTGATGATGAAAAAGGGCTTTTTCCCTGTTCAGCCAGAAAAGCCAGAAGGTACGCCTCACACTACCTCGCTTCTTCCTTGTAAAAATTTATTAAAATTACCTTTATTAGAAAACACTCTTCATTATAAAACCAAAAAGCTCTGCTGGTCTCCCGGGACCATGGGATTAATAAGGACAGAGATGTATTTTAAGACGTAAACTCGGCTCCTCACTGTCCTTAATCTCCTTTCCACTTCACAGGCCAAATTAACACCTCTCTCAGGCTCTGATGGGACCTCGTTAGCTTGCTTCCACCCAAAAAAGAGAAGGAATAAAGAAAGAATAAGGAAAAAGTAGAAGAAGGAGGGGAAAAAGGAACTGAAGCGACCAATGACATCCACCAGCTCTGGGATTAAACCTTGGTGCGAGTGAACACTTCAGGAATCTAGGTCAGCAACGTGTTCCTAATCAGCTGGCTGGTTAATGATAATTAGTAGGCGAAGCAGTGCATAGAAGGAGGGGAGGGACGTGGTGAAATGAAACAGAAAAAGAAAAGAAGAACCTGTCGTCTTGCAAACACTTCAAAAGGAGAGTACTTTCTCTTTAAAAAAGTGGCACAGCAAGGGTCCAGGGATCGCCAGGGACATGGTGAAAGTGCAGCGCTAGGTATCAGTAAGCAGAGGAGTCATGTACTGTATATTCACACAGACACACAAGCACATTCGCTGTTTGCACATACAAACCACCTGCAAGAAGGAGGAGCACTGCATCTCTGCATGCTCTCATTAACTACACAGAAACAGAGGCACAGTTTCAAGCCTTATTGGTTTTAATTGATACAAACCTAAGTGAAGAAAGACAAAGTTAGTAGCCTCGCATATGTGTTTTTGTGTAAAACATAATGAAAATCATCTGATCATAATGAGTCCTAGTATTAAGCAAATACGACCTTAGACGAATGACAACATAACATTTTTTCTCCATGCCATTATTTATTTATTCATTTAACAAAAATGAAAGTAAAAAGTAAGACGCTGTGGATAAGAGCATCTGCCAAATGCCTAAATGTAAAAAGAAAAAAATGTGGGTTAAGTATACTAAGTACACCTCCTTACTGCATCCACAGAATAAGTTGCAGCTAGGTGCTGCTTATCATTAGCTCTTGATTAATTGGACATCAGCAGGTGTGCAGACCTCAAGAGCCAAAACTCAGCCCCTGCAGGCATCCCTGAGCATGTTAAATGTTAAAGTCCATGCCAGCACAATTAGACGAAGACTGAACAAGTAGGGTTTTTTGAAAGGGTTGCCTTGAGAAACCCTCATCTGTCTATAAAGAACGTAAGAATAGACAACTGAGGGACATAAAAGTGCATCTAAACAAAGCACAAGACTTCTGGAACAATGTCCTATTAACATACGAGACAAAATAGAGTTGTTTGGCCTTAATGTCCAGTGCCAGGCTTAGCAAAAATCAGGGGTGGTGTTTGGGGCTTGGTTTGCAGCCACAGGACCTCGGCACCTTGCAGTCATTGAGTTGAGCATGTCGATGGTCAACTGTGACCCAGTCGACCCTCTGCATACCAGAGTATTCTAGAGGAAAATGTGAGGTCATCTGTTGACAGCTAAAGCTTGGTCACAATTTGGTCAAGCAACAGGATGATCTGAAGCACATCAGTAAATGTACATCAGAATAGCTGAAAGATAAAATAATCGAGATGTATTTAATCAAAGTCCAGACCTCAAACCAATTGAAATGCTGTGGTGGGACCTTAAGAGAGTTGTGCGTATGTGAATTCCCAAAAACCTCAATTAACTGGAGAATTGTTGTAAAGAAGAATCAACCAAAATTCTTCCCCAGTGAAGTAAGAGAATTATAAAGTCATATAGGAATTGATTACTTCCTTCCAAGTTATTGCCGCTAAAAGTGAATCAACAAACGACAAACTCATGGGGGTACACAGTATTGGCCATGGTTTTGTCTGTCTAAATTTTTTTGGCTTCATTTTGGTTAAATAAATAATCTCATGGTGAAAAAAAGGTGTTTTTATGAACCTGGTTCTCATTCTTTGTCAAACTATTGTTTTGCCACAAATTTTGAAAACCGACTCCGGCCACTTTTTAGGTGCTCTTTTTATGACCAAAGGTTTTCAAAGCCAGCTGTGAATCGCTATCCCATACCTGCCCTACACACCACTGCTAAATTTAGCTACATCTCCGTCTGGCGTAGTACTGAATCACTCCTTATGAGTGAAGTGAGAGGGCTGGAAACATATTTGCAGTATCGTTTCAATACGCCTGTGCTTTGTGGAGCATGGAGCGGGCTCGCAAATATGATTTATGATCTTCATGTAATGGTTGGAGCAGTGGCTTTTCGGCAGAGATCAGATGACTCTCTCAACAGGGAGCATGTCAGACGAGCGGCACAGAGCATACCATCACATAAAAGGAAGATAGAGAGATAGCAAGAGAGGAAGCCAGAGAAGGGGGGGCGTCTAAGTGAGAGAGAGATATTTGCAGGCAGACAAAGGCCCTGATACTTCAGCATGTTAATGGAGAGGAGATGTTGCTCAAGTCTGCCGGTAAAATGATACCAGTCAATAAGAAAGTGGAATGTGGATGACGTTATGCTCCCGGCAAGAGGTTTGCTAAATAGCAAATGCTGCTAATTCTCATTATCATTGCTATTCAAAAAAAAAAAAAAAAAAAGGAAAGAAAACTGCCGCTTAACCTACAGTGTTGAATTCAGTCCTACAGAGTTTATTTTGAGTGGGATCAAATGAACACTGAGGATCATTTGTTTAACACCATGGGAGTAATTTTAGAGCAATGTTCTATTCAGATTTCTACACCGACTGTTACGTATAATTCTGAGTGGAGCCACAGTGTTATGTCATTGTACTAAACTGCGGTGTGCTAATGTGTATATGAGACTGACTGACCTGGGCTTGGAAACTCTTGAGGACAGGAGCAACCATCTCCCGCACTTCCTAAAAAAACAGAAAATTGTGTTAATACAAGAAAATCTTTTTCTTATATATATATTTTTTTAGAAGAATCAGAAATATTATCTTAAATTTTATATTGAGCCTGTAAAGTGATATTCAATGAACTATGCACTAGTCTTTGATTGCTTGCCTACGCACATGTACCAAAATGGATCAATCAAAGGATTAAAAAGACAAGCATGTCTAAGGAAAAATGCAAAAATGCATTCCACAAATATTTCCAAAAGAAATAACTTTAATAATTTGTAGTGCCCTAGGGGAAAGATGTTGTGAATGTGTAACTAAATTTTGTACAATTGATTATCAATGTGTATGAGTTTGAAGGGATAAAAGCTTTGAGTTTTCCTGACATTGAGAAATGTATGCTTTTTTCATATCTGGTTAAGTAAACTGCTTTTTGCAACCAAAAGGAATACTAGTCTGAAAAATGTTTTTACATTTGTGTAGGTGCTGAAATGTACAGTACTGTACCAACATGCTTCAATATATTTATGAATATTGTTGAAAATCTTTTACAACCTTTTTGACTACAAACATACATGATTTATCATCCTAAAACCTGGCTTGAGCAATATCTGAAAGATAGCAGATACATGTGGATACGCACAATCAATAATCTACAATATCAGACCAACTGATCACTTTTGCTAAAGATTTTCTATAAATAGGGATTGATTTCAGTTACACCATTCTGATGTCATCGTTATGACCTTCGGAGGTATTGAATTTTGGCACTATAATCAATTTGGAAATATTGAAAGACTCTGATGTGAAAATCTTACTCCAAAACTGATCTGTGCTGCAACATAACATTATGCTGGATTCATACCAACTTAAAGTAAATGCTCTGGCCTGACACTGCTTTAAAATGTATTTTATTTATGAAAAAATACCTATACATTTTTTAAGTTTCCATAAGATAAGTTTGCAACTGATTCAAGAGTAAATATAAAAGGTTACATATTGCTAAGGAATGTGTTCTTCTCCATTAGAGAGAAAAAAAAATCAGTACGATGCAAGACTTACACTCGAAAGTATGCCAATCCTGTAAATCCTGATTGTCACTGATGACATTTGTGTCAAGTGGTGTGCAAATTAGGCTTTGCTGTTTCAAGCCTGGAGAATTTGATGGAGGTTAATGTTGAAGCTTTAAACGTCTTTAAGCACAGTCAGGGGAAAAAAGGTCTGTTAACGAGGAAAAATGTAAAATGTCAGTGCTTATATAATGAGAGGTGCATGACATGCCTTTTTTGCCTCCTCACCTTTACCTGAGAGGAATCAGTGACTTCAGTAAGGATTAAAATTAGAGGGAGGAAATGGGGAATCAGAGGAGAGAGGCCAAAGACTGAAAAAGTGAAACAGAAATGGGAAGTGTTGTACTTTTAGATGACTGCCTGGTTTTATTTAAAAAGTTTAAAGCATTGACTGTTCTGAAAAGTGGATCTACGTAGTATGTGTATTCTTTAGAAGTGGTATGCATGGTGCCCTTTGCCGTCTCACCAGGGATACAGAGGCTCCATACACTTGGACCAATGATTACCGCTGGCAGTGAAAAAGCGTGAAGAGTTTGGCATTTATGATGATATGCGAACAATTAATGATTTTTTATTAAAAAGTACAATTATGAAAAAGACCATACGATATAAAAGAGATGGCTTCCAACTCACCTCAGGGACATTTTTCTTGAACTCACGGCTCAGCTCCAGCACGTGCTTTTGGGAGTGCTCGCTCTCTTCCTGTCGCCCAGCCAGTTGTGCCGCCACTGAATTTAGCTCCCTCTACAGAGACAGAGAAATAAACAGGGGGGAGGAGGGGGGGTGCACATTAGAGAGCACTGCCAACAGTTATAAACACAGCTTAGTGCGTACATAAATAAATATACACTGCTGAATATTAACAGTGTAATCCTTCATGATCTGATAGAAAGCAACTGCTTACCATAAGACCCAGGCCCATAAATAATTAAACCAAAATAAATCCAATGCCTACAGTTGCAGAAGGCCTTTTAGATAATCAGTATCAGAAGTAATCAATATCTCTGCAACAGCCATGGGACTATAACGGAGAGCGAGAGACAGAGAGAGCGAGAGAGAGAGAGATGGGGGTGGGGAAGGGGGGCGTAGCTACCTCACATATTGATCTTGTGTCGATACAATCGGAATCATACGGTGCCACCCAAACATATATTCAAGCATAATGTATGCACAGTAGATTACATACAGTAGTAATCAAACAACACTCCCTTTCCCTCTACACTGTCCGAACTCCAACTCTGCTCATCTAATTGAACTTTATGGAGACAATCCCTTATGGCATCCTCCAAATCAAGCAGCCATGATCAATCATCCAATTTCTCCATCTGTTCTCTGCAAGCCAGCAGACCACTTTGTGCTCGCTCTCTCTCTCTCTCTCTCTCTTCATACTGTCAAAGGTCTTTTTGCTCGACCACTGGTGAAAAATCAGAAAAAAAATGACTTAAAAAGGAAGAGGGAAGCATTTCAATTACTCTATCAAAATCATACATGACATGGAAAATTAAAATTCACTAGGTTTTAATTAATCTGCAGTCTTACTTAAAAGCAATTTAGAAAATTATCTAAGGGGAGAAAAATCCTGAGGACAAAAATGGATAATAGCTCTAGATTTGAAATAATGTGCTTAAGGACAAAAAAAAAAAATCCAATTCATGCCACACTTCATTAAATTAGGTTTTGTTATTAACATTAAAGAGGGACGATTCTTGTCCATTTTGGACAACATTTGAATTAATTTTATTTTTTTTTGTGAATGAATTAGTCTTGTGTTACTTTATTTATTCTAAAAGGTCTTCCTTATTATTAATTAATAATAAGTAACCGATATCATATCCAGTAACCGTATTGTCTTGGTCAGGTTGTGATGGGTCTAAAACAAATACACTGTGAATAGAACACCAGTCCATCACAGGACACCATACATACTATTCCGCATACTTCCAGAATGCTACAGTATATAATCCACTGGTTTTACACAAAGAAAATGAGACTCCAAATGTAACAAAGAAAATTATTAAATGAATAAATACTATTGACAGCTTGGTCATAAATATGTGATGCATATGATTTAAAATGATTAATGCAAAAACACTGGTGTGTACACCACATACTGTACAAGATTTGACTAAATTCAGTAATAACAGTTTTTACATGACAAATACTTTTTGGCAGTAACATTGCTAAACATTTTTTGGAAAGAATCCAAATGAAGAGACGATCAAACTGATCAACTAAAAACAACTAATGACTGAAAACAGACTAAATAAAAAACTAAATATGCAAGGATGTAGATGGGGAAATAATCATCTCAAACATACAGTCATACCTCAGCATACGATGCAATTTCAGCAGACGAGCGTACTAATCGAGCTGAACTTAATGCTAGAAGTTGGGCGTGCACTTCAAAACTCGTTTGTCTCAGTGGAAAGCCAAACAAAGTGAGCAGCACCGCGTGTCTCAAGAATGGTAGCAAGAAACAAAGGGAGCCACTTTCAGTTCTGTTTGTAAAGTGAGGTTTCATGTCTATTTATTTCATATTTTATGTCATTTACATGTCTTTTATTTAAATGATTATACCATTATAGTGTAATTTTGGTAATATTGTGGATGGCTGGGACGAATTATCTGCATTTGCATTACGAAATTTCACCTGGATTATATTCTGATGCCGAGGTTGCACTGTATATATTACAGTGTTTTTATATTTTTATCTTACACCAGAGAAATTTGCCAACAACAAAAAGATTATTAATTATGAGTTGCCAGTGAAATCCATGTTGCAGAATGTTCACAAAGTTGTTCCTGTTATGAATTACAACGCTTTCACAAAACATGTCACTCCATATGCTGTTAACTAATTTGTTAATTTAATGTCACAAAAAAAAAATAGTTTGTCATATGTTCACAGTATAAACACACCAAAAAGACCTCTGCAGAATAAACTACTGTTTTCTATACTTTGTTGCTTTGTTGTAAGTGTCAGGCCCATCTATGCATGTAAACTTTTCCCAGTAAGACAAGTCAAACACACACACATGCACACAGACACGCAAGCACACAGACACACACACACACACACAGTCAAAGCATAACACTCCCTCTTCCCTGTTGGGCTGAAATCCTCATGAATGCTAATCAATGACTGCTCACAGTCCAAATATCTTCAAGCAATTTCAGTTCTTCAATCATGTTTGCAGTAATCATTTGATTTCATTGGATTTGTTTCGGCACAAAAACCTTCTCGCTCCAATGTAAATGCAACATTTACTTCTCTAAAGATCCACCCACACCTCTATACAGCCACACCGAACACAGACAATATGTTAGCTTGAATGTACTGAAATGAAGCCGTGAGAAAGCAGACAACTTAAATGTTTTTCAAGGTTTGTAAAAAGGCAATCAGGAGCTGCATTTTCACTACATGGCAGGCAAGCAGGCAGGTCAATAGCAAGGCCCTGTCATTAAGCCTGTGCCAGTCAAACATCCGGTGGTAATTGATGAAGCTCCCCCTGCAAAGCACCATGGGGGAAGGAGGAGCCACTTGAGAGGCGAAGGCTAGCACAATCCACTGAGGCCAGCGTGTGTCATCCTGTCTGACAGACGGCGTAATATGGGGAACTGACTGGAAGAGGTATTTACACTCTAGCATGACAGACCACCTTCGCAGAGCAACCACTCCAAATATGCAAATGAGGAGACGAATGAACAAAACACCACTGGGGTTGAGATGTCGAGTGATGCACAACACTGAACAGATAGCACATGATAACGCTAGCAGTGAATAAGATTTATGCCCTTGAAGAAACACAAATAGAAGTCATGTCTGATTTCTGATTTATCTTTGATACCATGTAGGTTCAAATAATACATTCAATATGGAAAATAAATCATGCCGAGTTAAAATAACCTTCAGGTATACTATAGTGCCGGATAATCTTTAATATTGATGGCCCCTAAATATGCAGCATTAAAAGCTGATGACAGCACAGAACTGGGGATGTTGACATCTAGAAAAGCAGATCTAGTTCTACCCCGTGAACAGGGGCAGTCACACCAGCACAAATAAATGGAGACATGGGGGGTGGGGGGGGGAGTGGGTGGCAGAAACAAAAAAGGAAAAATGTAGATGGAGGTATTATTTTGGTATCCCATCTAATTGCAATCATAGGCAGATGTCTGAAAGTGTGACAGCATCAGCAGAATTACTGCTGAGAGAACAGAATCTTTGTCTAAAAATAATCAGACATTCGGGGCTCTGCTGTTTGTTATAATGGTAATCGATGCTGGAGGCTTTGAATTCCATCAATTTATAGATCCACTCTGTTCTGCCTAGTGACTGCACTGCCTCCAAACCCCTGATGCACGCACACACGCGCGCACACACACACACACACACACACACACACACACACACACACACACACACAGAATACAAATTCACACAACCAGGGTCGTCTGCATCCATGCAAAGTCAGGTCCATAAGTATTTGGACAGCAACGCAGTTTTGTAAATTCTGCCACCACAATGGATTTACAACGAAGAACTAAAATCAAGATAATCCATGATGTGTACACTTTCACCTTTAATTCACATCAAAAATATTGAATTGACTTTTTAGGAATATCTTCTTTATTTCTATTATTAGTGCCGATATTTCACAGACTCAAAAGTAATTGGCCAAACTAACAAACATCAGGATTAGTTTTGATAATTGGTTACAAAGATTTTGCAGTTAATGACCACTGGAAGTCTCAATCCCATGGAAATCACCAAATGCTTTTCTGGGCATTTAATGTAGTCACCCTCAGTTGCTGCTTTTTCATGTGACTTTGGGCCTTCAGTTTTCAGTAAGTGAAAAACATGCTCTATTGGGTTGAAAAGTCAGGTGACTGACTCGGCCATTTAAGAACATGACATTTCTTTGCCTTGGGTTGGTTTTGTGGTACATTTTGGATCATTATCCGTCTGTACAGTGAAGCGCTGTCCTATGTTTTGCAGGATTTTACTGAATCCGGAGCTCAATCCACTTTAGATTTCATATAATAATGAACCTGAATAAAGAAACAAGCAGTAACACAACTAAACACAGGCTGCGGCGAAATGGAGCAGAGTGACTTACAGTATGTGTGATGAAGTGTACTTGCCTTTTATACATTCCTTATTCCTGCCATTTGTGTGTATGGTAAGACTGTTTTGAGCCATTTGAGATTAGCTCCACAGATGCAACATTCAAGAAAGAGATCAATCAATAAATCAAAGCAACACAATCAATACAAAACCCGACTGACACAGACTAGTCTGGCCCGCATGTTATTACGGGCATCGCCCCACCCCCATCCTGGTCTTTTAGCCCTGCCTACAAAACACACACTCACGCACACACAATTTTGGGGGGATAGGTTCACGAGTGGTCACGGAAATATCTTTGTGCAGGTTTGTGCAACAAAACAGGCAAGAAGTCTCAGTTTGACCATATAAACATCATTATTGTATATTGTGGAACACTGTGATAAACTGAGGCGTTAAATATCAGTCTACCCCACAGTTATCTGCCTTATATCTTCTGCGCTGCAGAGAAAAACTAAAAAAAAAAAAAAACTTTAACAAAAACAATGGTGAGCAAAAGTACATTTAAAAATACTCTTTACATTTATAACTCTACTGCAATAAAAAAAAGAGTGGGTGGTACATAGCAAAGAATTAGACAGTTCTCGCAAACGCACAATTACCTGTTAAACAAAACGCACTGAAGGGTGCACATAATACGCTAATAGTGCTATGGTGTGTAGATTTAGCAGGTACTGCCTCTGAAAATCTCATTTTGACACCCTTTCTAAAGCTGCCGGCAAAGCCTGGGAAATGATCCCGAATAATTAATCCCCAGTCAGTCAGGCAGCTCTTCACAGACAGCACAGAGGATCTTAAAGAGAAGGAGCAGCACATGAGCGTTACAATCATCGGCAGAGGTGTGACTAGCGTTGTCACGCATTAGCCATCATGCTGCACTTCTTTTAGGAGTTTTAGCGCCTCGTATACTGCAATCCATCAACACCCCATCTAAAACATGTAGTCCTCCGTTTCTTATGGTTTCATTAAGGAGTGTTTTGGAAACAGATGGAAAAAACACCCTTTTCTCCTGCCGCAGATGAGAACCAAGGCAAATTCACTACGAAAACTAAGATGGGTAAAACGCAATATCTCACCATAGTCAGACTTTTTTATTTATTTTTTTTTTACTCGTATAAGAATGAAACAGTTACAGTCAATACAAAAAACATGTATAAAAACAGGGAACATGTTGTATAGATGACAGCCGAGTGGCCAATTGAGAAACCTACAAAATCTGAATAGAAAAAGTAAAAAATCTAGCGTTAAATTTAGTAGAGCAGTTGGTAAAATTATTTAGCTGCACTTCCTTATACATAATTAAATATGACAGGATTAAGAACTGATTACTTTGGAAAAACGTATTAGTGATGTATGGCATTTATTAGTAACAAATAAATTGTAAATATTAACCTTTTTTATTATTTACCATTCATGGTGTTTAACAAATATACAGTAAAAAAAAAAAAAAAAGTAAATTTTTTTTTTAATTATTATTCTGCTCGACGATAATTTGCAGTTGATGACTCCTTACAGTTCTACCTGAAAATCAACCTGGCAGACTTTAGTAGACAGATGTTTACCTTAACAATCATGAAGAATCCAACTACAATGTGTCAAGTTCAGCCACCCAGCAGAATTTACCAGGAAACCCACAGAACAGAAAACCTTCCTTAATAATTTTAATGCTCTCCTACTCAACTCTGATAAAAAGAATGAGTGGAGTATTGAGACTCTGGTCATCAACAGCAGCAAAAGAATGAATTTGGAAGTGTGATGTACTACATAACTGCTGACATCCAGGGAATCCTTCAAAAACATCATGCTGCAAATGGATCATGTCTAAAACCAGTAGTAATAATGCAGTACTAATAGCACTTTGTGTAGTTTGTATAGTGTACACTGCCCTGTTTAGATGCTGTTTGCTATTTGAAATGAATAATCTTGTGTTCTGGTTGGTTGATACTGTAGACTTGTCCAGTCAATACCGTTTTGGCACTAAAGACATTTGAGTTTTGAAGCATTTGTTTTATCCAAGCTGTTAAGATTCTGCTTTACACTTCCAAATTCCTCCTGCTACTATTGTCAGCAGTATCAATAGAAACAAGTGAACCTCTGCTCTCCGGGCCTTACTACCAATGCCACTATGATTACCTAATGAAAAATAGAAAAAAAAAAACATTCCTTAATTTAGATCATGTAAAGTAATAATGAAGTTTTTTTCTCTGCCCATACTGCCTGGCCTCATACTGTATGTCCAAGACATTTGTCCCTTTCAGAGCCTCCTTGTTAGTAAAGAAGCTAGAACCAGTCCTATCACATTATTGTTCTTCTGTAGGGAACTCAAAGTTTTCTTTTTATCATGCCATTATATCTTTTATAGTGTTCGTTTCTTGACTGAATACATTTGTCTTCTGAAATCTGCCAGCTTCATTTTAAAACCTTTTTCCACACAATAGGCAGCTTTACCGACATTATTCTTTTTTTTTTTTTGGTCTTTTTGGGACTCAGCTGTTTTTGGAAACAGCTACAGGCCCTTTGTTAGCTGAAATTAATGATGTCCCGTGACACAAATCTGACCAATAAATAAAAGCAAATAATTTTTTTGTATGGTCCCCTCCACATACACTCAGTGTCAACTGAAATGGATACACTGAACATTAGACTCTTCACATGGCCTCAATGCATCAAGTCCAAACAAAATCAAACAAATTTTACTGTACAGTTATTTTCAGACTCAAACTGCAGTTAATTTATTACAAAAATGTAAATGTGACTACTCGCTACTTCCTAGCTGGTGTAGGACTTATATTAAAACTTATTTTATGGCAAACCTTTGTTTGATTTGAATATATCATAAATTACTGTCAAACATTTCATATGAATGTCATGGCTATCAAAATCTAGTGCTACTTTCACCTTCTGCATTGACACTTAGCCCTTCTAATCCCTTTTCATTCTTGCCTAGTTATTGATTGCTGATTTCTTGGCTAAAGGTAAAACAACAGTTTGAACCCACAGTTGGAGGATAAGGAACAAAACGGCCAAGAACAGTATTTCAGTTTGCCACAATGAGTCCAACCACACATAGCTAAAAAAAAAAAATTAATAAATGTCTTCACAAAATTTATTACAGCGTAAATATAACCAGCGCAAGGAGAAGTTTATAAATTGGGGCCACTGACATGACAATCCATAACAAACAGCACCAAATCAAGAGCTTACCTCTGCAAAGGTGCAACTGCGATGTTGACGTTGGCCCAGTTTTTACACGGCCATCGACGAGGGGGATAAAAAATAAAAAAAAAACCCTGAGCGATGGATAACACTGATAAACTGCCATTGTTTATTCTCTCTTAAGAAATATCAGTGTGTTCTCAGGTGTGCTCCTTTTTTCCTGTTGTTTACACGGTTTCCTTTTCCCTCCACAGCTCCCTTGCTGATTGCAAGAAGAGATCAAAGCTTGCTTGCCAGAAGAATGTGAATATTTCAGGTGATAGGAGAGAGCCAGGTTTCACACCACCTGTGTCATCCTGAACTGGGACCAGCCCCTCACATTCACAACCTGAGCTCCGGCAGGACCCTGGGGGCCCGGCGACGCAAACCTGGACCACCTGTCACACTTGGGCTGACATTTTTTCTTACTCATATGTGCCGAGGAGAATATGCGCACGTGTGCTGTAATATTACTCATCTGAGATAAAAATAAATTTATCTAGAGCAATGAGACTGGGAACGTAACCTACATTGAGGATGTACATTTCAAAATGGAGATGATGGACTCACTAGCAAGGTTACAGAACTCACAGAGGTACAGTTTGTGAAAATAATCATAGATTTGCTTTGCTGAACATCTTCAAACGCATGATATATGAAGGAGCTTGTTCATATGGAGTCATATGAAACCGGTTAATATTTCAAAATTCTAGTTCATACACCTTACTACAGAAAATATTGTCCATGCTGCATAAACGGTTGACAAAAAAAATTGCAAAATGGCCCATCCCGGGGTCTGATGCTGTAGCTGTGAGTGTGTGTGTGTGTGTGTGTGTGTGTGTGTGTGTGTGTGTAGGCACATAACCATTTGAGCAGCCATCTCCTATTCCACAGACAATAAAAAAGGTATCCAGAGTGTCCCTACCAATCTAAGCACTGCTATTCAACAGGTGTTCCCTATGGCTGGAGGAAAAGGAGCTTTGGAACAGAGACACTGGAGTAAAATGAAATAACGCAAGAGCCCTTGTGTATACCTGTTGTACACACCGTGTAAAGGAGGGGACCATGTCATCAGTTTCCCATGGCTGTACATTCATCTGCATCAGGCTGCTTGATACACATTAGCTGAATACATGCGAGGAAGCGCAATCTATTTGATGCTACAATGCACACATGTCCAAATTCCTTCCACCAGTGCTGGAGCTCCATGCTGCTAACTTCCATCTTCTATTATGAGCAGGCAGAGCAAAGTGGACAACACCCTCACTCTTCTCATAAATCACTCTTTAACCTAAACTAAACACCATACTGCGTACAGCGTTGTGCTGAATTGTACATTTATTTATATTTACTCCAGGATATTCAATTAATTATCACCGCCCCCTTAATGTTATACGCATATTTAAAAAAGGGGTAGAAAAGTCACGTTTTTGTTCCATCCTATATTCTGGCCTTTTTTTTTTTTCTTTCTTTTTTTTTAAAAATCATCAATAGTCGCTAGCGTGAGGATTCGGCTGTAATCAGCGGGTCAGACTGTTAGTGAGCTCTGTGTAAATGTCAGCTCACTCATTACCAAAGCAAACCAACATGGCCTGAGGAACCATGATAGATGGGTGACCTAAGGAGGGCCTCCACACTGATAACAAAGCTCCCTCTCCATCCTCCATATTAATCAATCCATTTATATCCCATGTATCAAAGGTGCTTGGATCGTCCTGTCACATGTGGGTGATCAGTCACTTGCAGGAAGACTTCATATTTGTGCTCCACGACTAACTGTTTGAATTAAGCAACCCTTTGTTCTGTGTGAAATCATTCCTATAATATCTAGCGTGTGATGTTTACACTATACCACCTAGCCTTCGTAATGAACCGAATCTGACCTTTAGAACAATAAGGAGATCATGATCCTTGATGATTTAATTCGGGTTTTTCTTCTTAACTGCCCGTAGCACTCATGCTGCAAGACAATTGGCAATCTGTATGTGGAGTACAACAATGTAAACTGTTGTAATCTGTTCAGTGTTCTCAGCAGAACAACACTGTAGAAGCTGCTTTCTGCTCAGCCGTAAAATCGTCAACGTATCGTGACATGAGCTGCCGCAGTCCAGCGACTCCCATCTGTACTATGCCATCTCAAAGGGAAAGAAGGAAAAAAAAAAAAAAAAGAAAGAAAGTGTACCAGCAGTGTGGCGGTGGCGGCAACAAGCTGTCTCCATACAGCTCAGTCATGCGCTTCTCTCCTGGGCTCAACGAAATATTTTGGATGGCAGAGTAGAAAAAGTAGGAAGTGCACTGGGAGAAAGTTTACATTGTGAATCCCACAGCCAGGGAGAGCACCCAAGTGGGGTTCTGTGAAGTGTGAAACCCAGTCATCATTACCAGTCCTCCAGACAACTAAATCCATCATTAGATCCGTTACACGCACAGATGAAAGAACAATACTAAAGCCAAATTGAGACAGCAACAATATGTTGAACACATACAAGAACGCACCATGACAGCACAGGAAGGAGCTCGAGTACGACCTGACAGGACAAGTGGAACTACAAATATGACTATGCATCACAACTGAGCTTGACCATCCACAGAGCTCTTGTTCTGCTCACATCCATCTACTTTCTCTCAGCTGTGCATAAAGGACATTACGGTTTGGCCCTATTTTGCTCCAGCTGAAGTGACAGCACCACTGCGAGAGATAACGAGGGGTCAGACGCTAAAAAAATAAATTAAATTCAAACTAAATCAGGAGGCTTTTAGCGGCGTTATCTGAGACTTTCCACAGATATCACGAGTTAATTGATCTGAAGCATCTCAGGAGCCGAAGTTCTCCTTCAGCCATGCTTTCCTTCTCGTGCAGACCTACCGAGGACCTAGATAAATCAAAGAAAGAATGTTCTCATAGGGTTCAGCTATCATATTGCCATGATATGAATCAATACACTCTGATCACTGAGCAGCTCTTTAGAAAATCCAAAGTGAGGCATGCGTGAGGATATTGGCCTCATTTTCTTTGCCGAGACAAAGAAAATCATCCAAAACAGTAAACATGCTGCAAAGAAAATTATTCTACAGTGCGATCCATTATTCATTTAAGATACATTTTTCATTTAGTAGAAGAGTGGAGGGGATGAGCAATGATGAATGCATTGCCCAGGATGCAATTTGTATGTAAAATAACAGAATATTAAAGAATATGTTTTAAGTGCAAATGTAGTTCACTGCCATTTAAGGGGTGAAAAAATACAGTGAATTAGGAAGAATAGAGCCTGTGGCAATGCATTCTAAAAATCACTTAGTGGTACTCAGAGAGGCTAAGTAATGGGGCACAATAAGAGGCGTTCCAGGACACGGCACTCAGTCTCTCCATCATCAGATGGCCATAATTCAGAGAACAGATTTTCATTGATATATCATTTGGCAGGCGCAGTAAGTAAACCAAATAACAGTGCATCAATGGAACCTCCTGAGGATCCTTTTCTTCTCTCTCTCTCACTCTTCTACACATTCTCTTTCACCCACTCCTTATGTTCTTCTCTCTTACTGTCAAACACACAGAGGCTTAAGGATAACACACATGCACACACACACACAAACCTCTGCACACACCAAGACTGATAATACTAAGAGGAACCTTTGTTTCTTTCTTTCTCTCACTTCCTTACACAGTCCTGTCTGTTAGACATCTTCTCTAGACACACTCCTTACCAACCTCACTCAGGTAACACCACTTCAGCTTAGAGCCCAAGCACAGACGATAGGAAAAGAAGTAAATACTTGAGCTATTCAAACTCAGTAGAGAGCAAAGGAACAGGCCTTAGAACAAGGCCGACTTAAAAAGTGACCTACAAAACCGAGACATGAACCAGCATTCCATTCAACATTAGTAAAAGTCTAAATGTACAGTATATTTTATGCAGGTACAGTAGGTCCACACTATGATTCTTTTCGCATCTACTCTTTACCACAAACCCTTGTTACGTGTTCAAATCTAAATAAAGGAATTGTTTAGACCTGATAAACTACAAAGTCATCCAAACAGATGTATAGTTCTTTAAAAGAGCAACATTGGCCTTTGTATTCCTTTAGAGAAAGTACATGAGGGCTGTAAAAAATCAAAAGCCACCTTTTTAAACTTACAAGCTTGCTCACTCTCTACGGCTTCATTTTGATCATATAAAACACAAGTGATGTCACACAGCATGCTCTGCAGAGCTTATCCAGCTGCCATGTATGCGACATGGTGAACAAAGCCCCAGGGCTAAATCTGCAGTTGTTAGCCTTTCTTGCATTTACATCATATTATTTGCTCAAATCACACAAACGTATCTGCAAAAACTATTGCAAGGCCTTATTTTTGCCCTCTTTTCTCTTCACCAACATTCCCTGACATTAAGCCATTAGCCCTGATGGCAAGACTGGAGTGTGGAACGGAAAGACAGGAGGGGTGGGTGGCAATATTTATCTTGGTCCTCAAGGGCTCGAGACGAACAGCGTCCTGTCGTCCCAGAGATGATAAAAATGTGTTTGGGACGATCAGAGATCCTCCCAGATGAAAGGCACTTTTGCAAGCGTATAGTGTGTGTGCTTGAGCAACTATTGCTTAGCAGATGAAAACTAAACTCTGCACTGATTTCATCAGAACATGTCTGTTCATGCTGTCACTATGGTCACTCACGATCACTGGCTGTACAAACACACCTGAAAACCCAAAGTCTGAAGTAAGGACACATGTTAATTGATGAAACATGTTTATATTTTATTTTATTCTCATGTTCTTATGATCGCATAAAGTTACTAAAGTTAGATCTGCATTTACTACTGTACATCCGAAAATGGCACTGTACACTTACCGAGTTTGGGTCAGTTTGCATTAATTTTCGGGATGGGTGAAACTGTTTTTCGAGGCTGTGACGGTTCTGGGACGATTAATCTCGTGTCCTGAGATCACAAACTATTTCCATAATAGAGTACGAGTTCATTTAAATACTGTTGCTGCCTTTATAATGATTATGATCCTGCTTGTCCAGGAGTCTTCGTTGCCTCTCTGAACTTCTGTGTGGAAATGAAACTTCACAAATGTGGGCAGAAGCAGGATTTTGGTACAAAAAACATGAACTGTCAATATTCAAAAGGTCCTTTACAAGTTCTGGGAACCAATATGACTGAGTGTTCACACATTTTTATTAAGTGGTTGGCTCAAAAACTGCAGACCATTATTACAGTGAAGGAGGTATGGAAGATAAGAGAAAGAACGAGAGCCAGAGAGCGGCTGTGTACAGGACCAGCTGGCGAGAGAAAACTTAACTCCTGGCAACCACTCAGTAGAACACTCCAAGCTTTAAGGGCAGCAGAGAGAAAATGCTCCCTCCTGAAGCAAAATAAAAAGACGGCCATGCACACTCGATGCCTTTCATCTTTAGTGAATAACCCAGCTTGAAGAAACCATTTCAAAGCAGTACTCGTTTACCTGCTCTCACACTCACTGTGGGGGAAAAAAAAGCAACGTAGACATATGACAATGAAGGAACTGCATTTTGCTCTACACATTCAACTTACCAATGTTATGAGAGTAAGAGGCCTCACTCATCAAAATATGATCATCTTGATATGTGGACCATTTTGGCTAATAATAATAATCATCATCATCACAATAATAATAAAGTTAGTGTCAACATCCTAAACTTACACGGAGATGCTATGCACATCTCTAAATCAGACTGAAAAAGGGATGCTGTACTTGTTCCTTCTAACTGTGTCCTGTTACTGAAACCCCACAAAAAAGTGCAACATGGAGAGAAACTGTAGGTAATAAAAATATAGTTAAACTATTCCAGTAAAATCCCAGACATTATGGCAGAGCGTTAGAGAGAGAGAGGATAGATTTATCCCTTCACAGCCTTTTGACACTAAATTAAACTGTTGGGTCCATTCCCTGTGCCAGCTAGTTATCTTTCCAGGCTAATTTAACACTATAATTTACGTTCCATATAAAATATGTCCCGATATGGCGCTGTCATGGCAGTACATCATTTTCAGCGAGTGCGCCGGTTTCAGCAAAAAGGACAGAATTAGATCATATTCATGATGCAATTAAACACTTCAGTGGGAATCAATGTAAAACTGATGAGCCCTGAAAACAATGCATATGGCTGAGAACATTAGAACACATTACCTTCCCCTGGATCCCCTCCACAGACGCAATTTAAACCCCTCCACTAACACTCTTGGCTGCCATCACCGCCGCCTCATAACACGCAGCCATAATAAATGAATTTTTCACAAAATTATTCAACTACTAAATTGCCCATGGTAACTGAATATCAGATGAAAGTGATGTGAATTATTAAGTAGAGATACTGTTTGTTCTCATCCAGAGTATAATCATCACCCAAATGGGGAAAGGAGAATAAGAAAGAGCGAGAGAGAAGTGCAATGGGAATGTTTTATAATAAATACTGCCATTGATGCAGACTCAAGGAGGAGCTGGTCTACAGCCTCGGGTGCCTGCTGAGATGATGGCATCGACCATTTCCCAACAGGAGGAAATGTGGGTTTTCTTGTGGTTTCAACTATGAGTAAATTACTCAGCTGAGCCGAGTTGTTTGTATGACCCATGCTTAACTAGCTTTTAACTGGTTCATAAAGCTCATGGCGTTTTTCTGTGCAAAATATAAGGAACAACGAATGGGTACACAAAATAAAATTGGGATGCATACTATTTGCATTCATTTTGGAAGACTTCTGAAGCTACCAAAATATTGCAATACTCTTTCGGTTAGCTGAAGAAGCTCTTTGAAAGTACAAGAAGAATTCAAGTCAAACCGGACCTGAAATGTCTCATGAAATCAAGAAAACCGAAGGATATTTACAGAAAACTTCATGCACGGTACAGTGATGAGAGTCTCAGCCACAGTAAAACATTTCAACAAGCAGTATAATGAAGGCTGTACTTTGTGATACGGAAAAGGGTGCTTTCTAGAAGTTCCTCATTTACTGTACTGTAAATGAGATGAATTGCAAACTAGAATTTACTTTACCCCAGTGCGGTAACAGAATGTACCCAAACTGATCATATCAGTTTCCTAAATGTCACTCAGTTTTCTTCACTCTGATAACATTAAGCACATTACACTGCGCAAAACATCATTATATCTGATCTCAACTTTTCCTGAAAATCTGACATACACACATGGACAAAATTGTTGGTACCCTTCGGTCAATGAAAGAAAAACTCACAATGGTCACAGAAAAAACTTTAATCTGACAAAAGTAATAATAAATAAGAATTCTATGAATGTTAACCAATGAAAGTCAGACATTGCTTTTCAACCATGCTTCAACGGCATTATAAAAAAAATGAACTCATGGAACAGGCCTGGACAAAAATAATGGTACCCCTAACTTAATAGTTTGTTGCCTCAAAAGGTTGTGCAATCACTGCAATCAAACGATTCCTATAACTGTCAATGAGACTTCTGCACCTCTCTGCAGGTATTTTGGCCCACTCCTCATGAGCAAGCTGCTCCAGTTGTTTCCGGTTTGAAGGGTGCCTTTTCCAGACAGCATGTTTCAGCTCCTTCCAAAGATGCTCAATAGGATTGAGGTCAGGGCTCCTAGAAGGCCACTTTAGAATAGTCCAATGTTTTCCTCTTAGCCATTCTTGGGTGTTTTTAGCTGTGTGTTTTGGGTCATTGTCCTGTTGCAAGACCCATGACCTGCGACTGAGACCCAGCTTTCTGACACTGGCCAGCACATTTCTCTCTAGAATCCCTTGATAGTCTTGAGATTTCATTGTACCCTGTACAGATTCAAGACACCCTGTGCCAGATGCAGCAAAGCAGCCCCAGAACATAACAGAGCCTCCTCCATGTTTCACAGTAGGGACAGAGTTCTTTTCTTGATATGCTTCATTTTTCCGTCTGTGAACATAGAGCTGATGTGCCTCGGCAAAAAGTTCCATTTTTGTCTCATCTGTCCATAGCAGAAGCTTTGTGGCTTGTCAACATTCAATTCAATTCAATTTTATTTATATAGCGCTTTTAACAATTGACATTGTCGCAAAGCAGCTTTACACAATAAAAAGAAGTAAGTTTTTATGCAATGTGTATGAATCAAAATGATAAGATTGTCCCTGATGAGCAAGCCGAGGGCGACGGTGGCAAGGAAAAACTCCCTGAGATGGTAATAGGAAGAAACCTTGAGAGGAACCAGACTCAACAGGGAACCCATCCTCATCTGGGTGATAACGGATAGCAGAGAATGATCAGCATAATAATGTGTACTGGAAGTTCAGTGTAACAGGAGATGTGTTAAAATTTAAATTAAAAGGAGTCCAGTTTGTTCCCGGAGGCTCAGGTAGACTGTAGGAGATTCCAAACATGTAGTTTGGCATATTCCAGTCTGGCTTTTTTATTATTTGTTTTCAACAATGGTGTCCTCCTTGGTCGTCTCCCATGTAGTCCACTTTGGCTCAAACAACGACGGATGGTGCGATCCGACACTGATGTTCCTTGAGCATGAAGTTGACCTTGGATCTCTTTAGAAGTCTTTCTGGGCTCTTTTGTTACCATTCGGATTATCCGTCTCTTTGATTTATCATGAATTTTCCTCGTGCGGCCACGTCCAGGGAGGTTGGCTACAGTCCCATGGATCTTAAATTTCTGAATAATCTCCTGAGACAACTCTTTCCTTCGCTCCCTCTGGTCCATGTTAAGTGTGGTACATACCATGTCACCAAACAACACAGTGACTACCTGGAGCCCTATACTGTATATAGGCCCACTGACTCATTACAAGATTGTAGACACCTGTGATGCTAATTAGTGGACACACCTTGAATTAACATGTCCCTTTGGTCACATTATTTTCAGTATTTTCAAGGGGTACCATCATTTTTGTCTAGGCCTGTTCCATGAGTTTTTTTTTTTTTTTATAATTCTGTTGAAGCATGGTTGAAAAGCAATGTCTGACTTTCATTGGTTAACATTCATAGAATGTTTTTAAATTATTACTTTTGTCAGATTAAAGTTATTTATGTGACCACTGTGAGTTTTTCCTTCATTGACCGAAGGGTACCAACAATTTTGTCCACGTGTGTATAATCCGAGACATCATTTGCAAAAAATTGGGGACACATGGTTATCTCTTTAGAGGTATATTAAGAGCATAACACAGGACCATACAACAGGAGTGGTAGTGGTGATGAAAAGATATTTGTCATTTTTTTTTACTGTTTTTTTTTTTTTTGTTAGTATTGGTTTGTATATTTTATTCTTTTTTTGTACTGTACTGTAAGTAGTTCCTGGGAGGCCAGCATGTCAGACATGAAGCAAGAAGTCCAATCCTGGATTGGCATACTGAGAAAACATTCTACCTTGATGGCATGGAAGCACTAGTGAAACGCTGGGATAAGTGCATTACTGTAGCAGGAGATTATATTAAGAAATAAGGGTATTTTCTACTGTTATTCCGGACATCTCTCCTTCACAACACACTTTGGTGTGAATTTTCCCTAAAACGATTTTCTCTAGGAGATTCATTTATGCACACTTGTTTTAAGACTTTGCCACAGCATCTCAAATGGGGTTGAGATCTGGACTTTCCCATCCTCAACTGGATCAACTTTTAACCCAGATTCAACTTATAAAATGATGGACTTCTGGTTTAAAGCGGAATTCCACACTGCCTGAATGATTGCAAATTTTCCAGGTTCCAGCATTGCATAATAGACCCAGATCATCACTTCCACCCCTATGATTGAGAGGTTGAAATAAGGTGTTTTTGATGATGCATTTTGTTTTGGTTTTCAGCAAATATGGTGCAAGATCTTGGACGCCATCCATCTTGGTTTCATCAGTCCAAAAAATATTGTTCCGGAACTTGTTTTTCTTTTTCAGATTCAATTTCACAGATCTAAATTGTGCCGTCATATACCTTTCGTAGAGGGTGGGGTTTTTTCCAACAACCCTTTCACAAAAGCCACACTTATTCGGTGCTTTTCTGATGGTGCTGTCATGAGCATAAATATGTAATGTGTTTACAGAGGCCTGTAGGTCACATGATGTAGCTCCTGTGTTTGTCTTCATATCACGGACCATAAACTGAATTTAGATGAGATGCTCACTCCAACAATGACTGTGTTGGAGGCTGTACATTTGTAAACAATAATTTATCGTTGAATGTAAATATCGAATTGAGAGCAACAGCATCTCTGAGGTTACAGCTGATATTCTTTGTTTCCGGCATGACAACAAACTGACAAAATTCATGTTTTTATAGGGGCTACCGTACTTGATAATTATCAAATCATGACATCACTGTTAATTGCTCTAAATATTTGTGGAAGTAGGAAAGGTATATTATTTTTCCCACCTGGTTTTGGATTGTTGGTCAACTTTTTTGGGGAAAAAATATACTGAAATCTGTTTTTTGACAGATTATTAGTTTATTAATAGGTTTTATTAGAAATTGCCTCTAAGAAGTTTTACCTCGTGAAAATTCTCCAGCTTGTGAAAAACAAATACACACCACAGGCACACAAAGATTCCATCAATAAATGTTACATAAATGTCATCTAGGAAAAAACATCTCGTCTGATTATACGATTACCTTTGTTAAATTAAAACATGCTTTTAAATAAATCCAATTACTATTAGATTTACATTATAGTGATCATCCACCATACAACTCCCTGTGCATGAGTTACTGTAGAAATTATCATATTCATATAAAATCTATTGCTTACATAACACACATAAATACTGTCAGAGCTATTCTGTTCTAGAAGATTTATCCAAAACTCAACAGCACTGTGCTACAAATAACATTTATAAAAAGTTGTATCTAGTAAAAGACCACAAAGTGTCTATATCCCGTATAATCTATCAAACCATATGCAGCACTATAGACAATAAATAGCAAATAAGCACACCTAGTGTGCAACTAAAGTGCTACAAGTCAAAAAGGGTACATTTTAAAAGTGTTTTGGGGGAAGGACGTGCAATTGGACCATTTAGAATAATAATTTCTTCCAATGTGAGTTTCTCTTGACTCGTCTGTTGAAATAGTAATTACACTTAATGATGCTTTAAACTGTCCGTCAGAGAGAAGGTGAGAGGAGGGGTCACTGTAAAGTGCTCCAGGGCCACAGTATGTCAGGACAAATGCGAGAGGTTGTACTGCAGCGGTGGCCAGTCTATCACACAAACATTTTTCCAGAAATAAGAGTCATGGGACACAAGGTGCACACACGCATACACACACACACATACACACACACACATACATACATACACACACATACACACACACACATACATACACACACACATACATACACACACATACATACATACATACACACACATACATACATACATACACACACATACATACATACATACATACACACACATACACACACACATACATACATACACACACATACATACACATACAGACACACACATACAGACACACACATACAGACACACACACACACATACAGACACACACACATACAGACACACACACACACACACACACACACACACACACACACACACACACACACACACACACACACACACACACACACACACACACACATACACACACACTCCATTATTTCAAGATTCTCAGCATACCACAAGAGAGAGGATAATTGAGATACAAGGGCACAAAGAAATGAAATGACACAGAGAGGATAAATGACCTATCAAAATGGAGACAGTACATTTGCACTAACTACTGACAACTCATTTTTATAAAAGGTATACGTTCAAATATATACAAAGATCACAGTATTGTTTTATCTGATTAGAATATATTAGCACTATGACTACTACTACTACTATTACTATTAATAATACTAACACCAATTTATTACTATTATGTTCCAAATTCTGCCTCAAAATCTGTTTAAAAACAATGTCCTCAAAATCTTGTTCACACTGCATATTAATGTCGTTCATCAAAGATTTTTTACCCATGACAAAATGTTTAAGTGATGATTTTACTTCCTAGCCAAAACCGTGTTCTGGCTTATGTTTGTTTTATATTTGCAATGTGTATAATTAAAGTTATGGCTGCTCAATGCCGTGACAGAACGCATGACCTCCCAACGATGCGGCAGGAAAGTTGAGAGAGTCTTGAGTACTCTAGAGTAGCCTTCGATGCAGTCTGCATCACATTGCCGAAACTCATGAACAAACACAATTTCTGTTGCGGTGGAGATTTTACAGGCAAGCCTGGTGGATCCTAAACCTGGGGAAAGAAAGTGAATCCAGTTCCAGATGCTCTGGCTCACTGTCCCATGGATGAAAAGTTTCATCCTCCAAGGCGGCTAAAGGTTTTGAGATCTAATTACACTGGAATTGTGGACTAAAAGAAACACTGTACACGTGTCCAAATTCACTCAATCAAGATTTTAAAATTGGGAGAAGCCCCATGTTTGGCAAAGCTTGTGTACACCCAAGAGAGTGTGTATAGATGCTCAAACACCTCAAAAGGACATAATGCTAATGCTAATGCAAGTGAAAGTAAATGGGAACTTGGTAGCAAGTCAAAGTTTTCCCTTTATCCCAGAAAATAATACAGTAGAGCAATACTGAAGCACATACTAAGGGTTAGTTCGGTTTCGCTACAGCCTGTTGACAGACTCACTTCTAGGATTTTTTTGCTGCCAAACTGAAGAAAAATAAAATAAATCACTCACAAAACTGCTACTGTTGTTCAAAGGACCATCACTGTTGGTTCCACACTTGGTCATGTCAATACTGATGGATTACAGAAGTTTAATAAAGGTGTTGGGGCTTGAAGAAGAAGCAGAAGAAGAAGAACTGCGGGTAGAGATGGATAATGATAAAAATAGTGAGGTTTATTCAAAGCTTACTGAATGAAGATATACTGTATTAAAGTGTACAGCCTAGCCTATGACAAATACCAGGAAAACAATAATAACAAATGGAGACATAACAAGGGTGTCAATATTTATGAAGCAGACAGAGATGAGCAGCACGACTGCAAAGGCCTAGGGTGTTATCACTAGCATGATTAAGTGCTACAGATACAATGAAAATAAACAAAAATGACATTGTCCACAACATACTATATAATGATCAGTATTAGGCAATAAATAAGAAAAATTCTTGTATTCTTAAATATGACCAATACAAATCATCTTATACTAGCCTTATTCACAGTGTGATGTGAAAAAAAAGTGAAATAAGAAAGGTAACAGGAAATTTCAGCTAAAAATAATTTATGTTAAGGAGCACGGTGTGGAAGCTTCAGAAGTAGCACCTCAACATATATAACCTGTTTGTGAAACCATGCAGCAGCAGCTTGTGCATTCACGTGGCAGTGTCTCTGTCTCATCAGTTTTGCCGAGCCTCCTGATCCCCCTTAACTTTGTCTAATTTAATAAACTCAATTCTGATCAGCTGCCACAGAGAAACAGCACTCTCGCAGAGGACTAAATGCTGTTTAATTTGCCATTTAAATTGTGCCTGCTTTTGCACAGCTAAGAGCAAGAGGCATGGGAATCAAGAGACCTACTGCTGCTGATCTGAGAACAGTCATCCTTTCCTGTTTACAGGACTCGATGTAGGACTGGGAGTACAGAAGCTGTCTGTACAACAGCAATTCAATGTAATTCCACCTGAAAGATGAGATGAATCAAGCGCTCAGTGTGTGGTACTGTATTAATTCAACAAGAGAGAAAGTGAGTTTACAGAAAGCAAATAATACTGTGTGAACATGATTATGGGATTGGAGTGCTACTGGAGAAGACGTTTAAATAAGATCACAGTTTGCACAGAGAATGATACACAAGGTGGGGAAATTGTAGAACATAGTATGGCACTGAGACAAAAAAAATATCTAACAAATTTGAAACAAATTCTTCTAACGAGAGGTGATGTCCAATGTATATTTACAAACTGATCATCTGCTACAGAGAAATTCTATGAAAAAAAGAGAACACGAAGCCCACCAAGCTCAATTTTACGCAACACAATCACATAGAAGGTGGATACGCACACCCGCTCTATCTCCACTGCTTTTGCATACAAACACACACATGGACACATGCACAGACACTGAATGGCATATGCCTTGATTTAAAGGTCATTAGGTTTTAATTGCATTGCTAATTCCCTTTGGGAAAGCAACCCAATGCATTGGGGTGTGGGGGTGTATAGGGTGCTAATCCAGAGAAAGGGAAAATGGGGGTGGGGATCTCATTGAATCACTATGCACCAGTCATTCAAGAAGAACTGCCCAGAGAAAGAACTACATACGATTTGATTTAACAGGCTCAAATTGTGCCAAGGCCTTGGTGCCATTATAATGCCACTACTTTCTCACCAACTACCAAGTCTGTTTTGTCGGCTCTTTAGGCTGCCAGAGACAACAATTGCAGATTAGTGAAGCCCTTTTCCTGTTTCAACAGAGGTTAATAAAAAGTGACAGGGCTAAGTCCACTCTGATTAAGTATGCTGAGAGATATTAAAGCAGTTTGTTACATCAGATCATTTCTGGATTAAACAGCATGCAATTCTTTTCATTATTTTAATTTTCCATTAACACCATGCACACACAGTACTAGATTTGGAAGTACAATCGTCAGAAAAAAAGACAATATTATAACAAGCACATATTTCTCTCCTCCTTCCATTTCAGGTCTCCATTGGTCTGACAAACCAAGCTATGAAATGACAGGGTCACAATGGAATCCGATCTTTATTAGTCTGCTGTATCAGTAAACACGAGCGTTGGTCCTTACTGAACAAAATCAGAAACAATACTTTTCAAAGGAGTACAATAGAAAATATTTATTGCTTATTATTTATGCCAATTCCAATGTACCACTATACAGTGATGGAAGGAAGTTCAATAAGCCTCTTCTGAAACTGAACACAAACTCAGTCAGACGTGAGACTGCTTAAACTAAATCTACGCCACCAATTTTCTTTTTGAAAACCAACTTTGACCGAACCAACTTCTGGACCGAACTTTGTCCAGAAAACAAAAAGGTAATTCACTAATTCTTTTTCTACTTCACTCATTAGCTTATATTTAGATATTTTTGGTGCTTTTTTTATTTTAGAATTTAAAAGATATAATATATATATACATACTTGTAAATAGCACATCTTTTTTATGTCATTAGGCTCATAAATCAGTTTGGTTTAGATATGTGAACATTACAGCTAAGGTAGGTTCTGAACTGCAGAACAGAAAGAAGTGAAGAAACTGGGTAACCAGGACTCACCCACCACCCACTAACAAACAACTATGTATTAACGCACCACCCTTTTACTGACTGTTGATTTATTAGACTGTCTGTTATCTCTCAGAGTCAGACAGAAACATTAACTTTTTTTCCAGCATGTTTGCATCTACTTTCTCTAGATGTAGAGTTAATCCTGCTTTCCACAAGAGAAAGAGTATTTGACTTCAATTAGAGCCTCTCCTGGGGTATTCACCCCTGTCCCATTACCTACCATAAATCCAAATGCTTTACGATAAGGTGCATAAAATGAGTCATCCATCTGGACAGTAAATAAGACGCTGTCAGTGGCATGACGCCAAGCCCAGATCGTAGCACTTCCTCTCTGGATGTACTCTCACCAGGCTCCATGTCTATCTGCACAAAGCTAAAAGGCTTACGAGAAAAAAATTAATAAAAAAATGGAGCGCACACTACATTCCCCTAGAAGCTCTTCGTACGTCTGTATAAAGTACACGCAGCAGGCCTACTCAAATATGAAATCACTCCTCATCTTAAGCTGTCTAACAGAGGCCTGCAAATTTTGTGCTAATATAGACTGCTGTTTGGAGCTCCCCATGATTCCCTCTATTGTGACTGGAACCACAGCCTCAAGAGAACTAGCACTAGGACAGGATGCACATGATGCTACCACCAGCATGTTTTACTACTTGGTTTCGTGCAAACATATCTTTTAAAATTATGCCTAAATATGTGTAGCTTGATCTCAACACATTTTGCCACATGGATTAAAGGACTTTGTTTATGTAATTTAGTCGCGACATGATGAGATGTCGACGCTGCAACATTCAGGGTGCAACCAGTCCTCTCCAGATATTCTTGCAGTTCCTTTGATGTTTGATCTTAATTCAGAGTTAACCACACTGACTTCACTGATGAAAGGTGTATGATAATTGCTTTTTCACACAAGTTTGAACGTGACTAGCTCTGAGTGCAGTCACATGCCCCATTATAAAAGGGTGTGCACACTTACGCACTCATGTTATTATAACCACCACCACCAAAAAAAAAAAAAAGTTTTTCACTTAAATTTTGTTAGCTGTTATATCACATCAAAGGTGGAAAAAATCTGACATGATGTATCTCAGTTTCTTTTTCTGCAAAAAAAATCTGCTACTTTTTCATATCCACTGTAAATATTATTTCATTAACTTAACTGTAAAAGATTTTTTAGTGGTGCTGCAGAAGAATAGCATCTACCGAAAACAGATTAGAATTATACATTTATTCTTGCAAACAAATGTGCAAATCTAAAAAAAAAAAAAACATTTTATTAAAAAGTATTTTCGTACCTGCAATTTGTGCCTCCTTTATATGGAGCGGATACATATTTTGCAGTGAAGAAAGCTTCATGAATTTGTCCAGAAACAAACACAGATGCTGAAAAGATCGGTAGGTCAGTGCTCCTATATAATTACAATGTTTCTTTGACACTAACTTTTGCTGAAAAACAATATTAATGAACCAATACTGAAAAAATGCATTTGGCCTATGAATATTTTCTATCAGACACTCTCAAAGACACCACACTGCATCCTTTACATGCAAATTTCCCAGCATTTGCATTTCCTTATTACCTTAAAGGAATAAAAAATGAAGATGTAATATTCTTACAGTTTTGTGTGTTTCAGTGACTCATATGCTGTTGCAATGTAATTTGCCCATGCATTAAGTATAATGAACCACTCTCGGTCCTTTTTTCCTACTTTCCTTAACCTCATTACATGATGCAATCGTAAGGAACTGGGAGTCAATCAGAAAAGAAGTTGTTTTGGCCCTGAAGCATGAAACAGCCTGAGGTCTCTCCCTACTATAGACAACAGGCCCCTAGTAGTCATACTATGAACAGCTACCATGTTCTCAAAATGAACTCCTTCCTCTTGGCCATTACTCGTAGACCAAGCTAATAATTTGTGGATGTTTTGTTTGCACTGGTACAAAATGACTCCCTGAAGAACTAGAGTGCATTTGAAAGAGGCCAAAACCGCGCTTCAGCTAACTGTGCTGGAAAATTCTGCGAAAGCCGCTAACTCCACTTTTAATTCTGCACTTAATTTTGAATAAAACGTGCATGTATAGTTTATGTGAGGCATTTTTTAATTACTTTTTATTTGGTGAAAAGAGGCAGCATGAGAGTCACACTAACCACTGGCATGTGGGTGTAAGGCTGAAGAAAACAGACTTGATTTAAAATGAAAATAAATAAATAAAAAGTGTCACTATGGAGGTTTGACTTAAACAGTTTGTTCCTTTGACTAAGAAACAAATGATCCTGGGCAGACATATGAGCAACTAAAAAGCCAAAGGGGGGCACCATCTCCACAAAGCTGCACTGTATTCTCAATACGGTCACTGCTTTGGTTAAAAATAAAAAAAAAATAAAAAAACAAACATTCTGATTTAAAGGTGTTGCTATTTTTAAACTAACAAGAGAAGGTAAACATATAAAATTCACTTGAATATGATTTATACCCTTGCCAGTTTACCAAGTCAATCAACGCAGCCTGATGTGCTTAGTTTCGTTTTGTTTCAGTTACATTTTCTCTACAAAATGTCTTAAATGGCTTTTCTGCCTAATGTCACTGACAATCCTGGTTAATTACCCAAAGTGGGTTTCAAACTACTTTGAAATAAGTGTGTAGCACACTGTATATATTTATTATTTCTGCATGAATGGGGATAGTGGTGTTCTGATTTATTGCGGCCCTTTGTTAAAAGTAGGGCACGTTAACAAGATGACAAAAGTTCTGAGAAAGAAGCAAGAAGTGCTTATTTATTTACAGACAAGATATAAGCACGAAGAATGAAAGGAGAGAGACCCCGCATACAACTACAGTACATGCTGCAAAGACACAAACTGCCTATCGCGGTCAGGCAATTGTTCTTCTAACCCCACATGTCTGAGATATATTCAAGGAGTTCGGTAAGAGTTTCTTAAGAAAAAAGAGGTAGTAAAGTTAATGCAGAAAAGATTCAATAGCACTGAGAATGCTACTGCTACTGAGAATGGACTCAGACCCTTAAGCAAGGCCCTAAACATTCTCTGCCCCAGTAGTGCCATCATGGCTGACCCAGTACTCTATCGCCAATATCAACTTATCATTATTATTATTATTTCCTTATATAAATCTAACCAGCAGATGCTGAAATGATTGTTTATAGCTGCTAGGATGTAAGTGATAACAGGATGTATCTTGTTTTGCAGACATCCCTGCTAAACTCATAGATCCAAGGTTAGTGGATTGAGCCAGAGCTTGTGTTACTCTCTATGGAGTTGTTCAAGCCATGTTCACGCAATGTTGAGTGGATTTTCCTCATGGCTCTCCTATTTCCTCTTACCTACCAAAAACATGCCAGTCTATGCTAAATTGGTCCTACTGTAGGTGCCCCTGCAAAAGGCTGCTGTGTATATTCTTACCTTCCACACACAGCACCCGTGCCATGGATCCACTGCTACGCAAGGCAGAAAAAAGTAACTAAGGAGGAATAAAGGAGGAATAAATAACTCACATGATGTGTCAATCTTTAATCAATGAAAATGTTCTATTCATATATGGCAAATGGCATATTATAAGAGATGAAATATTTCAGGATGTGCAATTCTTTTTCACACCACCTTCTTCTTCAGCATGCCCGATCAAGATTTATGCCCACGGAATCAAGGCAATGTTTCTTCCTTAATAGTAGTTTCTCTGTTAATAGGAAATAGGCTCCATTTATAGTTGAAAACTCTGTACATATGCAAAAGGATCACATTCATACAATTACTTGAACCATCTCAAGGTCTTCGGCATCAGCAGTATTGAGAAACACATGGTTAAATCATTTCAATACAAACATGTATGTTTACACAGTTAGCTCATAACGGACACAGAATGTATAGCAGTAGTGATGGAAAAGGGAAATGAGTGTGTGGCTCACTCACTATTTAAAAGTTACAGCTTCCCACTGGTCAAGTGAAAATTTGATGGCAGCGTTATACTGCCAGCTCACTAGCTCCTCATGGCTATGGACAACCAGCATATGATTGTGCTAATGGAAATATGGCATGAAGTCTATTCAATACGTATACATATAATTAGATACAGTAAATATATGAAAATAACCATAACAAAACACATGGGAATGATAAGTCCGCATACTTTATAATTTGCCGGTGCCCATGTCCAGGATAGTCCAACACAAACACTCACTAAACAGTAATATTTTCCAGGTTTAATTTACTGCTTTCTAGAATGCAATGTCGTGTCCTCAGCACTAAAGCTGAGGGCTGCCATTGCCATTTCCTGTCTGGAAATCTGCATACAGTAGAAAGACAAACAGTCCTGTAAATAAAGAATCATGTCCAGAAACTGTCTTGTCTACGACGTGCTTATTGACCATAGTCAGATGCTCTGCTGATTAAAAATTGATTCCTTTTGAAAAAAAATCTAATCAACAGAACAGGATTCTTTCATATGTGGAAGGCGCAGCTGCTGACACAGAGGGAGTAGACCTGTTATTAACCCCTGCCCTTCTGTATGCATCCTTGCAAAGCCTGCACACACACAGTCACACAAACACACACATATATCGCCTCATGGCCCTTGGCCAGACGCAGGCCCAGACACCCTGAATTATTCAGCAGTCTGGGAGAAAGCTACAGCTACCTCGTTGTCGGTCTATGCATGAAGGAAGTAGGGGCCACTAACCGTACTGAACCTTCCAGGCCACGAGAGTCAGGTGTCCCTAAAGTGGGGCCCCAGGGAGTTGAAGTGGGAAAGGAATATTTGTGGCTGGGGTAAGGGGGGGTGGAGCAGAGACAGTAGAGTTGGTTTCCCAGACCAGGCTAGTGGACTGAGGAAATGCGAGACTGAATTCATCAGCAGTGTAGCCAGGGTCACAGCAGGTTAATGATGTCACGTGTCTAGACAGACGCTCCTCTTGCCCTCTGCCTGAAGAGCCAGCTGGGGATGAAACATAAATGCTGGGGCGATTGACCGCGGTCAGATTCTCTTAATACCTTACATGCCATCTTTTTTCCAGCCATTGCTCAGGATTTTCTATTTTTATTTAAAGTTTGTAAAGGCCTTTTGACTAGACACATATTAGTGACATTCACCAGCCAGACAAATGTGAATTATATTTTATTTCGGTGCTTGACATCAAAATTAAATATTAATAGAATTGAGCTAAATGACATCACCTACTCACTAACTGCAAGTTCAAGGTTAGAATCTGGTTGAGTCAAGAAAAGGTTTTCTTTTCCTGAAATGAAACATTAAATAAATGCTTATCTTTAAACGTAACCATTTTATACACCCTTAAACATGCAATGCAGCTCTAGAGGGATGCAACATGGTACAACAATTCTGTGGCAGGACCAATACCTTTTCATGTCTATGCTCCACTCATGTGACCTCAAGTCACAGGGTCAAAACAGCCCTCTCACTCACCTCTCTGGGGCTCAACACAGTCCAAGATTCATATTTAAGCACAAAATGAATTACTATGTGCAGGGCTGCATTTAATATGTTAACAACCAAAAGAGTCAAAAGCTTCGCCCACACGACAGCCTGTGATTAGAGCCTCTTCATCCAGCACTCAACACTCAACCCATTATCATTACACAGACAATTACAGCTCCACCAGGGCCACTGCCACCACCCCAGTGCATTTAGTAATCATGGCATTCTTCCTGGAAAAATGGGGGTAAGAAGGGGGAGGAAAGCGTTAGCGATGACAACAGATCTGTTGTCGTGAGACCCGTCACCTTGGTGATCCTGGGCCAAAACCTTCAACCCAAGCTCAAGGGGAAAACAAGCTGCAAACCCTGAAGCTCAAAATGCACTGGAGGTATTAGGAGACAATCTTTGCTTTGAGGACAAAAGAGATAATTACTACACTGGTTACTTGTCGACATGAGGGACATTTTTAAATGACAGTTGTATAGCATTTAATCAATCAAAGTAGATCTTTTCATACAATTTTTATTTCAGTTATCCATCTAAAATAAATGAAATTAGGAACTCTGGTACTAATACTGTAGGCACTTAGTGCATCTCCTTGGTCAGAATGCAGCCCAAATACTGTATGGGTTTAGTGAAACTTAAGGCATTTGTTGTTTTGCATCTGTTGCTTAGTTATCTCGTGCAACATCATGTAGAAACCAAAAAGCTCTTCTTTTCACAATAACAATTTCTAGTAATTGTTCTCTAGGCGTTGTCAGTCAATTCTCAGTTTTTCACCATAAGGCTATTTTTTTTACCTACTGAGGTGTTCAATATCATACAAAATCCTGCTCTGACTGATATATATGCACCAGCACTAGACACAATAACATGTTACTGCTTCACAGAGATCCTCCAGCTATGTTCCTGTGGTGTTTCTTGGAGTAGAGGGGATAAGGTGTATGTAAGGGATCAATATATTTTTCAAAGACATATCTACAGTATGGCTGAGGCAAGCTTTTCCAGTAGTCCTGGTAGTAGGAATTCATGATGCCATGGTGGCACAGTGTGTAATAATCCTGAGTTTAGAATCTGCCTGCTCCTAAGTGTGAATATATTTGTAAATGTATGCATGAACTGTGCATTGGGATGGGCTGGCATCCCATTTGGGGCACATTCTTCTACCTTGCTTTAATATTTTTTATTTTAAATAATTTTTTATTATTAGATAAAAAAATTTTTAAAAAAAAGATAAACGATACACCAACTGCATTTTTTTTGGCTGATTCTAATTTTAATTCTTCGTAAAAACTGTAACTGACAATATACAAACATTTTGTTCCAAGGGACAGCAGAAACAGCAGATATTGTACCTTGACAGAGGGATGCTTACAGCTATCTATCTCCAAATGTTGTACATGTGTATGCTACCCAATCCACATTGGACTGCTTCCACACCGAGTAACAGTTCAAAGCTGGATTAAAACAAAATAGCAGAAAAGTCTCTTACCATTGCCACCCTCAGAAGAAGTGAAGACACAGCGGTTGTCATATATTTACAGTGCAAATATTCTGACAAATTTCCCCAAAGCTCTGTATTTTCTAATCATTCCACAACAGACTCAACCAGGGAAAGTTCAAAGCTGGATATTCCTTCAATGCTGAAGCTCAAGTATGGATTCAGAGTTTCTGTGACACAAATTCAGATCCTGAAGCCATTGTGTTGCTATTTTAAAATTATTTTAGTGCATGTTTAGCAAGTTAGCCTGTTGAACATAGCCACATGAAGTTAAACTTGTTCACAATGGCAGCTTGCACTGCACCCCAGAGCAGTATAAATCTCCAGGGTAGTCATTTTATGCAATACTCAGAATGCACCAAAAGAATGTGTGAAATTTTAAGACAGTTCTCTCAGAATATTTCATCAGGACAGCAGTAAATATTCTGAAAATGAGTGGGAAACAAAATTTAAAAATTTCAGTAGCAACAGTGGATCTAGCACTATACTGTATGCTGCATTACGTTACTCTTTGTACTTAAATTTTTTTGTTTTAATTTGTTAAGGGAACTTCGCTCGACAAAATTAGTTCTTCATGTAAACCAATCATGGTGATAAATGAAGACATCAACTTCTCTATGCATTTCCTTGGTAATGTAAGCACCTCAGATACCTTTTGCTTCCACCGTAAAAATTTTGCACTTTTTAATGAAAAAAACAAACAAAAAAAAACTGAATATACATTCCCCAGCCACTTCATTAGGGACACCTGTTCAACTGCTTGTTAACGCTAATATCTATGAGTTAATGTCAATCACATGACAGCTCTCCTAAAGTTCAAACCGAGCATTAGATTGGGAAAGAAAGATGATTTAAGTCACTTTGAACGTGGCATTGTTGTTGGTGTCAGATGGGCACTAGGAAATGTGCTTTTGCATTTGTGCTTATAGAACTTTGCATAGACAGTAGTTTCAACCTAATAATTTTTTTTTTAAGTTTGTATACTACAGTAGCTAACTAGCTTGCTAATATAACTAGCCTAGCCTTTTTGGAGCAGACAAAACATTTAGTGCCATCTCATTTAGTTTTTAAGTTTTATATTGCTAAAAGGCTAACATTAATGATGTCATCACAAAAACAACAATTCTACACTATAAACTGGTTGCTAATGAAACTTCATTTTTTCTGATAGCAAGTGAAAAAAGGGAATCACCTATAAATAGGAAATGTCTTAAATATTTGTTTTTCCACCAATTTAGGCAAGTCCTGCTTCCTGCACTCTGTTTGGGTAGAGAATGTATTGTGTGCTAAAATGTTGTGCGAGAAATAAACAAGTTTTTGAGAGATCAAGCCATATGTTATTTCAGCAGCACTGTCTATGGCATGACTGTGGGTTCAAAATATGCCAATTGCTGTGTTCTATTGATTTTCACAACTGCATGGGAGGTTTCAAAACTGAAATAAAGGCCTATATGCATTGTTCTATAAGCACTAAGGATTAATGCTGATTTGGAGAGGCCAAATTCTTTATTTAAAAATTTTATATTCCGCAGCCTTTATAATATTATATGACAATTACTGGCAGTTGATATTTTTTAGTTCTAATAACTTGTAAAAATAACAGTTTCAAATTACTTATGCATAATACAAACCAAGCAAACTTATTTAGAAAAAATGTTTTAATTAATTTACTTTTAAAACATCTGACCGACTTTTATTCTAACAACCCAATGAGAGATCTTGCATATCACCACGCAGCATGTATTAAAAACTTATTTTATTTTCAGATTATTGTACATACAAAAATGTGAATGGAGATTTTCCTATTCAATTAGTTCATACTGCGGTAAGAAACTTATGCGAGAATATCAAGCAAATATCAAATATCAATTCAACTTCATTGCGGTTTGCTGAAGCCTCTAGTTAGCTTTAGCACCAAGATAGCAAGTTAGCTTAAGATGCCAAAAAGCATGTCTGGATGGCCACCCTGTAGCAGTACTGAACATCAACTATACAAGCCAGTTCGCTGTGACGCTACATTCCTTAGATATACATGAACTGTACAATGTAAGCAATCACCCTGCACAGTTAATTAGTTCAGAGAATTAGTTCAGCGAGATAGCTAATCAGCAACTTCTATACAGTCTACCACAACAACAAAAAACAAAGCTACCTTGTGTACTTATTTGGGATTACCATGTAGCGACATTAAATGTTTGAATACAGTATACAGTACATTACAGTATATTGGACTTGTCATACAGGCATGATAGGCCACCATGCCTTGCCTTTTATAGGGGAAACACTGAAGGGTGTGGCAGTAGCTCATTTGCATTTTAAATCTAGTATCACTCAAACAGCTTACTTAAATGCAAAGTGACAGAGAGGCTTTGAGAAATGCATTATCTGTGGGGTATTTCATCTGGATACATTTTGGGGATGTCTGAAGTGCATGTTTACTTGGCACCTTTAAAATCAATTGGAGAAGAAAATATATATTTAATGTTGTGTGGCAACATTCAGACAGAAGTTTCTGCCCTTTTAAAATAGATTGTCTTATGATTAGATGAAGTCTTATGATTTTGGCCTTAGATGAATAGCACCCACGCATACCAAGTCACAGCACCCACTCCCCTCCACTTTGGCAAGGATCTATGTTCCAAGAGGAAATGCTTGATTTGCATTTGATGCCGAGTACTGTAACTGTTAAGGTCAACACTCTCTGCTGCATCTGAGCCAAAACCAAGGGCAGGTGGCGGGCCATGGAGAGAATAAACACACCCACTTTTCCCTGTATGCACAATGTAATTTCCCCTTCTAATTCCACCAAGGTGACTGAGCAAATAAATAAATAAATAACACATCAGCACTTACGACAATCGGAATAGCTTTGTCAGTGACCGGAAAGAAGACACCAGACTTAGCATTTGATTCAAGCTATAAAATAAATCTATTTATTTAAATGTAAAAAATATATTCAAACAGTAAAAACATACTGGTTTAGGATTTCATCAAGCACTGGTTTGCATCCGTCTTTCAGTCTGAGGCAGCTGAGTAAGCGCATAACTAATATGAGTACAAGTGTTGACACGAGAAAGACAAGTGAATAGGAAACAAAATACACAAGGCTCTGTGAACACACAAAGAAAGAGAGTGTGTCAAGTCATACATCTTTCACTAGGACTGTTCCAAATCAGCATGGCAAATAATTTCCACCCATTTCCATGGGCAAAGGTTTGAACAGAGGTTAGACTTATAAAAAGGTGCAAATGAACAGAAAGAGCATACTTTCTCCTGCAATACTGGAAAACAGAAGCTACTGATAGTATTTCAAAGAGACCTGGTCAGACTATTAAAAGTCCAAGAAATGGAACAGAGCTCCTTAGACGACTGTAATGAAATGAATACAGAGGCGATGAATATAGGCTCAGATAATGTCTCCTCTTGTGGCACTTTGATCATTAATATGACAGAGCTCAAGGACAGTGTAGAGAGCACTGTAGGAGATGCATGAACATATGGTTTCACTAAGCTTTCAGACATGTACATATAAAGCAAAACATCTTATATTCCAGACACAATGATGAATTCAATCTAGAACGCCATTTCTGCAGGACAAATTATCACTGTAGTGCCAGCTGGCTAAACACTACCATCCAAAACATAACCAAAAACATTTTGTAGGAAACTGAGTTACAGGAAAAAGCACTAGGCAAGAACTTTTGCCCACAGTCAGTTATGATTTAGAAAACAAACTACATTCTCATTAAATAGCGTTTAACTACAGTATGTTGATTTTATACAGGACTTCATGCAGTCCAGTTATATTAGCAGTGCCATCATTGATCCTCCCTCTACTACCAGCTAAGTAGAACAAGGAGGTAGAATATAAGGATAAGGAGTAGTGATTAAGGTTGTGCATCAGTGACGGAGATGTTTTGATTTAACTTCTATAACCAAGAGAATGCCTCTGCTCACCCTTCCTTTTGCATTTTCATACATACACACACACACAGTCAGCCAAAAACATATTATCTTCATAATATCTTCATAATATCATATATACATATATGAATGTATAAGTCTTTATACATTTATACACACTTTTCCTGTGTATAAATCTTTTGGCCGACATGCACACATGTGCCAAATCTGGGGGCAATTGCACAAGGACTTGCCCCCTTCCATGGCATACAAGAATATTGAACACAATGTAGCATTTGTTTCCCACAAGTGCACATGGCTATTTGTGTCATTTAATATATAGCAATTTTTTTTTTTATTCAAAAAGTCAGCAATTGGAGCCAATGGAACCACAGCCTCACTGCTCCACGGCAAAAAGAAGTGTCAGTATAAAGGTATGGTCCATGTAGCTGCTTATAAAAATTTCATTTGATCATGCCCCCGAGCGGAGCCCCTCTCACATCAAGCCAGTTGCTCTGCAACTCATGCATTATTGTGTAAATGTAGTAAAGGCTACATGCTAGTTCCATTTTCCCTGTACAAAAATATAAAAAAACGGTCAAGACTCACTGATGATTTTGCACTAAATTGTTTGAGTTAAAAAAGTCTCATCCCACAGGCCCTTACTAGTCCCTACAGTGAAGCCATGGGTAACCCGAATGACAGTTTTGAGTTGGCTTCAGACCAAGAGGGAGCGACAGAGGGAGTGAAGAGCAGGGCCCCCCAAGTGAGATGCTGTGATCATACTCACCCTCATGTTTACACCCCACTGCTCAAGCCTCGGGGGAAAATGGGAAAAAGTGCTTCCCCTCTTCAGCAAGGCCTACCGCACTGTTTAACTAAACCTGCTGCTCTCGGTGGCACACGAGAGAGAGAGAGAGAGAGCGAATGCATGCAAGAGAGCAAGAGCATAGAGAGGAAGCGGTAGCGAGAAAGACAGAAAGCAAGGGGGTCCCCAGAGGGCTGAACAATCAGACAATTTCAAGATCACAAAGCATTAAACCAATCTCGGCAGGGTACACTAATTAAACAGCCGAGCCCGGCACCACCAACCAATCCCCACAGAGCAATTAAATCCATCCCCTCTAAAGCACTGTGGAACCTGTCTGGGGAAAAGTGCAAAGGAGAGAGAGGGAGAAAGAAATAACAAAATTCATCTGGAATAAAGGAAGGTGTGGAATGCATTACACTACAAAAGAGATTCGAATGGGAACATTTCAATTCAGCCTCTCAACCTTCTTTAATTTTAAGTCCAAAATGCCTAAATAATCCGTTTTTGTGGGAAAGGAAGACGTGTATGAACACCACATTGCCAAAGGTATATTTAAATGATTATCTAAAAACAACAAATTGCATTGTAAAATAATCCATTAAGCGTAGAATGAAGCCGGTGCATTTGCCCTAAACTCTCTCTAAGGAAAGCGGTAACAACATTCAACAGAAATGAGTCAAGATACACACACAAGTGAGTGCACACACCTATTGTTCTTCTGATTACTGGTTTATATCATTTCGTAAAGATAATGGTTTCAATAATGCCATGTTTATGTAATTACAGATCTCGACTCATTAAAATTACAGTTTAATTAATGTTCAACAGTGCAATTAGATGGATTAACTGATAAGGACACGATTATGTTATTTGATTCTGTATAGTGAATGTTAATGCTTTTTGTTCCAGATACACTTGCGGCATCACACATATTTGTTTAATTTTCTTGTTCCTTATGCCTCCTTCTCTTTTTCCCCTGAGTACCACATGGTACAATGTGAGTTTATAGTTGTTGTTTTTTTAAGTTGAACGTGGCCATGAAACATCAATACACAGGAAAGCCCTTAAAACTGATCACGAGACAACCTCATGCAGAGGTCGCAACATATCGCAAGTCGCAGACGTGTGTATGCATGATGTTTTCATATCATCTTACTTTAAATCTTACCATTTGAATTATTGTTAGGAAGCAATTGTAAAACTTTCTCCATGTGGTGATGTTTTCCTTTTGGCTCCATAGGGATCATGTCACATACGCAGATTTTACACCGGATGCCCTTCCTGGCACAACATTCCCATTTTTATCCCGGCTTGGAACTGGCACTGACTTGTGCGCACCTGTAGATGGGGTTCCCTGTTGAGGAATTAAACCCTAATCTTCCACGAGACAGGCAGAGACACTCCCACTGAACTAACGGCTTTAAGATTTACAAATAGTTAGTGCTTAAACATTCCTAATAGCTCAGAATTTTTACAAAGCACAATATTTATATTGGATAAAAGTATGGCAACAAAACAGTAAAAAACTAATTGCATATAAATACTGTATTAATTCAGTGGTGCATTTATTTAATGACTATATAACGCAGATTAATTATTTAGCATGAGAAATGGGGTAAAGTGAAACATTAAATAGGCAAAATAGTTTAACACTCAACCTGCTGTTTATGAGTAATGGACTCCATGTTTTGAAATACTGAAGATCAATGTGATACTCTGGTGTCATTTATTATGATATCCATGTTACATCACTATACAAACCTGTCCTACTAAGTGTGTGACGTCAAGGCTTCGTATAACTGCTGAAAAAAAATTAGCAACTGAATGAATATGTGGACAAATCGCACAGGTCTACTACATTTCCATTTCTTTACTATTAAAACACCAAAGTATTATATCCACTGGTACGACCAAAACCAAAATCGCAAAGAAATCTACATGTTCTATAATGAAATCCCTACGTTATAGGTTGATATTGGGAAATTGTAAGGTTCTCTTCCTGCATGTGTAATGGACCCTTTCATGTGTTACAATGAAACTAAATAGAGGATAAATAAACAAAACAAAAAAAAAGGCTGAGCTTATTATTAGTACCTCTAATAACTTAAATGCATAAAGAAAATGACCGTATAATAAAAATCTAGGTTGTGCTCAAATGAATGCTTCACTGATCTATTTTATGAGAGCAATAAGCATACAATCGTGAATTTGCATCCAAATACAAGTACTATCTTCAAGGCATAGCAGCAGGCAAAACACTGCACACACACACAGCCGCGCGCACACACACACACACACACACACACACAATCAAGGGGTCTCCTTTTATTCCTGGAGGGCAGAATGGACAATAGGGAACTGAATTACATCAACAAAAGCACTGCCTGATACGAGATGGGCAGACAGCAGAGCAGGAGAATGGGGGAAGACGGAGAAAAAAAAGAATGGAAGGATTCAATACAGGCTCTCTAAAAAGCGCAAGAAAGACTGGTGTTCAAAATTTCAGCCATCAGACGGTCAAAACAAATAGAGCACGCTGCTGTACAGGTACACAGCTCAATATGGCCCACTGGGCCAAGCTCCGGCAAGGAAGAGGAGGCAGGGCTTTATGCTCATACAGATGAGCCATTAGCTCGCTCTCTCTCCATTTTGAAAGAAAGGTTTACGGAGACCACTGGTGGGTTGAAGAGAATGAAGAAAACCAAGTCTCTTTCTCCTTTGAACTAATGTATCCCCAAAGTTTTGTTAAAGCCTCGTTATTTACTCCTGCACTGAGCCCACAGTCATCCCCAGGAGTGTCAGAGAACAAGGTATTAATATGAAAATGCTGAGAGTTATTGCCATGAAGGACTGTGGTGCTCCAGTGCAGATCAATAGTGAAAAATTGAGGATCTATCCATTTGGGACATTGTTAGTGATTTTTTTTTGTTTTTTTTTTTGAATGGGAATCCAGCTTAAGCTGCAGGCATGCATCATGGTTATGCATCAAGTCTAGTGGTAGGCCAATGCTGCAGTCAGGTTCTCACACATGCATAGTAAGGGTCAGTTTTGATGCATGAAGGTCCACATAATGCTTTGTCATGGCAGACTTTCCTGCTGAGCCATGTTACTTCAGTTCAAGACAAACAGTCCACTAATGCAGCTGCAAATCACGTCAAGCACGTTACAAAGTGGATTTCTTTGTGTGGTGCATAAAACTGTCATTATAAGAAAAGCACGCAGGCGTATCAAAGCAGCCGTGTTTATCCTGGAACACTTGGTGTGAATGGAAGAAAATGACTCTGGACAGGTATGAAAAAAATCAATCCCCTGGAGGGTCACGGTGATTAAGCCGACATTTTATGACAAAGCTGTTCTCTCCTCTATGAATAGTTGCCCATCATAGCGTTAAAAAATGCAGTTTATCACTCCACACCTCATGCTGAAGTCTCAAGCCCAAAATCTAGCAAGAAAGACTAACCTGCTTAAAGCTTGAGTCAGTTTCACTTCTTCCTTAATGTTATCAGCAAAACAGAAGAATGTGACTTCGGGACCTCGCAACTCAATTCGCCACGGTGTCAATGCTATTTTGTTCCGTTTTCTTCTTCGCATTTAAAGAGATTTAGAGTAAGTGAGAGACACATGATGGATAAGAAATAGTACTACATCACACACATCTCCGGATTAAAGCATCAACAGATCAGCATCTCTGATCTGCATTTTGACAATCAGCCATGATTAATAATGTATGTGGATCATCGGTGATTGGTGCAGACCTGACTGCTGTGCATTAATGTGTGAATTCTCTGTGGTGCAGTTATGGAGTTAGTTCATCCTCCAAGACACCTTCCACTAACTGCTTCCTCTCAGCAAAAACACTGCTCCTTCCATCATTGTAAATCCTTCCCAAACTGCCCAGGAGAATCAAAACCCCACAGAATGTCAAATTCAAGAACAAGAAGGACAGCAATAAACCCAGATCTACTCTGCTGGGTAAAAAAAAAAGTGTTGCCTTAACATTTATTTTCTTCCAACTAATAAAAAAAGACCTGTACCAAAGAAGAAAGCTGTTGCGAACACTCTTGGAAAACAGTATGGAGGCATCATGTGGTCATCATCCTGTTACTGCCTGCTAAGGACCAAAGCCAACATTTGAAAGACCCGAGTCCTAGAGTTTTTGGCAAACTCTTTTGTTCCTGATCTCATTCACACCGGACAGAAACTGAGCCTCCAGACACATGCAACATATTCCTGTGACCCAAGACTTTTTGAAGCAATAATACGGAAAATATGTCAGATCTTTAATCAACTGTCTGTACAAATTAATAAAGCAGTATGCATTATACAGATAAAGCAAAAAATCATGTTCATGTGTCTGAATATACCACTCTGCCACTTCCATAAGCGCATATTTAAGCCTGTCAGTGTCTCTCTCTCTCTCTCTCTCTCACACACACACACACACACACACACACACACACAGCACCACCCATGCAGAATTACAGTGCAATCACATTAATAAAAAGCCCATCATTAACAAATGAATATTTATATGATCATTAAAAATCATGATTTTGTTAATTTCTCTTGTTTCTTTTGTTTTTTTTTTACAACTGAATAATTATCCTTATTTGGTTAAACTAACACTTGGCATGTACCATCAAATACAAAAGCTGGAACAGATCATTACATATAGAGTCATCCCGAACTTACACTAAAACAGGCTTTAATCAGCATCAAGAGGAGGCACCAAATATTACAGTGAAAATGGTTTGCATTACAGATCCACACTCAATTTAATGATGCAGATTTCTTATTACCGACTATTTTATGATACTGCACAAAGGATCTCAAAAGCCTGTTTCCCACATACCAGGACCCGGAACCTCCTGACTGGTCCTTTTCGATGGGTGCCCACGAAATTGCCATCTGGCTGGTGTGAATGATTACCAAGGCAACAGCCAAGTGACCTGAGACCAGAAGAAACCAAGGTCACAGAACCCGCTCGCTCTCCATTCTGTGTGATCTTGTTTATGCCAAGAGGAAATTCTCAGTCCGAAAATGATAAAAAGTTTTCTTCATTCTCAGTTTAGGAAATAAAAGAGAGAGAACAAGAACATAGCCGTGTGATCACAAACAGAAGCCTAACTTATTAAACCAAATCTATGATATCTAGTATAGTGTTTCTTTTCTTTTTAAATCAGAAATCTCTATGAGTGGTGTTGTATTTATAATATTCTTAAAGATGATCAACTCCTATGAACCAGGCGACATTATGGAAGCACCCTCGAGGTAAAACAGCAATATAGCAGTTGGCTTTTAACTTATTGTAATTGGAGGGCAACCGTCCCGACACCCAGGACAACACAGAGCCCAGACACAAATATCATCTGACACGGCCATATGCAACGCTGCAGACCAACACAGACAAAAGAGGGTAATAAATCAACTGTCAGCCACAGATCCCCCACTTATTCCCCCACTGGTCGATACAAGTAGACTATTTCCACCCAAGGGGTCTAAGGTTAGAGCACAACAACTGACGAGAAAGACAATATAAAATTTTTGAGGAAGGCATTATTGAAATCTGAGCTTGTATATAGATTTGTGATGCAAACAAATTGTCAATATGACTCACTTCTATGGTTTCATAGATCTCTATGATAGGTTTGTTCTCTCTATTGTTTCATAGTCTATATTTACAGATAATGTATGGATTTCTGTGTAGTTCAAAGTGCATAGGTAGGTGAGGGTACAAAGGTAGACACAATCGCCAAGAAGAGAAATAGGGGAGAAAAGCAGTTGCGAGAACAACCACCATGTCCACCCATAATGTCGTGATTTGGTTTCTTTGTTCCGCTGATGTTAAAGATGCTCGTTTGACTGCATGCATAAAAATATACAATGTTACCATGCAATAGTATGCAATTCCTTTACAGTTTATTAAATTTTATCATCATACAATTATCTATACTTTAGCCAAGTAAACGATTTTGTGCTTCATTTCTCCAGGCCATTGCTTAAACACATTTTTTTTTTCACTCAGATACCTCTGCAACTTACTACAGTAAACTGTGCGGGACATACAGTTTGACATTTATTATCATTCCTTGTGCACTTACTTTTAAGAGAACACAAACCGATGCAAGGACAATATAATTATTCATGACCCTCTGTAAATATTCATCTTATTATAGAAGTTAAATATGACACTTGAAGAATGCGTTGTGTGAAAATCACTCATCTTGGAGGGGAGAGCAAACATCTAACTCATATCTAAGAAACTATTTTAAATCCAAAATTTACAAGCAGATTTAAACTAGTAATATATTTTGTCACATGTCAACGCGGGCTGAGGGTTTTGGGTTGTACATGTAAGCAGAACCAAAACCCAATCTAATGTGATACAAAGAAAAATGAAGGATGCTGACAGAGCATTCAGGAAGTAAATTCAGTCTGCCTTGAATTGTCAGCGAGTGCAGGTGAACACATCAATAAGCCAGGCCAGGTGTGACCTAGACTAACTTATGGAACAAAGTAGTGCCTTAAGACTTGCATGTGCAGACGTGTGCATTCTATAAACTGAGAGAAAGAGGATTTGCACGCATGGAATTGTGGGTTTAACAAGTGGTCAAACCCTGCAGCATGGCAAAATCAGAGGTGCTGGCCATCACTATTTAGACATAAATACACACGTTACATGTGTGTGAGGGAGGACAAAATCACACTTGGCTTTTAAAATACAATTCCAGAGTTCGTGTAATGACTTGCAGTTACCTAGAGTTTGGAATAACAGTGAGTCCTCAGTGTGTACAGTCCACTTCATCCCCAGCTCACTACAGTAACCCTGCTCATCATTCTGCACGGGGATCTCCGTGCAAAATACATTTGCTCTTTGCACAAATCAATATCAGCGTCGATCGTGTCTGCGGAGACGGAAACAGAACGTCGCGAGCAGTGTCTATATGTTTGAAAAACTAAAAAGCGAGCGAACCGCTTCACTGCTTCAATCACACACATTTAAACCCGTCAGTGTCGGTGAGCGACTCCGAGCGCGCGCGCATACACACACACACACACATGCGCGCGGCCACACACCGCGGCGCAAAACGCGATTCCTCTCCGGCTCGGCTTTTTCTCTCCATGCTCCCGTCATTTCTCATGTTACAGGACATCAATCACGCGCCTCAGACGCTGCCCTTGCGCCGGCCCGGGCTGATTTACAAACATTAGCAGGGAATGCAATTACACAGTCCTTGGCCGAGCACCGCTCACAATGCGGGGAGGAAAAGCACTGAGACACACACAAAAAACACGCTTGTGCGTTGTGCAAGCTGCCTCACAGCAATAAAAACATAGCAGTTTGATCCGCGTGATTGCATCGCAGCGCAATGTCGGTGCTCGTGACCAAACCTTTTGTCTCTGGTCGAGCGGTGACCGCATTATTTACGCAGGATAAAAAAAACCCCCACACACACGTATAGTGACTGCGCAGAAGCTGTAGGCTATCCCTTTGTTAATGAAAATAATTAGCGTAGCGTAACAATCAGGTGGGAGATTTCAAACAACGGAGACGTGGGGATTTCAAATAAGCCGTGTTTTTGCTCTTATTACGGGAAACAAGACTGTAGCGTGAAAATCATCAACACAGTGAAAGTTAGAATATATGCAAACATAACGGCATGATGTGCTCAAGTTATCGCTAGACTTCTACTAATAAACAAAAATATACAAAGCTCAACGCACGAACTTTTCCTAACAAGCCTGTCCGTCGTGCAGACCTGGCGAAGCTGCACATCACAAGTGCGGGCTCGGATTCATACAAACATGCAGCATTACGGCACGATTATTGCCTTTACCATAAAATAACAACATCTCCTGCGCGATATAAATGTCAATAAAACACGAGCCGGTTGCTGCCAGCACGCCTCATCACCACCCGCACTCGGGTTAGTCACGCGCCGCCTCGTAAACTCATCAGAATAAACGCCTTTTAAAAAGTTAAGTGCACACACCAAGACTCGCGAGAGCAGTAAAAGTTTCCATGCCGAAGCACGACAGGCGATAAGCGGAGGAAATGCTCAAGAAAGAAGCGAGAAATGCTCGGGGAAGCAGTGGCTGTAGAGAGGCACCGCGCTGCTCTCCGCTCCGCTCCGCCACTGATCAATGACTGAACCGAACAAAGGCAGAACAGGATCAATTTCTAATAACTATCAATGCAACGGCTTTTGTTTCGCCCCAAAAAAGTCGCAACGAAACAAAATTCCCTTCTTTGCATCGTGTAATACCCCGTAAATGACTATTTACTGCAGTGAGGTGAGGGAGATGACCTACCTGCAGCCGCCGTAGATCAAATTTCTTCCAATATTGAAACATCGATCCCACATCGGCGGCCATCTTGGGGTATATTGAGGAGATTTTTTTTGCACCGGCTACAATAAATATATGGGCTGGATTCCCCTCGTTAAGCAGCGTTGACGCTCCTCCGCGTGAGAAAAAAAAATGTTATGAAAATAGCAGCCCCCCTTAAAAACTTAACGTTGATGAGTGAAGACGCGGGGCGACAGGACGCGGGATCGTGCGTTTATAAAAGTAGAAGAAACGCACTCGGGTGGCGCGGTGCTGGGATTAACTGGTCAAGTGCACTTGATTTTGGTTCGGCAAAGTTATCGATACTGACGTAACGCGCTGATCGATATCGTCTGGTATCGGAAAGAAGAACATCGGAATAATTAACGGTGTTTTTGTGTGTATAAAAGAAATGAACACGGAATTAACCAAGTTAAATATTTGAATTTATACATTGCCGTTGACACCAACATACTGGCTACGAGTTCTTCTGAAATATGAACAACTATAAATAACCGTCATGCCTTTGTGTTTTTCTAAGTGTTTAGTGTCATTTCATAAAGCAAATCAAAACTATTTTTATGAAGATAAACCCGACACATGGTTATCTATACGCTGGATGTGTAGCGTGTGAAAGACCAAATTTTAAGTATAAATTTTTGCTCGGAAAGATAACAATAATAATTAATAATAATAATAATAATAATGAGAAGAAGTTACTTTGTTGTTATGATTCTGTGAAAGATTAGGCGCTGTTGGGACAAATTAGTCAATGCTTTTATCTTTCACTTTAATAGAGGTGTATGACTATTTCCCCTCTCCTATTTTTCATCTATTATTGAAAGAAGATATATTTTGAAAATGTCAGTCGTTTCCATCATTTCCAATAGTAAATTTAAAAGATCTTTTTTAACTTCTTAACATCACTTGCTCCCTCTTGTGGAAGACCTTTTTTTTTTCTTTTGTTCTTTTTTTGACGTTAAAATATTAGTACAGTATAAGAATCTTGTTTCCTGAAAATGAGAGCTGTCAAGACGGGGAAGTAGCTGTAGACCTGGGAGAGACTACATTAGATCTACATTACAGGACATTTCAATTTCTTTTTAAGAAAGCTAGCAGATTCACAGCCCACGCGGTTAGAGAAACGATTCTACTCAAATATGCATAGCATTATGATGTTTGAAGAAGAAAAAAAAGCAGTTACGAATATATTTGATCATTTTTAGGTAATATTCTCATAGTTAAACATTTTGAAATCATAGGTTGTGAGAAATTAGAATGTGAACACATCTGTCATTTTTCTTTTTGTTATTAATGCCAAACTAGGCCTAAGAGTCAACTGTTTCTTTAGCTTGAAATGCTAAATACACTTTATAAATCCCCTAAGGGACATATTATAGGGGCTTATTAAAAGTTTCAGTTTTATTGCCTTTTATTTATGGCTTCAGGGGAATACACTGCATCAGTCTCATAAGAAGGCAATAATGTATCCTGTTTTCATAGGGTTCATTGTTAAATTTGAAATTTAAATAAGTGTTGATATGCAAGCAGGATGCATCTGTGCATATTACTTTTGTTCAGATGTAAATGTGGAAATATTTTGAAGGAGCTCCTTTCACCACCCCCATGTCATTTGCAGAGAACAATAAAACAATGAGAGTTTTTCACAGATTTCTGGGTAGTGTTGCCCTGCTTGCTACAAAACAGAGCTCATTTGGGTTTGAAACAAATCCCGGGTTACACTGCCCTTTTTGACACATATTGCAGTAATGGACCACCTAAATATTTAAATTCTAAGACATTTGACTACAAATGAACCACCAATTCAAGAGTATTTAGAAATGCAGGTGAACTATAATTATATTGATTACTGTACCTCTTGAGTCCAAGAGGCATTAATCCAGGTGTGTGTTGCAAGTGCCTGCAGGTAGCTAAAATATACATTTATTGTTACATTTCTTTTGTTTTTTATCGTATTGTTACAGCCATTGAATTACCTCTGATATAGAAAAATGTGTACCCGATTCTTGTCAAATAAACACGAGATCAATGAAGACTAAATGCATTAAATAATTTTTCACTTGATTGCTGGTGGCTCCTCCAAACCTCACCTCCTCTTAGCATGGTTACTGAGTCAGTAGAGTATAGGGTACCGCAATAGATCATATATAAATAGTCTTAATTGCTACCTCATGTGTGTTGATAAAATTGTTAGATTTTACAGTGGTGGAAAAATGATATATTTTGTACATGATCTCCAGGAAGAAATTAAGCAGGCATCAATTGCTGTTTACTGCTGATGACTTTTTGCCCCTATGCCCAGCTAGTTCCAGCAGGTTTTGAAGAATAAAAGGCTTAATATTGATTGTTGTACAGCAATTTCATTGCACAAAACAACAAATGATTTTTATTCTCTCAAATGTCTTTAAAATGATAAATTTCATGTTTGTCTCAATATTTTTTGGCCACCACTGTTCACTTTTGGCAGAAATACTTTGACCATTTTATCCTACTTAGGATCATAGTGGCACCAAGGAACATTTGGTTCAAGGGCACAAGGCAGGGCTACAACCTAGATTTTACAGTAGCTTATCGGACTGGAACAGGTTTGCATGTTCCTTCTTTCACATCTAAGATTTCTGACTGCCGACCCTTTTTCATTTTATTTATTTTTGGGGGGCACAGTGGGTGGAAACCTGAGAATCCAGTAGAAATCCTGGTAAACATGTGGGAAACATGTGGAGAAACCCCACACAGACAGTAACCAGAGCTCAGAATTGAACTGGGGACCCTGGAGGTATGAGGCAGCAATGATAGCCACATTATTTTTGAAAATAATTTGCATAACTGCAGGGAATTGTTAGTTGTGGACAGCATGATACTACACACCTTTACTGATATTAAATTCTCCAGATTGAGATGTTAGCTATATCTCTTTTAATGTAGTGCTGTGACATATGATTGCTTTGCATTTTATAAAAACACTAACAATTTATTTTTGACAGTCATATCACCTCAAATCCAAGTTTCATTTCACACATAGAAAATGTCCTCAAATATAAAAGCAATACCATAGACATTAAGATGCTGTAATCATTTTATTTATGTTAGTCGTTTGTTTCTGTTTGTTGTCTTTTTTTATTTTGAGAAACGTTCCTGAAATGTCTCTGGTTTCATAACTTGAGGTGTGTATCAGACAAAAGATGCATGAGCCAGAGATTCTTACTTTCATACTTAAAAACTCGATAAGGACTCAGCAAACATACTCAACAATTAATCATGGAAATGCTCCTAAAGTCAGTTCCTTCATTTTTACAGATTGTTGACGTATACAAGACTTAAGATTTAACACGTCAGCTTACATCCATCACATTGCAAATTCCTATATAAAACAAAACCTGTGCTGCATTTTGCTTGAATGTGCTTGGATTCTTAGCTGACCCTTAACTGACCCTATTTCTATCTGTATACAAACCTCAAAATGAAAAATATATACACAAAAATTAACATGATAGCATTGATGATGGTGCGACTGTAAAAGTACTGTAAAAGAGCAGTACTCTAAAAGACCAACTGTACTGTGTTAAATTCGTTCCTGGCAGTTTTTCCGTGATGCTGTGGCAAAATCTGGCTGGACTGACATACATACAGACAGACAGACTTACAGATGGAATTTTTTCTGAGACTGGTTTCTGGTCATCCAATGTATAAAGATATCACAGAAAGAGCCAATTCTGACTATTATACCGATAAAACCTTTCTTTTATATATACATATATATACACTGTACATAAACTAGAACAAACAATGCAATTGCTTGATAATATTAAAAACAATGAATAATATTAATATCTTAATTAATAGTGAATAACACTGATTTATATATTTATGGTATATTTATATATTATGTATAGTTGTTTGTAAGACAAAACAGACTGGACAGATATAAATCTGTGATAATATACAACAAATACATGAGGTTATAAATCTAGATGGAAATAGGCATTTTTAAATTGAGCTAAAAAGACAGGGAACTACAAACCTCTTTTTACCCAGGGGCCCAGTTTATATTATATTAGGTATTAGTATATTAGTATTAGCCTGTTGTTCTTCCAGACACCACTGTCAGATATCCTAAGGAAGACTGAAGTTGTAAGAATGTGATTATGTAATTAGGGTAAGTGAGAAGCAGGCCCTTTCAGCATTTAAAATCAAGCAGAATGGTTTTGCACTGAAATCAAGCAGTAAGTGTGAGTACCTGAGACAAACCTAAGAAGAATTCAGACAACACCTTTCTGAGATGTTAATGAAAGATTACTTAAAGATACTTTGGACTGCACTTGATACAAACAGTTTTGTGATGAGGGATTGTGGTCGCTGTGATAGTTTTAGGATTAAAATTGCAACATTTTTGTATCAAAATGAACTGTTTGTAATTTCTCAAGGTCATTCAAGGTAACTGAAATAAATTTCCTGTAAAACAGTTGCACATTTGACCATATAACACACAACTGTAGAAGGGTCTGGTATCACCCAAATGAGATTGAATTTCTTTTTGGTTTCTTTATCATGTTGTCTCAGGGAGTTCTCTTTCAAACATTTATTTCAGGTTTTCACTATGGGGAATGCCCCCTTATGCACCCCTTCCGCTTTCGTTATCATCAGAATAGTCATATTCCAGCCCTCACTGTCTGGCAGTCGTGAAACTTCTCTCTATAAAAGGCATCTCTCTCCTGGCTGCTAACAAGGGGGCTAGCATAACAGTCCAACTGAGTGGACTAACACCTCAGTCACAAGAGGGCTGCAACAACCAGTTCTTAACCATAACTAATAGCAAACTTGCTCGCTACCACTGTAGCCAAACTCACTGTAGGCCTAGCTTTACCAAGCTTCCCCAGCATGGTTTACAGCAAACCACCACATAGATTGTGTCACTGTGGTTGCAAAATCTCAGACTCGGATGCTCACAGCATGTTGTGTGCCTCTGCCTGCAACATGCCCATGCAGCAATATCTACACCAGGCTCACATATACTATTCCTTTTAAGCGTCTCTACCGCAGACTAACACAAAGGCTAGCTTGTCAGGCAAAGACCCTATGATGGCTCCATTCAGCACACCCCTGTAGTATGGCAAGGCAACCCCACCTAGTGTCAGCTGGCGTGATCAGGTGGCTGCCATCCTCCCGTTGATGGAGGAGGCTCAAGCAAACTTCAGCAACAAAGTGACGGCTGACCCACCAGAGGCCCACACTGAGCTCCTCTCAGAGGACCTCTTTTCATATAAGGAGGACGATGATTCGCCCTTCTGACAGGGGTGCATGGGGATAGCAGGGACAACCCAACCAGCCCTCAACCACGTAGGTTGGAGTTGCATGCAGCTGTTGATTCCATGGCCCATGGTGCCAGTGTCTACCCCACACTGCAAGGGCAAAAGTTTTCCTAGGGTAAAACTCACCTCAAAGCAGGTGCTACCCATTTTCCTGGAATGCATAGAAGATGTCAGGTACTGCTGGGAAAAACCTTTTTCATCTGCCAACCCTGTCCAGGAAATTTTGGCATCTGACTTCCTCAAAATGAGGATACAGTGTCTTTACAGACCACTTTTTAACCTCTTGTGGCATCTCATCTTTACACAAACCAGAAGCTCTCCAAATCAACTGCAGGACTGAGACTCCCCTTGAAAGCCAAGAGTCTATAGACAAAATGTATTTATTTATATATGAAGTCAGTTGCCACAGTGGTGAGAGCATTGGATGCATTTTTGCTCCTCTTGGCCTATTTGGCAGACATGGAAGGTCAAATGACCACTAAGGTATGGGACAATTTGAGCATTGTCAAAGATCAGTGACTCCTCTTGACCAAAGCAGCTGTCCAAGATGCAGGAAGAGCACCATCCTGCAGTAGAGAGCTATATGGCCTAACCTATCAGGACTTTTTAACAGAGACAAACGGAACATCCTCAATCAGAGTCTATCACAGGGTTATTTGGTACCACCACATGTGAGGAGAAGAAGGAGGAGGGATAAGCTCTCCAACTGTGCCTGCCCAGGAGAACTCAAATGGCACCTATCCAGTTCATATGCCACAGGTTGTGAGCCACATGTTGGGCCCAAGTTGAAGCCCACAGACCACGTCTCTATAAAGAGATAAAGATTCAATTTAGTTCACTCACATGCTCCACAGTCTCACAAGCAAATGTTGCCCATTAATAATACACCTGGTGCAACCTTGTTGCCAAGTGCATGGGAAAGTAGTGTGAAAATGAATATGTTGAAAAACATAACATCACTCCCACAGACCTGGCTGGGGACCTTAGCCTTGGGGATAGCCCTGCATGCATGCACAGTTCCATCTGGGATGTAAAACCGGGGTCACCACAAGATGGCACAAGCCAAAGTTATTTCCAGGAAAACAGCAACCATGGTCACAAACGTCGTGTGCTGGAAAATAAAATGGAGAAAGAAGGCCTAGGTTTGAAACGAAAACAGGAAAATTATTTCCTGTCATTCATACAGAACCATACAGATAAAGATATACAGCACCAAAGTGGTAGCATGTGCCAGCAGACAGTGTGGTCTGTGGCCCTGCCCTGGCTCTGGCTATGTGGAGGAGTATTCATCTGCTGTCTCTAAGACCCACTCATATGCAGGGAGTTCCAAACTTCAGGGGTGAATCTGTTGTCCAGGGGCAAGCTGCAGTATGGACATCGGTCCGGTGGTAGCTCAGATCTGGGCTTGATTCAGCCAGCCTCAAGTATACTTGTTATACTCGTTTCATTTCTCTGTGAGGAACCAGAACACGCCACTGGGAGTGGTCATGCTGGCACACGAGTGGCTGCAGACCCTGCGATACACATTTCCCCTATGTCCTCATCCTCATCTCCTCCACATTGGTTAGAGAGAAAGGCCTACCCCTTGATGCTCCTCAAAGTGCTACAGCACCTGGAGCAAGGTCTGTATATGAATGCAAGTGGTTAGTGTTTGATGAACGGTGTCAGAAGTCAGAAGGGTAACATCATTACATTGCTCAATGCCAAGAGTTAACAGATAAAGGCAAGGCCTTTTCCATTATTAAGGTGTATCTGGCAGCCATTTTAGCTTGTCATGTGTGATTTGCGGACAGCTCAATGAGCTGACACTCTCTCTGCTGGGTTTTGAGAGGAGCGTGTAGACTCGTCCCAGTGTCCAAGCCAATATTCCCTTACGGAGATTTATATCTAGTGCTACACAGAAATTAATATTTAAAAGAAAACTCGAGGTTACTTATCCCACAACCGATGTTCTCTGATAATATGAGTGGGGTATCTCATCAGATCTACCTCCTTGCATAAATTGACAAAGAGGTGGGCTAATCTTGAAGGACAGATGGTGCTGCATCAATCCCTTTTATAGAGGTGAAAGTAGGCTCCTCCTTGATGCAAATGTCACAACTGGCAGCCAGTGAGGGCTGGAATATGGAATTTCCTCATAGTGAGACACCTCGAGGTTATGGGACAATAGTTATGGGACAATAGACCCATAGTTTTTCTTTGCCATTGTTGCCTCCGGCTTGCTCATTATGGATACATTGATAAATCTATACATTTTACATGTTTATATCTGGAATAGATGAGAGATTTTTTTTGTGTATTTGCGAGATTACCTATGCAATTCCAGCCATTGATATATTTGTATATTATCTTATATAATAACTTATATAAGATCTAATATCTTTATAATAACTCAGAAAACATCCAAGCAAAAGCAATATTTTTTTCTCATCCAAATTAACATAAATTATGCATATTGTGTGGGACAGATAGAGAAACACATCAACATGGTTCAAAATTTTGTCATTCTTTTAATAATTAAAAAAACAAATCTTAATTATTGTTAATACTGCAGTACACATTTTCCTCAGACAAACAAACAAAAAAAACATGCTTACCAGAACTAAGACCTCCAGCCTGAGCACCTGGGAATACATATGGAACAAGCCAGACTCTACAGTTTTCTTTTCAACAGAGCCGAACTGTCATGTTGCAGGATGTTTTAGTTTTACCTAGAGCTAGATCTATGTATAAAAGAACACTGGTCTGAAGAAGATGAAGATCGCCTGGACTCAATCCCACACAAACGTCTGGGGCTAAGCAACCTTCTAACATAAACTGACAAATTGATAAATTTCTTCTGCTGTGTTTAAGCATCAATAAACACCCTTCTTGCAAATCCTACAGCTGGTAGGGTATTGGAGCCCACTGCCATCTACATGGATATGCACCACAACATTTTTTTTAAATGTTGTATTGCACAAATTATTTGCTTTACAACACATTTTTTTATAAAATCCACAAGAGTGTACTTCATATTAAGCAATCTTTTATTCTCACCATCATTTATGAACAACATTTCTATTTAATTTGGTCAAGGAGGAATCAGTCAGTTTGTTGATTGGTTGATTACAGCAACATGAAGCTTCGTGAAGACATGATTATACACAACATTTATTTAATTGTGTATATAAAAATTTAATTTCCTCACAAGAAATTAAATCTTGGACCAGATCAGAGCTCGGATGCAGGAGGACCTAAACTATCCTGAACCTGCAAATGTTGTGGAGGTTGTCCTGTCTCTGGATGTGTCATCATTCAGATGTGTCTGGCAAATCAAACTAAATGAAACTATATCACTTATAAATGTCTTCATTTACTTTATATTGTAAAAGACTACACATTAGAATGTTATATATACTGTTGCAGGGCACCTTTTAGGATGTTAGCTCTAAGCCATCCATGTTGTAGAGATTAAAGAGCAGAAGTGCACTTTGTACTGTTTTTTCAGTCTTCAGCAGCAGCAAAAGCATCTGAAAATAATCTCCCTCTTCTTTGGATTACCAGTTAAATAGTTCTTAAACAGGGACCTGTCAACACCCAACACTCATTATAATCTTACAGCTGATCCCCATAAAATAGGAGCTTATATAAATGCTCATTTCTTTACAATGTTATTTATACAATTTTAGAAACAAAACTGACCCTAACTCACTAATAATTTTTACTGTTATGTAGACAGCTAATAGAAAATAAAAAACGGTGAAAGGCATTGCTGGTGTAACATACAGTATATTAGAATGCAAAACCGTATTTAAAGCATATTCACTGCAGTAAGAGCTTTGTGTATGCCATTTCATATTTAGTAACATTGGTGAATAATTGGTGAATGCAGAGTCTGTCAAGTGGCATTAGAGCAGTGAGAATATTTACACTCTGAGCTAACACACACACACACACACACACACACACGCACTTACAAACTGTCAGCTGTCTGAGACTTGGGTGGAAAATGAGGAAGGACATACCTTCTTTCAAGTATCATGGCGCCAGTGGGAAAGAGCAAAACAAACAGGATAAATGTGAAATTAATCCAAAATGGCAGTGACAGGGACACGGACACACACAAACACAGACACACACACACACACACACACACACACACACACACACACACACACACACACACACACACACGTCCATAACTTTTATTTCTCTTCACTCACCTACAAACAGCATCTAACTTTAAACACACAGATGCAAAATGAAAGTGGGTGACAGTAAAACTGTAGAAGCAGCAAAAGAAATATAATCAGCATGAACCACACAGAGAGAAGAAATCTGGGAGTGATTTGTACGTTATTTCTTGTATTTGACTTCCTTCTGTATTTGCTGTAACATCTCTCTTTTTCCTGCTGTCACAGGCATTGCATTGATGCCGACAACAGAAATGGATGAATTAACATAAATGATCTGGGAGTCACATCAACTTCTGCAGCACAAACTAAAGCATGTCGCGGTCCTTTAGCTTTGTACACAGTAAACAGCTTTAACCTCTTGCACTCTGTTGGCCCAGGTTGTGATGTAAAACACAAAAATGTGTGATTTGATCTTGAACTTGTTTCAGTTCATATATAGTATCTTAACGACTATGTAATTATTTCCGAGAGTCAGTTTTTAACGGTCTGCATTACCAGACTATATATAATAATGTATATGTATATATGTACAGTACACACATTTTAACCTGACCGATTGTTATATATGTGGGTGTGTGTGAATGTCACCCACTTTCTTTTTGCCTCTAGTCTAAAGCACTTGACAAAAGTAAAATTTCATTAATAGATGTGCTGTAGATACTAAATCTAAGACCCTAGTTACAGCTAACACAGTTTACTGTGTGCACAATGATAATGATGTCCTACGCTATCCTGAGAGGGGGAAACATTTTGACATTAAAATCTGATTATCCTTTTAGGAATATCCACTGATGACTTATGTGTTCACTGTAGCATTCTACTCATGCTCTTCCAGGAAACTATTACAAAATGTAAAATAAAGATTTTATGATGACGTTTATGATAAATTCACCCAGACCACTTATCATTAGGTATTTTAAACAACATTAGCTAAGTCAAATTAATTGGCCAAATTAAATTCATTTAAATAGATTTTTTTATTTTAAAGTATCTTCACATTATCCAGGCTTACAATGTTGTTGTTGGTCTTTCAGCTGCTCTCAGCAAGGTGTCGCCGAATAAAACCTACGCCATAAATGAAATCAGGATGTTGAGTAGAAGTGACGTCATGTGCAGGATTACAAACCGCAAGTTTTTGGCAGCGTATTGCGCATGCGTCACACTGTGGGCGTCTTAAATCGACTGCTGGACCGAAAGTTGCAGTACTTGGATAGTTGCCTGAAGTTTAACCTGCACCACAAGTAAAACCAAAATGCTAAGTAAAAGCGATGATATGAACAGTTATGTTCGGGATTTAATAATCACCTGCACCAACAGGTTTGATAAGAAAACTATTAATACTACTAATAAACTACTAATATTTTTACTGGTGTTAGTTCATATTTTCAACAGCACTGAAGCTGGAGTCATTTTAAAACAAACCTTCATTCTATCTTATCTGATTTTATTCGATCCAAACTAATCCGATCTACACACTCTCATCTGTGATTCGCTCTGATTACCGAACAGAGTGTATTTGGCTACGACTTAGCATAAACTAGGCGTAAGATAATCAATCTTACAAAATAATTTCTTTGCATTCATAAGTTAGGCAGCGAGTTCTGCTGTACAGAAAGACAGACCGACATGTACGTTGGTTTTAACCTGAAATAATAACAATATCACTGATTACATTAAAGCTGATCAGCTTGTTTTTAACGTTCACCATTTTTCTATTTCTACAAACTCTTAAAAGCAATTACATATTTAAATGGCAAACTGTTTTGTGCTCCTACAACCACTAGATGGCACCAAACCACAGACAAATGCAAATCTACTCTTCCTGGTCAAAAACGTCCCTTGTATTGGACAATTAGTGCAGTGATTAGAATATTACAGCTGATAACAATTATTTAAATCTAACTAATGCAGTGAGATGGTTCTTACTTAAACAAGAAGGCATATGAAAGACATAGTAATTGGAAATATTTTAATGCGTTTCTGAATAGTCAAATTATTACCTTGCATCAAGCAAAGAAAAAAACTTTGCTGAAATTATTGGAATGGGGTTCAGAACTGTCTAACGCATTATTAAAACTTATAGCATAATGCTGAACCCTCAACTTAGTGGAAGAAATGTGGTGGGGGAAAATCATGAATTACTGTGATCAGAGATCACTGAAGTTGCATCATAATTAATCAACAGAAGAATTATTATTATCCCAATTATGGTTACTAGCGAAAGTAAGAGCATTGCCATGCACAATGTGAAGTCATATGATCAGAATTAAACAGCTGTGTGGCCATAAACTACTTGTTAGTGAGACTAATTTGTAAAAATGCCTTCAGTTTGCTTGGGAGCTTTAAAATTGAATCAGGTCATATGATCTGATGAGTCAAGATTGACCGTATTCCAGAGTGTTAGGTGTGTCAGGGTCGGAAGGGAAGTGCATAAAGCGATGCATGGTGGCCACTGTACAAGCCTCTGGAGGCAGTGTTATGATCAGCGGTTGCTTCAACTGCTCAGGCTTAGGCTCAGCATCATTATGTAGCTATAATATGAAGTCAGCTGATTACATGAAATGCCTAGATTTTGTCTTGGTATGGGCATGTATCAGGTTGAAAATACCCAGATCCATCAGGCTCAACTTATGAAAGAGTTGAGGAATCATGAGGAATCATTTTCACCCATGAATTGGCCACTACAGAATTCTGTCTGAATTCTACAGAAATCTGAGCTACGATCTTTAGGAATATGTTGGAAAAGAGTTTATGGAGTGTTTCAACTCTTCCATCATCAAATCAAGATCTTGACTTTAAAAAATCTATGCAAATGTATTCGAATGTATTCCATCAAAGCTAAAACTGGTCAAACAATCTATTAGTGTTTGTGACTTTTTTGGTTAGGCAGTGTTTGGGGGAAAAGAGCTTGAATAAATATAATTATAAATGACAATTATAAATAATTATTAATAAATCTTATAAACCAAGCCCAGGGCATTCAGCCTAAAATCTGTGCCAAACCATGAAGAAAGAAATTTCCATTGTGGCAACCTCTAATGGAAGCAGCCAAAAAACGGAAGAAGAAGAAGAAAATATATAGAAATCATGTAGGTGTTATCAATGTGAAATTTAGAATTAAGCTTGAAAAAATTGGCATGCAACCAGAGATAAGTGAAGTTCCAAGGTCATTGGAGCCACTCTAGGCCCGGGGCATTGAAATTAAGTCTAGTTTGTAATTCACCCACACAGAAACACACTCTAACTAAATTGGCCAATTTATGGATTAGTTGAATCAGCTGGGCAGACAAATCACCCAACTGTCCTGGACTGGATTTGAACACAGACTGTCTACTTTATTTGCTCTAGATTTGTTTTAAAAAAACATGGCACCCTTGGTTGCAGACCACACATTTTAATGTTAGTGTACTGTGTGTATTGGAACAGCATTTGCAATGCCTTCACAGGTTTGCACTTTGGTGAGGGAGTTATTTATTGTTAAGGAACTTGTCTCTCATCTCTGTACGTCATTGCTCATTCCAATCTAAAGTTCTCAGTCTTCTTACTGGGGTTTGCAACTTGTGGTCCCAACGATAAAAAAATATTTAAAAATTATATTTACAAGTTTAGAAATGCATTACTATCACTTATAAGCATAAACAGCACTGAGCTATTATATGAGGTTAGAGACCTTTAGGGGGCAGGCACATGGAAAAAAATATATATATTTTTTTAACACTACACTAACACAATATCCATTATAACCTGTTGAATTATAACAATTAATGTTCAGAACAGAAGCAGAATTGACCTTTTAACAATGCAGTTGCTCTGGCTGTGTGTGTGTGTTTGTGTGTGTGTGTTTTCTGTTGGTATCTATTAGACATCACAGAGAAACATAAATCTTGGTGGATGAGAATGGATGCATGTACACTTGTATGACATAAACAAAAATATGCACTTCGTCTTGTGTCTAGATTTTGTCTAGTTCTTACTTAGAACTGCTTCCGTTTTTTTCTCTTGTAAATAATAAGACAAAACACTGACTGTCATGTTAACAAGAAAATAAAAGGAGAATTTGACACTGTTCAATAATTCTATATATATATCACTTACTCACTCATTGTCTTTACCACTTTATCCTGTTTACGAGGGCCCGATACCAAGGAGCAAGAGCAAGACCAAAACATTTCTGCTGCAGAGGAGAAATGTATTATTGAGTTACCAGCCTCAAAAATCACTAATTTATGGCACCTCAGATTAGAGTTGTTATGAAGGTTTACAGAGTATAAGTAGGAGAGTGCTGCAAAATATTGCTTAAGGTACTGAAACCCGGCGATGATGGTAGGCCATATGATAATATAAACAGTAGCTATGCACTTGGCTTTACATACTCAGAGTATAATCTAAAAGATGATGACACTGTGTACTGTTACATTTGGTGAGGAACACCTGTGCACATGCTCACAGTATGCTATAAAAAAGTGTTGATGATGTTGCCTACTCATACATTCGGTAAGGCCTATGACATGCCTGTGATGGTACTACCTGTTATGAAAGTGTGTGTGTGTGTGTGTGTGTGGCCCTGGTTTTGGTAATGAGTTTGAGTTATTTACACATAACACTGTTAATTTCATTGTACTGGCTGCATTCCAGTTGTAAATAATAACTTATTTTAAATGTATAAACAATTAATTCCTATAGGAAATAGACTATACCTGTAGCCCACTATTGTCCGTTCTGATAAACTTCGTTCTAATCTATTTTTAATTCTAAATGTAGATGATGTTCTTCCTACAACACGTTAGGTTTATGGCATCATCGACTTCTAGATCATTTCTGAGCATCCTTTAGCTACTACTCTTCCCTCAAATCATTGGGATGTACTGGGATAATTTAACGAGCGTGAAAACGCACCAGATACTGTAAAATGGATTTATCAAGTATTGCGTCTGCTGTGAAGTGGATTGTGGGTAAGAGCGCTGGCCATGAAAGGAAAAGCTGTTCTCATTGCGTAACAGTGACGTCAGCTGAGTCACAAGACCCGAACTAGTTACCGTGTAGTTAGCTAACTGGCTAACTGTAGTGTTATTATGTAATTTAGTTAGTAAGAGCAGAGCACACGGAAGAGCTGTGTGATGAAGCTGAACAGCGGGATGGAACGTGTGATATTTGAAAAGGTTTAGACACATTTGGGATAAAATGCGGAGGGCAGATGAATGTAAGGATTGTTTGTTTTATCACCGGTGAGAGAGAAAGCGGTGTTTAAGTGAAGTTTGATTAAAGTCGCTGTTTGTTAGTTAGCATTTGCTGCAGTCAGTAGGAGCGGGTTGAGCCGCGGACACGAGCTCGGTTCGGGCTGGAGCTCGGGGGATGTTGTCTGTGCTCTCCTGCGGCAGACTGCTGGCCCGGGCTGTCATCGGCGGCCTTTCCCAAACAGACAGCCGCGATTACAGCCTAATATCGGCTAGCTTTGGATATGGAAAAGACTTCCGGAAGGGTATTTTAAAGAAATGCATGTGCTATGGTGATGACGCGTGGTTTATTGCACGACACAGATCCGCCGATGTTTTAGGTAAGTTCCTGCGGTCAGTATTAACCTTCACTCTATCTGCTGATCTCTTATAATAATCAGCCTATGAGTTAGCAAGCATGTAGTGAGCAACAACACCTCCCACTACACGCCTGGATTACTAGTGTTCGCTTGCTAGGTTTGTCTATTTTGAAGGTGAACATTGTGTTTAAGCAGAAATTATTATTATTAATAATATTAACAACAACAACAACTTATTATTATTATTATTATTATTATTATTAATATTTACAAATCCCTTACGAGATAACACACTCAGCGTAGCTAAATGCCGTTAGTATTTAAATAACAGAATAAATTTAGCTTGACAGAATACGTGCTTATAAACATCACAATAAGCAAACAAACAGCAGTATTTTGAGTATAAAATAAAGATTTTCATAAGGTACACAAAGCTAATGCACGCATAGTGTAAAAACAGTGTAATGTAAATACACAGCATGAAAGAGTGCATGAGGAAAGCAGGTGCTTCTGTGTCTGGTGGATTTGATACACAAAAACGAGCAAGCAAAAAAAAAAAGTTTACATATGTCGTGCTCGCTTCCAAGATCTGGAGGTGAACCTGTCCTTGAGGGAAGAACATTTTCCCTGTGGGATTTCAGCCTGCTTGTCTCTGCATTGCAAGGCTAAACCTGGCTATTATTGAACTGGTGACAACAGTCTCTCAGTATTATTTGCCCAATACTGAGGTCTACTGTGATCAGATGATTTTTTTTTTCTAATAATGGTATTACACAAAATCACATAGACTTAAAAGAGGAGCATTAACTTTTAAACATGACCCCAGCCTCATCTGCTGCCTCTTATCAGTCAGAAAGCCGGTGATTCAGTCAAAGAAATGGTATAAACTGGTATAAAGTCAGATCTATCTACATAAAAGTCAGATAGACCACATAGCCCTAAACATTCTATTGCCCAAAGCCACCATGCTTATCATTTAAGCAAGTAACACGTTGTGTGTTAATGTGGCATACATAAAAGAACCCTACTTTCTGCAGGTGAACACAGCCCGCACATCAAGACCCACTTGGTCAATGGTTTTGTTTCTCTTCTTATTACAAAAGTCAGTAAGTACGTGAAACCTTTACACACCTAGTCCTTCTTTAGTGATAAAATTATCATGGACAGGACTGTTTAGAGTTTACTAAAGCCTGCAGGATTCCAGCAATTAATGATGATGTTAAGCGTCATGCTTTATGAATGTCCTAGACGTTTTTAATTCCTTATCACGCCAAAGTCTGTGTCTCTAGTTTGTGTTCCAAGTGACAGGTTTCTTTTCTTCTTGTTCGGTATCTGATTTGTCTTCTGGTGCCCCTCTTTGTCTTTTAGGTGTGGCTGATGGAGTGGGTGGCTGGCGGGATTATGGAGTAGATCCCTCTCTGTTCTCTGGAACTCTCATGAGGACATGTGAGAGATTAGTCAGGGAAGGTCACTTTGTTCCTAGCAACCCTGTGGGAATCCTCACCACCAGTTACTATGAGCTCCTTCAGAACAAAGTACCTCTATTAGGTGAGTGTTTAGCTTTGTGCCTGATTAATTTGGCTAATTAATCATTTATTTGCCGTTAGTCACATCAAAGGGAGATTGTACACAGGGAGGTTTCTTTTGAAATTGTTCTAGATCACATGCTCATCATCATCATCAACATGCTCTGGTTGTAGAAATATTAAGCAATAGCACTTTATATAATTTCACATTAAATATACACTCACAGACCATTTCATTAGGTACACCTTTTCAACTGTTAGTTAAGGCAAATGTATGATCAGCCAATGGCAACATCTTAATACATTTAGGCATGTAGACATGGTGAAGATGATCTGCTGTTCAAACTGAGCATTAGATTTTCAGATGGACAAGCATCCCAAGTGTTCAGACAATGGTCTGAAAGAGAGAAAGTATCCAGTGAGTGATAGTTCTCTGGGTATAAATACCTTGTTGATGCACGAGGTCAGATGAGAATGGCCAGACTGATAGTTGACATTAACTCAAATAACATCTCATTACAGTTATGCTGAAGAGCATTTCTAAATGCAACACATCGAACTTTGAAGCAGGGTTATAGCAGCAGAAGACCAGACCTGGTGCCACTTGTGTGAACTTAGAAGGCTACAATTCTCAAGGGCTTCAAGCTTAAATCCATCCTGCCTTGTGTCAGTGGTTCAGGCACGTGGTGGTAGCGTAATGGTTTGGGGATGATTTCTTGGCACATTCTGGGCCACTTAGTACCAACTGAACAACATTTAAATGCCACAGCCTACCCAAATGATGTTGCTGACCAACTCCAACCCTTTATGGCCTTTATGTGACAGCATACCATGCCATGTCACAAAGCTAAAATAATTTCAAACTGGTTTCCTGAACATGAAAATGAGTCTACTGTACTCAAATGCCCCTCTCAAATGGCCTCCACAGTCACCAGATCGGAGTCCAGTAGAGCAGTGGTCCCCAATCACTGGGCCACGGAGCAGTGCCGGGTGATTTGCTGCCGCGCTGCACAGAAAGAATTTAAAATATATATTTGATTTTATTTCCATTTTATTCACTATCGGTGTCTGCAGAGTGTTTTACGTTGAAAAATGAGTAGCTCATCTCCCATTCACTTCCGTCTGCATATCGCAACATGCGATTCACATTCTATAAACCCGCTCTGTATAACAGATGCCTTAAAAGAGTGTTTGAAGCAACTTCAACTCTGCCGATGTTCTGGATTGAAATCAAGCTTTAATATCCTAAAATCGCCATAAAAGCACAAAAAATCTTGCTTCCATTTCTAACAACCTATCTTTGTGAGACCGAGTTGTTTTCAGTGACAGCAATGAAAATGAAATCACAGAGATGGGAACAATCATCCCAGGGAAACAAGCTCAGGGCTCAGACACTGATTCTGTGTTATGGTATGTTCTATATATTATGCACTTTATTATGCTCTGTTACAAGCACGTGATGGCCGGTCCATAGAAAACTGTCTTACATAAAACTGGTCCGTGGTGCAAAAAAGTTTGGAGACCACCGCAGTAGAGCATCTTTGGGATGTGGAGGAAAAAGAGATTAGCATCTGCAGCAACTCTGTCAATATGGACCATAGTCTAAAGGACCAGCACCTTTTTTGAATCTATGCCACAAAGAATTAAGGCGGTTCTGAAAACAAAATCCCACCAGGTACTAGCAAGGTATACCTTATAGAGATGGGGGTAAAATGTATTTAGTTATGTATCACAATTCTTTTATGTGGCAATGTATGAATTGCCACACTGTCTCCAAAATGTGTATATGTATATTATATGAATGTTTGGATTGAGTTTGTAAAATGTTGCCGTTCTGCCATGATCAAACTATTTACACATTGGCAGGCAGCCCAGCATCCTGTGCTGTAGGGGCAAATTATTTGCTAAGTTCGTTTAAAAACGTAATAAAATCTATAAAATCGTGATACTAACCGAATTGGTGAATAAAACCCGAATCGGCATATATCCCATAAGATTCCCATTCCTAATACCTAATTAAATGGCCAGTGAGTGTAAAGTAATTTATGTAATTTAATACTGAATTTAATTCTGGAATGCTCTCCATGTACCAGCATGTGGGATAAAACACCCACAGAGATCTACCCCATTCACAAATGCAGTTTATTAAAAAAATATTGCATTGATTGATTTTACCTACTTTCACCTTATTAATTAACATGTTTTTAGCACAAACACTGTACACATACACATTCCCTAGCTATCTTTTTCTTACTGAATTTTTACCTATATATTTTGCCTATAAAACAAAAACAGGCTACATTTTCCAAATATTGTGTTATGTCTTTTCAGGAAGTAGCACAGCTTGTATAGTGATGCTGGACAGGCAGAGACACCGGCTTCACACAGCAAACTTGGGAGATTCTGGCTTCCTTGTGGTTCGAGGAGGCGAGGTAGTTCACAGGTCTGATGAGCAGCAACACTATTTCAACACACCATTCCAGCTTTCAATCGCCCCTCCAGAGGCAGAGGGCTCTGTTCTTAGTGACAGGTAAAGAATCCTTTATATATATATATATACACACACACACACACACACACACACACACACACACACACACCAATGCTGGGTAATCCTTGCTGGTCCAATAAGCAAGAATGAGCATTTCATGCAGAGTGTGTGGTCACTTCACTGGATTATTGCACCTGCTGTGGAAAATTGCTTTATAATAAATAATTGGGCTGTTTAGTTCTCACTGATTACTCTAGACACACCATATGGTCAGAAGTTTGAAGACACCTGACTATAACACACAACAGTAATATGTGCTTGTTGAACATCCTATTCTAGACTCTGGTCTTATTGCATGTGTGTGGATTTGTTCGTTTAGCCAGTAGAGTATTAGTGAGGTCAGATGGAGTAGCTCAGGGCTCTATGAAGACCATGAAGGCACAGTGGCATTCTCGTACTGTAACAGGTCTGTCCCCTTAACTTCAGCTGGAGGGAAATTGTAATGCCACAGCATACAGTGACATCCTTTACAATTGTGGGCTCAAAACCTTCCGGAGGAACTACACATAGCAGGGCAGTGTAGACAAACTTTTCGTTCATATAGTGTAGGTTGGTGTATGTATTCTGTTTTTGAGGTATTATGGTACTTAACTTTAAATAAAAAGCATTTAACGTTTTTTATTGCAAGATGGCCATGCTGTGTCTAGTCACCAAGGGAACTGTAGTGGAATTGGATGACTGGATAGCAGCCAGTGAGAATATTCAAAGTCTGATCATGCACAGGGGTGGACAAGATGTGTCCTCGGTGAACCACTGACTTTCTTTCGGGCATCTAAATGTTGTCTCAAATCTGTTAGTAAATTAGTAAGATGAAATAATTGTGTTACAACACTGATCCTTGAGTAAGCAGAGAAGACCTAACTCTCCCATTTGATGGACATAAACGAAAAGAGCATGCTGGCATCACATTACATTTTTGTCTTATTTTCCTACATAAATACCTAGAGAAGCGTGCCAAGGTTAACTGCCAACAAGGCTAATCTTCACATGTACTTCTATTTATCATTAGAATGGAACTTGACACTTCAGCACAAATCTAAATGAGTCCTCATTCAGCGTAATATGGAAAAGGAGACAAGCTTAGGACAAGCTTTCAGTATTCTTGGAGGTCAGGACAACAAGTTCATCTGGTGAAATTCTGGGGGAAAAAAACAAAAAAACCTTGCCAGGCATGGATGTAATGTTGACCACCATAATGTTCATGAAATGCTCCAGGTGCTGTTGCAATAAATTCAGAATTCTAATCCAAGATGTCTTGTTGTACGTTTATTTACTCGGTGCAAATATTCTAAACTATTATTCTAACTCGGTAGATATTATTTTGGTTAAAGTACATGTAATACAAGAATATTAATAAATAGTAATATTTGGAAGAGAGCACTTACAGTGAAGCTCAAGCAATATAGGAAGACAGCTCTGTATATCATGTATCAAATGCTGTCTAATGACTGGAACTATAAAATGATCTTTAAAAAACAATTTCACACAACAACTGTTTGCTTTTCTCTCTCAGTCCTGAAGCTGCAGACCGCACATCCTTCGATGTCCAGCTAGGAGACATCATTCTCACAGCCACAGATGGGCTTTTTGACAACATGCCAGATTATATGATCTTACAAGAACTCAAAAAGCTCAAGGTATTGCTGTGGACATTTGATACTCACAATTTTGGAGAACCGATATGTTTCTAAGTGGTTGAGTGGTAATAAAGCATTCCCTGTTTTAGAACACCAATTATGAGAGCATCCAACAGACAGCCAAGAGTATTGCAGAACAGGCTCATGTTTTGGCATATGACCCCAATTATATGTCACCGTTTGCACAGTTTGCTTGTGACAATGGACTGAATGTAAGAGGTAAGTAATATGTTTTACAAAATTCCTGAAATCAGAATATTCCAAAAGATGTGGAAAAGTTACATAAGAGGTTTTTAATTGTAATAGTTTAAACTTTGAAAGTACATCATATAAGTCATTTGTATACAACAGCATGGTGGCTTGGTGGTTAGCGCTGTGGCCTTGTCCCCCCAGATTCGAGTTTAGTTCCCACCTCCGGTCTGTGTTCATAGAGTTTGCATGTTCTTCTCATGCTTGATGGGTTTCCTTCAGGTACTCTGGTTTCTTCCTACAGGAGGATTGCCAAATCGCCAGTGGTATGTGTGTGAATGTGTTTGTGCACTGCAATAGATTGGCACCCCATCCAGGGTATGCTCTGACTATTTCCCCGAGCTTATCCCTGTGATGAACCTTATAGGAAGTGAGTGATAGAGTACTTTGTATACACCTTTCAGCCATAACGTTAAATTCATCTCATACTTGTTTTTCCAGCACATCCCACCGGTATTAATATGGTTATGAGATACAGGGAACTGGATTCCAGGTTAATGTCTTATACTCTTTGTCAAATCATTCAGCAAAAGTTTTTGGTGAAAGAGTTAAATACCATAAGGGAATACTATTGCCATGAAGGGGTGTTCTTGTTTGGCAACAATGTTTGGGTATATGGTGCATGCCAAAGTAATGTACACAGAAATGCCAGGAACCAAGTTTTCCCAATGACTTTAAGTCATTAGCCAGAACATCACACTGTCAGTTTGCCATCTTCCTACAGGTCATCCAAGTGCCATCTTTTCCACAACTACTGTAGGTAAAGCATGCATACTTGGCCACCCATGTAATAGAAAATGTGATTCATCAGACCAGGTCACCTTCCATGTTCTACCCTTCAGTTCTCATGCTCACATGCCCTTTGTAGGTGGTTTTGGCAGTGGACAGACGTCAGCATGGGAACTCACACCTGTCACGTTTTATTCACTTCACTTGTCAGTGGCTTTGATGTTTTGGCTGATCAATGTAGCAACTGTTGATAGATGTTCCCTGACATCAGAAGAATGAAAATTGTAGAATGGTAGAAGCTAACATGGGTTGATAATATATGATATATTGTGCTCTTTTTGACTTCATATATGACTTTGACATATCCTGGTTATATGAACTAATAATTGTCATCTGCACATGAATGTATTTTATGCAGTTTTTCGCTAAAGCAGTTTTCTTTATATGAATGCTAATATTTCTCTATAGGAGGGAAACCAGATGACATCACTGTCCTTCTGTCTATCGTTGCTGAGTACACAGACTGATGTCGGAGCAGGGCTCTACATGTCATTAGAGTGGCCATTGCTACCTGCTGGCAGGATAGGCAAAAGGTTTTCCATTCTTTGCCAAGGACCAAACCTTGATCCTCTTCATTGGATTTTAACACCTCTCTAACTTTTACATTTACAGATTAACATAAACCATTTAAATAAGAGGGAATATGCAACCTGGAATGAACCAGTAAGAAGTTAAACATTGTTCCAGAAGGGAGAAGTGTGGAGATGATCATGAAAATTGGATCATTGTGGCAGGAGAGTTCAATCTGACTGTGAAGTCTAGAGACAAGGTAGGGCTCATGATGCCAATGGCACCCCATAGGACAGCGATTTCGAATCACTGGAAATGATCGATTTGCCTTGGACTATCTATTTAAAAAGCCATTTTAATAAGCATACGTACTTCCTTAGTCAGTCTGGCTGTAATATGGCTCTGCGTAACTGTATACCACAATGATTTAGCAACCGGCGTAAATGGAACTTGTACAAAATTGTAGATGATTTCAGCGTGTTATGGTTTTTGTTTACTTATAATATTTAATATGTTAAATATTGTGTTAGTCTAGAGTTTCTTCACACAGTGTCAGTGGTTATATAATGCAAGAGATTGCAAGGTTCTTATTATTGGGGAGTGGGGGGGGCGGGGGGGGGTTGGAGGCCTTTGACGCTCTGTTAACCACTTTGAAAGGTCACGTACTGTATGTGTGTGTCTGTGTGACTCGTGCATATGTGGACTTGAGAGAAATTATACTGTATGTAAAAAGGTACACCTTCTTGCTCTATATGAATATATGATTATATACACAGGGTGTCCAAAAAGATTTGACATTTCGTAGTCTAACAACAGCAAATTGCCGCTCAAATTGTCTCAAATTTTAACGAGAAGTGTAAAAACTAATGTGTTTAATGTTTTTTTTTTGGGGGGTCGGACGTGCCAGTGATAATGACAGTGAAATGGCCACCACGTTTACCTGACTTGACACCTTGTAATCTTTTTAAATATGGGGCTATGTGAAAGGGCTGGTGTTTATCTCCCTCTTCCTACAAGCCTAGAGGAACTGAGTCATTGTGGCGCTGGAGAATGTTGTGCCGGATATGCTACATATCTCGCAGGAACTGGACTACCGACTTGACATGGGTCATGTCACAGGCAGTGCGCATATTGAACATTTTTGAAATCGGTTATAAAAATCTACAGTACAGACCAAAAGTTTGGACACACCACCTCATTCAAGGAGTTTGAATTTGTATTATGGCAAGAAAAAAGCAGCTAAGTGAAAAAAATAACGAGTGGCCATCATTACTTTATGAAATCAAGGTCAGTCAGTCCGAAAAATTGAGAAAACTTTGAAAGTGTCACCAAGTGCAGTCACAAAAACCATCAAGCGCTACAAAGAAACTGGCTCACATGCGGTCCACCGAGGAAAGGAAGACTAAGAGTCACCTCTGCTGTGGTGGATAAGTTCATCCGAGTCACCAGCCTCAGAAATCACAGGTTAACAGCAGCTCAGATCAGAGAGCAGGTTAATGCCACACAGAGTTCTAGCAGCAGACACATCTCTAGAACAAGTGTTAAGAGGAGACTGTGTGAATCAGGCCTTCATGGTAGAATATCTGCTAGGAAACCGCTGCTAAGGACAGTCAAGAAGCAGAAGAGACTTGTTTGGGATAAAGAACACAATAAAAAAAACTCTTTGAATGAGGTGTGTCCAAAATTTTGGTCTGTACTGTATATCCGTTTGAATGTGTTGTTGGGATTTTGATAATTAAATCTTTTCTTTTTCAACATCAAGCCTATTTAATTTTGTTTGCCTAGCACATGTAGGTCAGATATTCATATTTCAAATTATGTAAAAGATTTTGGGACACCCTGTATATCAAACATACCACACCATTGTATATAAATATAACATTATTTTATACAGTAAGTGTAATTTGTGAGTTAAAATGTTTCTTCCTCAGCTTTTTTGTATTTGTAATTTTAAATATACTTTGAGGTGTATACTGTTAATGCAAAGGGCGAATGCCAGCATCTATGAATGCTTTAAGCAGACATGTGTCATACAATTTAATAAAGTTTTATTTTTCTAACTGTTCCATGGCTTAAACACAAGCTAGAAATACACTGTTGTCTTCCTCAAGGTAAAGTACCTTGATGTGTTATGAATTTAAATATCTGTCACATTATTGATGTGCAATTTTATAAGCTCAGTATAGCATTCATAGTCATTTTTAATAAATAACCTTTTTTAAACATATGCTAATGTGAATACAGATAGAGCACTTCCATAACTACTTCCTTTACCTTGCAAATTTATTTATATATAATTGAACATTTCCACATTTTATCACCTTACAACCACAAACGTAAATGTGTTTAATGGAGTTTTATGTGATAGACCAACATAAAGTGGCATATAATTGTGAAGTTGAAAGGTAAATGATAAATGTTGAATGTTGTCCAGTGGAATTTAGTTATGGGTATCAGAGTAAACCTGGCTAAATACAAATGCAAAATGATGTACCACTTTATGTTGGTCTATAACATGAAACCCCAGTAAAATACATTTTTAATTAAAAAAAAAAAAAATTGTGGTTTTAACATGAAGAATGTGTAGAAGTTCAAGGGGTCTGAATACTTTTGCAAGGTACTGTATGTACCATAACAAACTCACCCAGTGAACTCTACGTTCTACAGTCTTTTTTACGAAATGTTAAACATGGCAAAGTAAGTTCATTATATCCATGATGAGGCACAAAAATGTATTGTGTGTGTGTGTGTGTGTGTGTGTGAGACTGTATATATACAGTCTTATGCAAAAGTTTAGGCACCTCTTGATAAGATTTCTGTGACTTTTTTTAATGAAAAGATGTTAACACAGGCTCTCTTGGAAATGGAAAAAATGCACAATATTTTCAGCAAACATTGGTGCTAGTTACTTTTTATATCATAAATTGAACAAAGATAAAAACATTTTTGTGGCACTGCAAAAGTTTGGGCACCCTACTGTACATGTTACTATCAGTACTTAGTAATACCTCCTCTGCAGATATCACAGCTTGCAAACGCTTTTTATAGTCAGCTAAAAGTCTTTCAGTTCTTGTACTTGGGATTTTCTCCCATTCTTCCTTGAAAAAGGCTTCTACGTAGTTCTGTAGTATTCTTTGGTAGTCTTGCATGCACAGCTCTTTTAAGATCTACCCACAAATTTTCAATGATGTTTAAATCAGGGAACTGTGATGGCCATTCCATGAGTTGTCTTTTTGACAAGCATACGAGCAGTTCTCTCCGAGAGTTTTCCAGATCTCGTCTTGGCCTCCACAGTTCTTCTGAACTACCATCCCTCAATTACATTTCACGCTGTGGAAACTGCAAGCTGACAACACTTTGCTATCTTCTTGTAGCCTTCTCTTGCATTCCGGGCACCAATAACTTTCATTTTCAGAGTCTTACACAACTGCTTAAAGGAACCCATGGTTGTTGAGTGTCCACAAGTGTGTGGCAATTGCTTTTTTACATAATGTAGGGCAAGGAACGTTTCAAAACCTTTTTTAAATGAAATCATAATTTAACAACTTGCAACTTGCCCTCTTATATCCTGTGCAGTTAAAAAAATGGCGAGGTGAAAAAAGTTATACTGCGTTATTGGTCTGAGGTGGTATTTGCCTGCCCACTATGATCAGATGGTTTTTATGATTTGGTCATGGTCAAGATTTTTACACATGGCTAGAACATGACTGTCTACACTTCCAGTCAAAAGGTAGCAACTTTTTGCACTGTAAAACAATGCTGAAGGCATCCAAAATATGCAATGATTACCAGTTATATTGAGATTTGCTTATTCTCTGTAAAGTCTTCATAATACATTCTAAATGCATAATACACTCTCCTCGGCAGCAGAGATAATTTTTGGTCTTGCTTTCTTGGGATGGTCTGAGAGCTGACTATTCAGCTCCTATTCATGTCGTAATATGACTTCAGTGACTGTTATTGTTGTTGTTACTTAATTACCTAATGCCCTATGTGTTATTTTGTAGTTTTTGGTGTTATATCTTTCACTTGGATGCTAAAAGTTGCAGCTGGATAAAACAAAAACTGTGTTTATTTCAGGCTGCAAAGTGTGCAAAACTATTTTAAAGGTGGGGTGATTCATTTCTGTATCCACTGAAAATGCTTAGTGAAATCAAATAGTAAAAAACAACAACAGTAGAACTCATGGCTATATTTAATAGCTAAGGTAATAGCATTTCCACATACACAACTCAAAGAGAACTTTGGACAGAACAACGGTGTAGCCCTAAGAAAAACACTTATCAGTAAGACTATTCAGAATTTATGCTTAATTTTGGTAAGGCCTATAAAGAACATTGAAAAAAGGTAATGTGGTCTGACGAGTCTTTTGGTCAGGTCTAGTTTCGGCGACATTGAGGTCATAGTAAGAAAAAAAAAGCTCCACAGCAAAATAAGGCCAGCTGATGACGTGGATATCTTGAATGACCAGGTTTTTCATTTAATGGATTTTTTTCTTACTTGATGGGGCAAGATGGAGCAAGACTCAAAAAGGAAAGCCAAAAAAGTCAGGAAGCCTGCAGAACTCTTCCTCAAGACTACATTAAAACTACAAGAAAGGAAGCCCATTGGAAGCAAAATATTAACAAATAAGGGGTGGCTCAAGACTTTTGCAGAGTACTGTTTATATATTACATGTATAGCATCCAGTGAAACCCAAGTAATAAACCTATAGTAACATACAATTTATAAGTCACTACTCTCAAAGCATTTTCAAAAATGTAGTAAAAATTCTCTCATAACACCTCTACACTTATACGGTGTATTTTGTCTGCGTCATTCTTTCTCTCTGTTACCATTGTCTGCACCATCATCCTCAGTGTCACTGGCACACACCAAAGTGGGTAGTTCTGATTTGTTGACTTCCTCCTTATCATTCTCCACAGCTCCAAAAAGCAGAGAACTGATCTGTATATGAGAGAAAAAGTCCTGTAAATGTAATAGACATGCACCTTGCCTTTACTGCCAATCTTGGGGTCCTCAGATCTTCTGGTATCATTTAAGTATTAAAACTAAATGACAGAAATTAATCTGAATACTGCTCTAAACCATAACATATGTTTATTAAATGATGACATTCCTACAATGGGTCAGAAACAATTATGACATATAACCTGCACATTTTCTGCACAAGTGCCTGGTGCTACTGCTGTGGTCAAAGCACATCCATAGCTCACTCCATTCAAATAATTTCTGGATTTTGGAAAATCATCTCCTCCCCCAACTAGCTGCATGAGCTTCTTCAAGTGGAAGACTGGTCTGAAGAATGGACTTCCCTGGCTGGAGGCAACCTGCTCTTCAACTGAAGGAACTGTACATCGAGGTGCTACATCAATAGCATCTGCCTCTACTGGACCCTCATGTATAGGGACACCCACTATGCTGTAAAGAACAATATGATCACTTTTTTTTTTAATTGTATTTAATTATTGTATTGAAAATACATACGGCAGCATACGTCTTATGCAAAAGTTTAGGCACCCCTTGATAGACACCCCCAGATTTTGGTGATTGATTTTTTAATTGAAAAGATGTTAATACGGTCGGCCCTTGGAAATGAAAAAATGCATAGTTACTTTTTATGTCATAAATTGAACAAGATAAAAAATAAAAACATCATTGTGGCATTGTACAAAAGTTTGGGCACCCTACTGTACATAATCAGTACCTCCTCTGGCAGATATCACAGCTTGCAAAGGCTTTTTATAGCCAGCTAAAATTCAACTTTCAATTCTGTACATAACACTGTACATTTACATAAGACTGTACAGCATAAGACATTTCATTAGGTACACTTGTTCAACTGCGCGTTTATGCAAATATATAATTAGCCAATTACATGGCAGCAACTCATTCCATTTAGGAATATAGTCATGGACAAGATGATCTGCTATAGTTAAAACCATGTATCAAAATGAGGTAGAAAGGTGATTTAAGTCACTTTCAACCAAGGTTGTTGGTGCCAGACGGGCTGTTCTGAATTTCACACAAAAACCATGAGCGGGTCTTCGGTGAGCTGCAGTTCTCTGGGCAAAAATGCACTGTTTATGTCAGAGGTCAGAGGTGAATGCTGTTTGTGTAATAGTGCTGTTGGTGTAATAGAGGGAGGATACATTATTGTCCCACTTTGGGCCCCTTAGTACCAACTGAGCATCATTTAAATGCACACCCGACCTGAGTATTGTTACTGACTATGTCCAGCAGGAAAAGTTAAAATCATCTCAAACTGGTTTCTCAATCATGACAATTAGTTCACACTCTATACAAATTGCCTTCACAGTCACCAGATCTCAATCCAATAGAGCACCATTAGGACATGTGCAGCTGACAAATCTGAAGCAACTGCATGTTGCTATTGTCAATATTGACCGTACTATCAAGGAATGTTTACAGCACCTTGTTGAATCAATGCCACAAAGAATTAAGGCAAAAGGTTGTCCAACCCAGTACTACCAAGGTGCATCCAATGAAGTGTTCATTTGGAATGTGTACAGTCTGTCAAGGATTCCAAGAACTGTTTAAAAAGCTTTGATGAAAAATTAAGTAGTGGTCTTTGATCTAAGATAGTTATTAATAAATCAGCTTATTATTCTGTATATGGTGCTGACCCAAATGTATTTGTTGAGGCTCCTGTGTCACACTGAAAGGGGCAAACAGACACTAGATGATGATGGAATTACTTTTTCAGTGGGTTTTCAAAATTCTTTAGCTGTCACTCTTTAAATGAAAAAAGGGAAATGGTCCTTTCAATGCACGATTCACAAAAAAATATTTCATTAGGAATAGCTCTTACGTGAAACATGCTGATCTATTTGCATGAATGAACAGATTCAAGGAGCCTCCTTCAAAACATTTTCACTTCTTTTATTACTTATTCTTTATTATTATTATTAAAAACATACAGTAAGTTGCATGTAGACAGTAAAATCAGCATGAAATTTAATTCGCTAAAGTTAAGCCTGAAAGCATAGCAATTCACAGCAAGGACATCTCTGACAATGTGACTAATGAAAATGCAGGCAGGTTCTCTGGTTACCAAGGAAGGTATGTTTTTTTTGTTTTGTTTTGTTTTTTTATCTACAGTATATAGAATATCTGTAAATTATACATGAATTAGTTGAATAAATTGTATGTTTGGGTTACTGTTTGGCATCAGGATGCAACTACCATGTCCAAAAGTTTTTGAGCAAGAAAATCACCAAGATGTAGTGAATTGTGCGGCAGCCCATTCCTTCACAGACACAGTACACTGTCTGGCCAAAAAAAGTCACATACTCTAACATTTTGCTTGACTGCCTTCAGCTTTGAATAGGGCCACAGTGTGGTGCCCAACTCATGTACTGTAGGAAAATTATGCCTCACGGTCCCAGAACATCTCTTTTACTATTCGAATCTTGAAATATGCCATCAGGGAAGATAAACTCAATAGATGCGATAACCTGGCCATTCAGTGCATTCAGGTCATTCATTGTGACATAGCATTGCTTAGACCTGAACCTGTGAAGCAACCTTAGCTCATACTGTAACACTGCCTCCACTATGCAAGATGGGAGCATTGTTTCATGCACTTCTTATGCTTCTTACCCGTCACTTTGGAATGGGGTCAATCTGAACTTGTCAGACTAATCTTTATGCTTCCTTGCAAACTAAAGTATTTTTTTTTTCAGATTAGTCTTAATAACAAGTGCTTTTCTTATGGCCACACAACTATTTAATCCCTGTGAGCTCTCAGCAGATTAAATGTAGAAAATCTCTTACCTTCACTATTAAGCATAGCTGTGATTTCAAGCCTTTTTTTTACAATGCAACCTGACCAATTATTTAAGTGATCTCCAATCATGAGCATTTTTTTTTTTCTTAAGATCACATTTTGTCTGGAAAAACAAAACTTGTATGACATTTACCACTTAGTAATTATAATAACTAAGTTAGATATACAATTAAGATTTATAATTATTAATTATGGTGCACAGTAACTGCAAACAAAATTGTCATGAATGAAAACAAAACAACCAATTGACATTTACAGAAGATTTCAAGCACAGTATGGTGACTCTTAGCCGCAGTAAAACTTTTGAATGGAGCCCACCGTAGTCATTCCTGTGAATATTCAAAGAGTGAAAAGCCTGATCCTGGAAAATCCACAGATCTCTAACTTTGCAGAAAATATGTTGTATTTGTCTATAGGGTTGAAACACTAAGAAAAGTTCCAAGAGATAAACAACTGCTGTTTATATCTAAAGCATTAAAATCATGTAATTTCATAAACATCAAATGAAACATTTTTTTTTAAATGTAATGTAATTTAGGCAAAAAACATTTCTTCTGCATTCTAAAAAGTTTTGTGTTTGATGCTGTTCATTTAGTTTCCATAAAAATTCCCCAACATTCCACTCACTACCTGATACAAACAATGACCAAAACATAAACAGAAGCTGGCCTTCATTAAGCCTATACAAAATAATAAACCTGAGTAGGGGAACTGTGAGTAAATGCAAGATAAATAATTGTGTAACCATTTTTCCCTTTGCAACATCTGACACATCAAAAAATATTTTAAGTACTTCTAAGTATTAAATAGAACTATAATACATAAATTAAATGTAGAAATCTGAAACAAATCCACCTCATACGGCATGTGTGTGGTTTACTAAAGTGAAATATGGCTCATTTTTGCAGGTTTATCAATCAGAATAATGTTTTCAACAATTACAAATCTGGTTGGAAATAGTACAAAAGAGAGGTCATCACATTTAAAGAGGGTTTTTTTGTGCTTAATTTGACATTGATATGGTCTTTTATATGTCAACACAACATTCTACACAAACTGTTAAGCATACCACAAAGCAATCTTTTTTTTTGGCCTGTCCCATTAAAATTCAAAATTGGAGGACACATATTAAGTATGACATTCCCACAAGATTTTAATTCACGATTCAGATTTGTGACCACAACTTAATAATTTCTGGTTAAAATATATTTAGTTTGTGGCCTCAGAACATTAACTTAGCCTCAAAATACCTGATATACCCATACCTGATTAAAAAAACATGGGTCATCTCAGCAGCCTTGAACTTTTCCACAAACAAGAGACCAAATATCATGCAAAGATGAATCTGACATTTAAAGTTGATGGCTTTGTCACCTGTGTGCTGGAGCTTCCTGGGCATTAAGAGCCTGGGATTGATTCTCACTGCTTGGCTCCATTAGTGTAGCCAATACTACTATAGCCTCCAGCAACATATCCTCCAATCTGAATGACACCGGACTGAAAGAGAATATTCAGCACATAACAACTGACTATCAAAAAAAAATATTTTCTCTGTATTTAAACTAATGCACCCTTACTTTCCAGATGAACCAAAGTGGACAGATACTTGTAGGCCATGAGACTCTGCAAATGCCAGCAATCCCTAAAAACAAACACATGATATTTAACTGTCCAACTCTTGTTCATAGCACCCTCCTTCACGATAAAGGTCTAGGACATCATGAAAGAACATTACCATCCATCACATCAGAATCTACAATATATAACCATTTAGAACATACTGGCCTAACACAGGTTTGTATGACCCCTCTCCTCCATTAAATCTGTTCAAGTTTATTACTTACTTGGAAGAAGTCATGGACACTGTGTGCTATCCAACTCTGTAACTCACTGTGACAGTTTAGTGGCCCAGCAGTGCAGCTGAGTTCAGACATCTGTCTTTCTCTATCAGTCACTGACATACACACAGAAGTCTTTATGGATACCATTCAGGATAGCCAGTCCAGACACGTGTGATGAATGCTACCACTATGAGGGAATTCCACCACTTACTCAGGGGTTATTTAGGTCAGGACAGTAGATTAGATTAAGAAATGTGGATCTAAAGGTATATCTTAAATTAAGATAAAAATATGTTGCATATATACACACACAGTCCTAAATCACTTTACTATGTGCATCCTATGAGGAAAAAATGCACATGATGTGTGGGTTATTATTTTTAGGTCTTCTGTGGACTTACAATTAAATAAATAATTAAAAGCTAAAGCCGAAGCAACTGTGCACAGGGCAAAATAAGTCAGAATAAAAATTTATATGAACATGCTATTCCGGATACACATATTCAGTATTTTGACAACAGTACTAACACACAATTTAATTTATATGAGATTTTTTCAGACATGCCAGTTTGAAGGTACCTGTACTATGGTATTTATTTGCTGATAAAGTACATGCACCATACTATGGTACATGGTGCTGTACATACCATGCCTATACTATACCATACAAATAATATGTACTAACATATCTAACATGGTACAGTATATACAAATATACTATATTTCTGTAGATAACTACTGAATTTTGGTAACCACTGCAGTACCCAATAAATACCATGGTAGTCACTGTGACTTGTAGTACACACCATATTATTACCACAATATACACTGATGTAGCTACTATGGTAGCCCAGTAACTATAATGGTAGTCAATGAGGTATGGTTGTACATACCATTATGCTACCATGGTACCACAGTAATAATGGTAAATTATAGGACATACCATAGTAAACTTTCTTATTGGATATGAAGCATATTTGGTTCAGCATCAGTCACAAAAACAATACATGCAAAAGTATCTCAAAGGTCATTATAATTTCATGTGAATGAAATATATATGGAATGTTATATAGTGTATGTGGAATGTTATATGTATTAAAGCTCTGTTATTACTATTACTCATTTTGTTTGTTTTGATTTCAATGTTCACAAGCATGCTAAGCTCAATACAATGATGTGTCTTGCTTCTACTGTATGTTGTTGCAAACATGGGCCAAATGCTACTAGAATGACTAGTTACATTAAACATCAACTTAATTAGAACATCAGAATACACAAAGTTGCAATTTCCACATTTAAACCCTCCACTTTGTTTCTTAAGCGAACATTTCTTAGTTCATACCCGGAGTTCTTTGAGACAGAAGGTTATATCCGAGTCCAGTCTGAGATGGAAGAAGTCAAACTCATCGGGATGTAGAAACATCTCTGTATACATGACACGATCTGTGAGCAAACCATATAAAAATTTAAGCAGTTATGAAAAGTATTTTTCTTGCTTTATATTTCTATTGCAGAACATCACAGAATTTGAAAATCACTGAAATAAACTCCTGACCAATTTCTTCATCAAAGTAATTCTTCAGTATCACACTACTGGGTGATATCGATAGTGTGATTTCCTCTTGTGAGACAGGGAAGTGCATCACAACGTCACTGAGAAGTCTGAGGAAATAGCAAAGTCTCTCATGTTTAATTGAAACATTAATGGGATTGGGATGACATATCTTAAGATTCCTCAATATCCAAAAAGTGGTTTATACATACAATGAAAATACGAGAGAAATCTTATGTGTAATTTCAATACATATTAAGGGGGGAAATATTTTTTTAAACAAAACAATGTGTCACAATTATTGGTATCCCCATAAATTCTTATTAAAATAATAATACACTCACAGGACACCTTTATATTTACTTATTCATGCAATTTCCTAATCGGCCAATTGTGTGGCAACACTGCCGTACAGTGGATAAAATAATGCACATATGGTGTACCATGTCAGGTTTCATTTCTGGCAGCCAAGAACAGAACAATGAGTGTGAGCGAGTGTGTGCATGCTTGTGCCCTGTGATGGATTGACATCATGACCAGGGTGTACAGTACTAGACCTCCCACAACCCTGTGCAAGATTAGGGTTATATTGAGTGGCCATTAGTGAATTTAAAATGACTGGGAACAGTGAGGCTAAGAGAGACACAGTTGTAGGTTTCCATAAGATAGAAGAACATTCAGGCTATCAAGCCTGCTTTTTACTATTGCACACAGTCTCATAACTAAACTATTTGTAGTCCTTTCTTTCATTTAAGCACGCAATGAAAATTAAACGGAATTATACTCAAAATACTAAATGGCAGCAAAAGCAACACAAGGTTTTGTTTAAAAAAAAATGATGATGGTTATTTATTGTTTGTAACAAATTTACATTCAAGCATTCTGGACCTGAATGTGTTTTCATACACAATTCATAAATATATCTAATAATTCATGATAAATAGCAATAATTTATTGAATAACATTTATGACTGATATGTAAGTCATTATCTTATACACAACAGGTATTGGCCTACTTTGGGTGTGCTTTTAAAATGTTGGGACACAGATGAGCTGGAAAAACTGCTTGTAGTGCTTCACATTCTTCATACCCGAGATTATGTGTCTTGGTTATTCCTACAATTTTTAACACAAGATAATGCATTTATGTATGATAAACTAAAAAGTCCAACCTTCATGCAATCATGTTATAGGTGAATATAATGTATCAGACTCATAATCATCATGGTGAGAGAGATGAATGTTGGTGCTCACATGCTAGTTCATTGGTTCTCAACCCTGATCACAGAGGACTTACTGCCCTGCAGGTTTTTCGAGCTCTGATTTAACTGATCATCTAATTAACAATATAATTAACAAGTCTGAATTGACTTGTGTGTAATAAAGCAGGAAAACCCTCTAGGATCAGATCCTCCTGGATCAGAATTGAAAACCTGTGGGCTAGTAAACAGTGCCCCCTTGTGCTACACATACAGCTGCAAATATCAGCACCAGACACATGTAAGGTATTACTGTAAATGTTATACTTACCATTTCTGCATTTAAACTGGAACACCACTCTGTTGTCGAACATGTTGATAGTTATCTCACATCTGTACACACTGCGCTCTATTGTTGTGATGCTACGGAAGAGGGGCAGCACCGACTGAAGAACACATACATAATTTATAGACTAACTGCCAGTACAAATTGGACCTAAATTCTGAATTAATTACAGATTAATAAACCTGAATGTTAAAAAGAAGACTATTATCATTTTACTGTCTTAAACTAAACATTAAAATTCAGCCTACTAACAGCTGACGAAAAAGTTCTGACAATGTTACGCACGGGTGGCCAAATCATTTTGCCAGGGAAGACAAGCAGATTACAGGATATTAAGGGGTTTTTTTTCTTCTTTTTTTCACAGTTATCTGCCAGAGAGTCAGCTTCAGCAGGTTGTTAATGAAGCAAGATCACACGAAAAATAAGTGCAGAAAAATAAGACCTCTGAAATGATGTACCAAAAAATGTAGGTGAATAAATCATGGAGATGGTGAACAGTCTTTGGAATATCAGATCCATTAACTTCCAGGTTGTGGGATTAAATACCAAATAGTCTTAAATGGATAGCCAGTGCATTTGTCCCATGCCAAGTAGGGCCCTTGATAAAGGGTTACAGAGGGATTTGGGATTCAGTCTTGTTTTAAAAGTTAGTTACTGTAGCTTTCTAGCTCATCTTAAACATAAGTAAAACAACATGGGGTCATTTGGACAGACTTGGACAGTGCTGTTTTTAACGTGTGTTTTGGAATGTAACTGTACTGATACTTTCACCCATCCCGCAACCGGAATTAACAACTGAAGAACACCTGGGTCATTGAATGATACATATAGTTAGCCATCTGACATATAGTTAGCTGTTATTGTCCATCATCACCCTTCATGAAAGGCATCTCGTCCAGTCAGATTACCCGGTTGAAACTAACCGTTGAATAATACAGCGTAATTAACTTGTTTTTCACTTCACTTGTTCAACAACCTGATAAAGAGAGAAAGAATCTTTAAAAATGTAAAGGGAAAAGCAATGCCATCAGGGAAATAAGGTGAATTATACAACAGTTGTCCACTAATTTGATCACTGGTCGTGCGATATTCCCAAAGTGCCGATACTGATTATATTCACATGGTGTATCACTCTGCTCATCAGTGCTCACCATGTAAATTAAAATTTCACATCCTGTTTCAAAAACATAACTAAAGTTGTGTTTATCACTGGAAGACATCAGAAGAAAATTATACTTTTTTTTATTATAAATTATTTTCTGGAATATAACTTTTGGCTTTACAAGCTTGTCAGTTGTAGAAGAAAGGGAAGAATGGACTCCCTTGATATTATTTTTTTGTTAATGCCTGAATGCAATAAACAAGCCCTACTGCTTTTCACTTGGGACATGCAAGACAAAGTGCCACACTCAAAAGCAAAACCTTCATTATGCCTTCATAGCATTTGCGTCACATGACCTCTTTAAACAAAAACAATCAGCAGGGAATAGCTTTCTGAACTGATTTATGCTTACTACAGAAATTAATGTAATGTGCCTTTAAAAGTAGTCCACACCACTGTCTTGCATTTGACTGTGCAATTCTGTTTAAGATAAAAAAGCATTCACAGCAGTGTAAGAGAGATGCAGTGCAAAGTGGAATTATTTGTCTGTAGCACGCATCAACAAATTTGGTGTGCTAGCTACTGTAATGAATTTATGATCCGTTCACATGTCATGCAGATTTGTGTAAAGTTTGTTATCTGTGGAAACACACAAACATTTGGAATTTATTTATACCTTTAGGGACACTTTGCATTTTGCAGATTTATTGTCCTGTTGGTCTGAAGTTGAGGAATAATGCTGGAAGAACATGGGAGAGAAGAGGAAACAAGCGTACGCCGAATGTGCCTTGTTCACTGTCCTAACAGCCAGCTTCATTGTATGAAAAAAAGAAAAAAAACTTACATTAACTATGTGTACATTTTAAATTTGGTGTTTTTCAAGCTATGGCCATTCTACACAAAAAGATGGCATCCAACATACTTCTTGGCACTGTGGCCTGACCCTGATAATAACATTGTTTATATCTATATGAGGATGTTTGCCTGCATGGAGGAGAAAAGACATTGTGTCTCCACTTCTTGGCATCTTAGCTAGATTTGGGAAAGCTAGCAGCATCTGTTTAGGACTTTCACTGATAAAGTCAACTTCAAATTTATTCACACCTTTAATGAAGACAAAAATTTAATATTTAAAATGGAACAAGGTACAGTGCCTTGCAAAAGTATTCATACCCATTCATACCCCTTGAACAACCATAAATGTAAATGTATATTATCATGGTTTTATGCGACCAAAACATAAATTGGCCCATTATTGTGAAGTGGAAGGAAAACAATAAATGGTATTTACATTTTTCTTTACAAATAAAATCTTAAAAGTGTGAGGTGCATTTGTATTCAGCCCCCTTTACTCTGACACTAAAATCCAGTGAAACCAATTGCCTTCAGTACTCACCTAATTAGTAAATAGAGTCGTCCACCTGTGTGTAATTTAATTTCAGTACAAATACAGCTGGTTTGGGAAACCGTCAGAGGTTTGTGAGAGAACATTAAGAAACAAACAGCCCAATTAAGCCCAAGGAATAAACCAGACAGACCAAGGATAAAGCTGTGGAGAAGCTGTGGACAACTAAAAACCTGCCCGTCCACCTAAACTGATAGGCCAGGCAAGATGTCCTGTTTACAGTTTGTGACAAAGCCATATGGGGATACAGCAAACATGTGGAAGAAGGTGTTTTGGTCAGTCTGCTAAAGACTTGAGACTGGGGTGGAGGTTCACCTTCCAGCAGGATAACGACCCTAAACATACAGCCAGAGCTACAATGGAATGATTCAGATCAAAACTTATTCATATGTTAGGCCAGACCTAAATCCAATGGCTAGATATGAACGTTTTCTATCCTCAGATGCTCTCCATCCAATCTGACTGAGTTTCAGCTATTTTGGAAAGAAGAATGAATGTCCAAAGCTGGCAGAGATATACTGTACGCCAAAAGACTATAAAAAAGAAAAGAAAAAAAAAAGCTGCAATTGCAGGGAAAGGTGGTTCTACAAAGTATTGACTCATTGGGGGTGAATACAAGTGCACGCCACACTTATCAGAAAATTTTAAGAACCACTCCCACTTCACACCTATGAGACACTTTGTGTTGGTCTATCACATAAAATCCCGATAAATTACATTAATGTTTGTGGATGTAACTTGACAAAATGTGGAAAAGTTCAAGAGGTATGAATATTTCTGCAATGCACTGAATCATTGAAAAAAATGCTGTTTTCATTTTCTGCTAAAAGCCTATAGGGTCTTGAAGTCAGAATTTCTTATTTTTAGACTTTTAGGGTGCTCAGCAACTTCTCTGCACATTTACTGCATAAAAGCAAAACAAAGCAGTATTCTCCTTCTATAAATCTCTATACAATGAGTGAGGATCAGTCAAAGAGGATGGACACAAAATACAGCGAATTAAACAAAAATATATATTTTTTCAAAAAAATTCGAATTTATCTTAATGTACTTAATGCCTATTCATTTAACTTACCATTAACACCAACACCTTTAAATAACTCATTAATCATACTCTGAAAGCATGACTATGATTATGAAAAAATATTCTAAACTTTGTCTTCCTATGTAAAAATTCAATTTCATTGGTCATTCCATTCAATTTTCAACTCTTTCTCATTCTTATTGTTGAAGAATAACAACTTGACAATTTGAGCAAAGTCAGGACTTTAAGGAGGAGGACCACAGAGTTTAGGGTGATATACTGGACAGGCTCTGTTCGGTACAATCAGTGTTATAAAACAATCGACCAGAAAGTGGACAAAAAGCTTCACAGTGACTGAATTAAGAAGATGCGGCCTGTCAAGTTTTAAAAGGTCCCCAAACACTATTATACACTTTACTATCATTTGGCAAAAAGGTTTATGTATCAGGCACTCACAAGAGGTCCACTTTGTCATGTAAAAAGAAAAGAAAATGCAATTTAATGCAAAACAAATTAGGGAACTACTGTACTGTAGCATCAGATCACAAAATTAAAAAAATTTAAAAACGTGGTGTGTTCATATCTACAGTATACGGTGTAAGAAAAAGCAAGAGAGGAAGCGTAAAACATGTATGCTAATTAACTGGATAAAAATTATTCATCTGCTTTCTTGCTTCCGCTGGCTGATGTAATTGAACTGGAAAAAGTTAATTGATAATCATCATGCTAGTATGTGAAGTGTAACGTTTTGGGCTAACACAAATAAACACATAGTTAGATCATCTGTACTAGCAATTCAAATAAATTTTATTTTATTTGTATAGTGCATTTGGTAATTGTCATTGTTACAAAGCAGCAACAAAAATCAAAATTATGAAAATTTATATGAAATGTGGAAAATGTGTGTGAATCAAAATTATTAAAATATAGGAACCAGACTCAACAGGGAACCGATCCTCATTTGGGTGATAATGGATAGCAGGGATTGATCTGCAGTCATACTGTGTGTTACTAGCTATGACTTCACCCAAAATAATGAATTATTGACTCTGTTTATACAATATTAAATAATTTTGTTCTTGTATATAAAATAATATAGTTTTCATCACTGAGTTTTCACCTATAACTATAGGCATTACACTATATGTTCAAAAACATTTCTTATTACAATAACAATTACAATGATTGTCAAAGGCTGGACCACGAATGTGGAAGAAGGAGGCCTGATCTGAGGAATCACATTCTCTTTTATATAATGTACTATAGATGGCCGTGTGTGTGTGTGTGTGTGTGTGACTTACTATACTTGCACTAAAGTAAGAAGGCACACTGGCAGAGACAGTGTAATGCTTTAGGCTATTACTTGCAAGGGAAACCTTGGCAGGGCCATTTATGTGGAAGTTACGTTCACACGTACCACCTACCTGAACAGTGTTTGTGACCAAATACATTCCATCATGTAAGTGGCCCATTCTAACATGCTGCAAAAACTGTACAGGGATGGGCAGTGGTGGCTCAGAGGGCTAAGGCACTGAGTTACTGATTGGAAGATCGGCAGTTCGATTCCCAGCTCAGCCAGGTTGCCATTGTTGGGCCCTTGAGCAAGGCCCTTAACCCTAACTGCTCCAGAGGCGCTGTACCATGGCTGACCCTGCGTTCTGACCCCAGTTACGCTGGGATATGCAAAGAAGGAATTTCACTGTGCTGTAATGTATATGTGACAAAATAAAGGCTTTACTTACTTTACTTATTGAGCAACATAACAGAGTTCCCATGAAGGTGCAGGACAAACTAGACCGATTCATGGAGGCCCTATATCACAACTCAAAGCACTTAAAGAATCTGCAGCTAATGCCAGAGTGCCAGATGTCTCATCATGTCAGGACTGTTTTCATGGCACAACAGAGACCTTCACAACACTGGGCAGGTGGTTCTAATGCCATCTTGGCTCATTAAGCAAAAACCTGGTTTCCTATGTTATCGCTGAAGTGTGTTTTGTCATACTGACCTCAAACTTACATCCACATAAATAGTTGTGAGAACACAATACCATTTCAGAATTGAAACCAAGCTTAAATAAAATAAATAAATAGACTGCAGAGAGTACTTCACACGAATATTAAGATTCAAAGATCTGTCCATGTCCATATGTCTGTAAATGTTCTCCAAAGTGGATATTGACAGGATATTAATCATTTTATGTCTTATTTATTTTAGCTCATATAATGTGCATAACTGCTGTGTTAACTGTGTTAACGTTATTCTAGACGTTAAGTGTTACCCCTTTCTCCAGTGGGTCCAACCAAATCTCCTCACCGATGCGTGACAGAGCATGAACAGCTTTAGCAAAAACTGTAATAAATAAATAAATTAATTAATTAAATAATAATAAAATAAAAAATTAAATAATGAGCACATACAATTGTTTATATATTTATAATAATATTTGCCATATGTGTATGTTAATCTGTGTGTGTGTGTGTGTGAGAGAGTGAGAGAGAGATGTTGGTGATGATGATGAATCCTACCTTTCACACAATTTCCTTCAATAACGCACTTCATTTCTTTTTTTTTTTGCAGTAATGTTTATGCTAATCAACAGTGTGTAGTCAGCTACTGTAGCTATATATAACATTAACTACCGTTAGATAATTGACAAGTTCAGTATTTAGGTAAAAAAAAAAATAAGTTAACTACAAATAACAAAATTATTACATTAATAAGGTCAAATACATTAAAGTGACTTAAAATGTGTAAATATTCTTATTTTCTCGTTGTCTTATACTTCATCCCCAAGACTGCCAGCTAACCTGTTAAATTAAAACGAGGGCTCGCGAAAGCACTGCACGTGAGGAGTGTTCCGAGCGCCACCTGGTGGATGATGTGACTCGAACATGACATCTGATACATTGAATGGCTTTCAGTGAAATACACGTTAAATTATAGTTTACTGTGAACTAACGCTACTTATAACGAAATGAAAATTTTATAATGTGTGTAAAAAAATTCTGAAACTGGAGGTCATAGCTGCACAAGCAGAAGCAGTTCTGAGTACAGTTTTATAGTCGCAGAACAGGTTCAATCCCATAGGTCCCAATTGTAGAGCTGTTCTCGGTGCTGTTTGTGTCCAGTTGTAGAATGTGTCCACTCGAATGTATAGTATAGGCGACCTCGGCTTTTTGGTTGCTTTTTCCGTTTAACATTAAATTATCCAGAACCTGCGAGCTCGCGCCTCTAGATGGCGCCCTGAATTAGACTTATATAGTGTAGATAGCTAGATTATCCTTTAAATCCTGTGTTCGTATGCCTTCTTATTTACAGCACAATCACACCTTATATATCTCGTTACACTATAGAAGGTAGAGAGAATTTATTTGGCTGAGGTCTTTCTGTGAAGTAAATGTTAAAATAGCGTACGGTGGGAAATATGTAAAGGGCAGGTCGGACCGATTAAAATGTAACACCACGGTTAGGCATGGTAGAGGAAACACCGGTTAGCTCGAGCATATTGACGGCGTGGTTTATAACGCTGCCGAGGCTTGCAGGTGAAATGTAAAATGCTGACAGACAGTAGACGTGTTTGATGAGCTGTTCCTTCTGGCAGTGATGGCAGACAGTGGGTGGCAGTGTGTGCGGCGCGGCAGAGGAAGAGTCCGCAAAGGGAAACCTGCTCCGTCGGAACCGGAGTCTGTGGACCGGGAGCGGGACAAACGCAGGATAACGGAGGCGATGTAAGGGAAGCAACAACTAGTTCAAGTCGCAGTTTGAGTCCGATTAGCTTATGTACACAAGCTATTTTGTGACTTGATTCGTTACCAGATGTGTCCAGGTGACACAAAATAAACCTGTGGAGTTAGTTAGGAATAGATTATCGTTAATGTAGCTTCTATATCTTCTGTTTATTATGTATACAGTCGCGGGGGTCTGGATCCTGTCGCAGGGATACTTAGGGCACAGGGCAGGGTACACCATGGATACACATTAGGAAGAATCCTTCTAATTTTAGGGTTCAGATGTTTGGCTGTGTACATTTACTTCTCTCACTTTTGCAGCAATGAGCTGAGGTGCGAAGACTTCTGGCCAGAGTGGAAAGGTGACTGAGTCTGTGAGAGTCCTTAAGAGACCTTCAACTAATAAAAATGTCTTCTGTATATTATCAATAAATTGTGACATGGCTTCCGTCCTGACTCATTTGTCCTTTGTCTCAGAGATCTTGTCTAGCTGCCTGGCTGAGACTGTAGATAAAACAATTAAAGGTACTGATTGCTTTCTGGAGTGTGTATGCTATGGGCTGGGCAACTTCTCCTCCTGTGTGTCTGCAAGATATCAGCTTGCCATGTTGCTACTGCTGCTGGAGGCATTACAGGTGAACCCGGTATCAAGACCGTAAACTAAAATGTATTTTAAATAGAAACGTAAAGCTTATAGTAAACCTTCTGTTTCTATATATCAGATTCCTGTGAGCCGGTGTAGCCTGTATGACCCTGTGTTTACAATGTCAGAATGTCAAATACTCAGCGAGTTGGGCTTTACAGTGCTGACTGAAAATGAGGTAAATGTTCACATATGCAGCACTATAGCTATGTGCAGCGGTACTTATTTATGACTTATCCTCAAAAGACTGCTTTGGGATTGAGCTAGCATTGATGTCCTGATATCATGTCACTCAGACAATACTGAATACACAAATACAGCTGTAGATTTAAGAAGATATTTTATTGTTTTCAAATGCAGGCAAAGAAACTAATTTCAAAGTTCAAAGTGTGGTTTATTGGCATGGCTGGTATATTTCTTATACTAATTAGTTAATTGTTAATACAATTATCGTTAACAAATTATAAGGAACAACAAAAAAAATACAGATGACAATTAAAATCAGTAAGTCAATTTGCCAGTGGTGCAAAGCCTAATGTATTTTTTCAAGCTCTTATTAGCTGTTGGGTTTAACAATAGCTTAAACAATGTGAAATGTAAAGATGTCAAAATGAATAGACTAAAATTCCAAGTGCTATTGGTTATTTGGGTGAGGTCTAATTTTTAAATGAGCACAGAAAAACACCTCAATTTGAACAAATCTATGGTTTGTCTATGTAAAAGCTTATGTTACGTCAGTTACAATAAGTTTTTACATAGACTGTGGCATACGAGGCTAGCAAACACTTTTGTGTAGTACTGTACATTGTTACAAGTTATTGTTTGTTTTTTGTCAGGAAGGGAAGCGAGCAATCTGCCACCCCACCCTCTTCTACTTGATGCATTGTGGAAAAGCGCTGTACAACAATCTGCTCTGGAAGAATTGGAGTCCTCAGATCCTGCCAAAGGTCATCCTTATTGGCAACAGTTTTCATGGCATTCAGGAGAGGTATTTGGCACTTTTCCGTCAGCCAGATTCAGACCGAGTGTATACTGTAGCATGCTTAAAATAAATCAATTTGTGCACTAGCTGACAGTTAACAGACAACTTGGAACTGAGAGATTTTAGTTTTAGCAAAATGTTTTCCTATTTTAAGACTGATGCCATTTTATAGAGTGCTTTTTTCTATAAATAGGAGTCAGAGAAACAAGAAAAACATGGAAGCAAGTTTAATTTTGTTTGCCTTATTATTTGAAATGATGTGTAATGAAGGGACATCTGATTGTTCTTAGTAAATATACATACTTTAATACTTTAGAATGTGCTGTTTTCATCGACGTTTTGTGTTTTCTAGAATGCTTCAAAGGGAGCTTGAAAGAGATTACAGTTTTCTTTCACATGTATCCTTAAATGTTTGAGTAGATGGGCATTTGTCACAGGTCTCAATTATAGAAATTACTTAGAGAATGTTTTATACATTAATTTCTATGTAAAGTTATTAATGCATTATTGGCACAAACATCAGTTAAATGTCTTTAATTTTTCAGTGGTTAAACAAATGCATACGACAGTCTTCCTGAATGAAAAGTGCTGTTACTCTTACTAGAGTTGAGGGGTTGCATTAAATTACATATCGCACTAATTGTGTTTGCCAATTCATGTATTGATGTTTGTGCAAACAACTTTTGTACAGTACCAGTCAGGCTTGGACACACCTTCTAATTCCATGAGTTTTCCTGATTTATATTTCTTTCTACATTGTAAAATAATACTGAAGGCATCCAAATATGCAATAATTTCCTTTGAACAGTTGATATTGAGACGGTTGATCCTGCTTATATTAAAGCCTTCATAATGGCTCTAATCAGAGATGCAGTTTATTGGTGACTTTTGAGGCTGCTAACTCTAAATGAACAACTTCTCTGCAGCAAAGGTATGCGTTGGTCTTGCATTCCTTGAAAGGTCTTCATAAGAGCGAGTTTCATCAAGGTGTTTGCTGGTTTTTGCTAATGCACGTTGACAATACTGTTCTTGCAAGACCTGTTCCAGAACAAGTGACTGTGTCTTAAAATAACAACTGTTGTTGTTTGTTACTTAATCCAGTAATGTAAAAATATAGTCTCTTAAGTGCCAGCTCTTAAGCTTCTCTCACAACTGTTTGAGCATCTGTGAATTCCAGTTCTAGAATTTCTCATTGAATGTGACTTGTGAACTTAGTTTAATGCAAATTAATTTATTTAAAAACATTAAGGCTTGTGATGAATAAAAAATCCAGAACATTATAATGCTGTCAGCCCTAATACTGTTGTTTATTTTAGAAACTGTATGTATAGTCAGCTGAACAATTGGCCAATTTGACACATTTAATTAAAGAAGCAGACTTAAGGAATGGTGTTTATTTGCAAATGTCATCAGGAACATGATAAATGTCCATAACATAAAGAAAAAACTGTGAGTGAAATTGTGGAACTATGAAATTAGTTGCTTCAATTGTGTAATATATTTGGACAGAAGGGATGGTTTTGTGCTTGCCATTGTATGTTCCAGCCCTTGACACTATAAGGTAATAAATGTGTGCGAGGAGACGAGCCTGCCCTGCTCACAACGTTTCCTAGATGTATTTAATGATACTGCCCTCATCCGGTTTCCTCCACTCAAGCTTCATAATCTCCCGGAATCAACGTGGGATGAATCTTCAGAGCCCCGGTATGAGCATTGTCAAGATCTGGAGATAATTCGGACAGTCAAAGACCCAAATAAAAATAACTGTGTTTAAATACATTATGGTGTGTATGGTTTGTCCCATCCCCCAAAAGTTAGTGATCTTTGTCTGTCTGCAATCTCTAAAAATTGTAGATGTCTCAGTTCTTCGGGGTCTGATCCTCCACAAGCGTTTCTTCACCAACGAGCTTGCATTCTCCATTTACTAAAGCTGCTTCAGTGATGTTTACTTTACTGATCTCTTTTGACTCTGTTTCACTCTTTGTTGAAAGTGAAGATGATCTACGATCTTCATCTTGTGCAGTTGCTGCACAATCTTCATTTTGTATGTGAGACTCCAATTCCCCATTCATTTGGGAGTGGCTAGGTGTGTCTTCTGAAAAATCTGTTTTTTCTGGTTGACTATTGGCATTTCCATCACTCACATCTTCACTCTGTGTTTCACTGGATGCAGCTTCAACAATCTTGACCTCAGTAGACGAGTTTGCTTTAGCTTTCTCTGATTCCTCACAAGCTCTTCTCTCTTTCAGTTTCTCTTTGAATTCCATAAGCCTCATGCTGGAATAGTAACAGAGAGTTAGAAGCAGCTCACACTTAGTTATGTAACAGCCATTCACATTAGGACTTTATGGACTGAAACATGATTTATGCAAGTATGCAAACACAGACACTTTGAGCTATGCTTTGCCAGTTATGCACCATTATGGATTCATGAGTGTGTTACCTGAAAAATTCTAATGCTTGGCAAGCACAAGCGTGTCTCAGCATTACCAATAGGGCAGCTATAGTATGAAGCAACAAGAGAAAGCTGACTCCTTCTCACGTAAGTCACGTAAACGTGAGCATAAAGTAGTATTAATCACCACCACCTTGTGGATTGAGCGTGATCCCCTACACAGTTATGTAACAGTGCACATTGGTGACATACTTCCATGAATCATGTTTCAGGCCTAGTTTGCCGTACCTGTATGAAGTTTTCAGGATGCCATTTACCAGAGCTAGTTGCTCCAGGGTCGTCTCTTGAGAAGGAACCAGATTCTAAATAAAGAGTTGATTTTGTCATTTATTTGTAATCGTCTATAATCACGATGTAAGTGCATTTTCATACGATCACTCTCATACCTCGGGTGTGCTCAAGTCTGTGAGCTCAACCCCTCCCTGTCTTATGGACCGTTCCACACGCACTGCTTGCTGAGTAACAGCATTCAGGAACTCAGAACTGCATTTAGTCTGCGGATGATTGTCACCACACTAGATACATAAACATTAAAGTCATAAGAAATTTTGCTTTTCCATATTAAAAATGTGTTTTTGCACAGAATTTGTGAGATTTCACACACAATTTTACACAAATTCTTTCAGTTTAGATTTTCCAGCTTGAGTGCCCAAATGCTAAACACCATGACCATTACCTTCTTCTCAAAGATGTTATGCGCTTCCTTCTCTTGAGCCATGGCTCCTCTGTAATCTCCAGCTATACACATCTTCTGTGCCAAGAGGTGGTGACTGCATAGAAAATTTAATTTTTATTATTATTTTTTATTTTAACCTGACAATCAATCAGAGTCACCGCTGATCATAAATGAGCTTTGATAGCGCTCACTTGATAACACAGTTTATCTTACTTCAGGGCAGTTTTAAGGTCGATGGCACCTCGGAAAGAAGTATTGAGTCTCAGTGCATTTTGTAGATATTGTAGTGACAATTCCCCCTGAAGCATTAAGCCTAAAGAAGTCTGAAAGATACGTGGTGTTAAATTATTTAAACATGACGCTCAGAGGATTAATTGACATGTACATGGTAATGTATAAAGTAAATAGATGTACAGTATATTTAGATGTATATTTAAATCAGAGCTTTACTCACATCCAGTACTGCTGTATATGGATGATCCTCCCCATGAACTATGAGCATGAGCGATTTAGCTCGATACAGACACCGCAAGGCCAAAGCAGTCTCTCCTCCAGCAAACACATATACTGCCAACACAGCCTAGAGAGACAAAACAATGTTAATGTCTAATCTTAATTTATGTACTGTATGTATGCACACTGGACTATGCTTTTGTCTATGTTTCAACTGAGTGGTTCTATATATTATGTAACTTACGTATTGTTGAATGGTATTCGGGTGGTCAAAGCCCAGTACTCTCTCACTGATCACTACCACCCTCATTTGTACACTGCGAGCCTTAAGAGTTCAGAAAGGAAGCAAGAATATCAAGTTATTTTCACTGTTGCTTCAAGATTGAATACACGCCTGTGATATAGCATAAATGTGTACCTCAGCAGGGCGGCCCTGAACATAAGCCATTTTAGCCAGCAGACCGAGACAGTGGCAGGCCTCAGGATGTAAACTGTCACACACACGGCCGAACATGTACGCTGCCTCTTTCAACTGTTCGTATCCCTGCTCCAACAACCCTGTCAAAAAAGCAATAATCTTTAAAAGGCAGGAACAATTTATTATTACATTTAATATAAAATTTTGTTAAATGCAGACCTTTCTCAATGCTGTTCTGGGCTGCATGGAATGACCGCATAGCATCTGTTGTTGGCATGGTGATGTGTTTGACCACAGGCAGGAGGTTTAGCACATCATCTGGGGTTATTGGGGCTTTGCTACGGTTGTCAAAGATATAATCTCGAAGCCGGAGCTATTGGTTACAAGCATAAAAAGGCATTAAGCTACTTGACCAATTTCATACATTTTTTGAGCAAGGAATACAAAAAGACTGTCACAGTTCTAAACTAGTGCTGCCATAATAGTTTTATAAACATTCTATAAATCATATAGTTTTGCAATTTGCATTATTTGACCACATAAGAAATCTGGTGGGATCTAGATCTTGAGTGAGTTTTGTCATTTTCATATATTGAATTCATTATGGATGAGAAAAGTATGGAATAAGTATCAGGACAAGGCAACGAGTGCAGGTGGGAAAATTTCTGCTAAAACATCATGCTAATGCACTAATGGCAGAACTGTGTATAATTCTATTTGGCCCAAATACATGGACAATGTAGAAGGGTTGCTCAATAATGGCCTAAAGTTTTTTTTAAACAAAAATACTATATATAGTATTGTATCCTTATTATATCAGTTTTTTTATGGTTTCGTCCCTATCCTAAGTACTAATGTATGTTTTAGTCTGCTTTTGTTTGAGCTGCTGCTGAACTGCAATTTTCCTCGGGATTAATAAAGATTTATCCTTTACCAGTGGCATTTCTTGAACTTTAAATAGGTCAACTAAAAAGATAAAATTGACAGAACTAGAATACTTATAGGAACTGGTGCCCATGGTAAAAACTAGTTTGATGTTCAATAATTATATAATACTACTACTACTGATAATAATAATAATACTGATATATTTTTACATTTATCTTTGCCTATGGTTTTGGGCAGATTCTAAAAATCTGTGCCAATTTTAATGAAACAAACTATGCACATATATAATTAAGCTAGAGTACGAGTTTTGATAAATTTCTGATATTATTTTTAGGGATTCTGCCGGGGATTATCTGGCAAGACTTTCTTGGCTCTTTATATGCAACACTGAAGGCTACTTTATTTACAGTACAGTTAAACCTTGGATTGCGAGCATAATTCGTTCTGAAAGCATGTTTGTATATCAAAGCACCTGTATCAAACAAATTTCCCCCATAAGAAATAATGCAAACTCAGATAATTCATTTAAGAACCCCAAAATATTAATATAAAAATAATTAACACAAAATATGAAGTAAAAATAAAACTTAACCTGCACTTTACCTTTGAAAAGAATTTTGGCTGAAGTTAAGACGAGAGAGGAGAGGAGGAGGGAGAGGGCCATTGTGCAGGACGAATTTCACACACGCGCTTACTCACAAACACACTAACAGAAACATTGCTCTGTCGGGAAACTTCTTTATCAGGAACCTCTCTAATGACACTTGATTTTGCGTCCTTTTGAGGATTTCACGGAAATGTGACATTGCAATGTTGTTAACTCTCGCAATGCTACAGACTTTTTAAGCTTTTTTCCTTTACAGAGGCCATTGTTGCAGTACAGTTACTAAAGACTTTATAAAATGCTATGGTAAACATGCACGGATGTTGACTATACAAGTGACGCACACACACTGAGACAGAACATGGGAGAACCACTGGGTTAGTTGTGATCACATGACGCTCAGCAGATAAGCTCATGCGTACTACTCGTATGTCAAGACCTCGGTCATTTATCAAGTTAAAATTCATGAAAAAATTTAGCTCGACTTGCAAAACGCTCACTGACCAATTTACTCGCAATCCAAGGTTCCAATGTATATAACCAAGATTTGTAGTGCTGTACCTGTATGCCAAGCTTCAAGCAGATCTCTCGCAGTACAGACAGCTTCTGAAGCCCATACTGCTCAACTAGTTGGTCAATATTTGACCTGCAAACATTTCATATCTTTGTTGCAAAGGAGTACTTGGGACACGTCAGAATGAATATGCACAAGATAAGAAAACAGCAATATAAAAAAGCTTAATATTATTTTCTCACCCAAGTCCCTGTTTAAGGCCATAGGTCTCTAGAGCGTCCTGACATATGAGGGTCCACAGTTCGTTTCCACTGAGCAAGCTCCATGCAGTATTATCAAGACTTCCTCCACCTTTATGACCACGTCTCCTAGAGCGTTTTTTGGACTCCTCACTATTTGAGGCAGAGCTAAAGTGAGGCACCAATAAGCAGCAGCAGAAGTGACTTACAGCTGCTGAAAGATTAGACAGCTCCACTCCCTTAAAAAAACAAAAAAGTTGCATATTTTAAAATAGCACATATACATATAATAGCACATACTACATTCATGTGTTAAACAAGAAACAATGCAATACCTGTATGTAGCCATTGAAGATTCTTCGAGCACAGCGCACTACAATTTCACCATAAGCTAATCTCTAGTATGCAGGAAAAAAAATAATAAAGAAGGTGCACTACTACAATATAATGTAATAGAATAACTATTTATTGTATCAAAATAAGATTATTTTTTCTATGAGCAATGACAGTTTCTTACAGTGATGTGCCTCAGTTGCTGCTTGTGATCTGACTGATTGATGGAGGAGATCAAGTGACCCAAATAACGGAGATTTATGCCTTTCTTATGCAGGGCTTGTCGTAGTGTAGCTCCATCAATGGGCATCTCATTGCAGTGCCAACAGTCATGAATCTAAATGCAGTGCCCACATAAGTGTATTAATATTTAATAATAATCACAAATCAATACAACATACAAACTGCTAAGCAAAGGTGTCTAATGTTTCTGCAAAACGCTCATGCATAGTTAGAATTAAAAACTGCAGCCATATATGAGTAATACTGTAGATAAAACGGTACAAAACGTGAAGTGAATATCACACTCACAAATGCTGTTATCTGATCATTAGCGAGGAATGCAGCAGCTTCTCTTAGTAATCTCTCCTGTAAGGCCACAGCAGCACGCTCTGAATCAGGAAACTGCACACCTGCAGAGACACAAAAGACAGATTTCCATGTTTACTTGCCTAATTTATGTGTAAAAAGGTGGAAAGAAGGTTTTGGAATGATGTACTTGCCTGGAGATAAGATGTTAGGGTTAAAACGCATTTCAAAGATGATGTCACTGATAGAGCCAACCTCTCTGCAGGCTGCTCTCACTGCTTCTGTGCCTCTAGAGTCACCTGTTATTTGCAGATGTATTCAATACATGTCAAAGTCTGAACTGAGAATAGGCCGGAAAAACTGAGATATTACTAGACTTATTTATTTTACTTTTTTTTTTTTTGCATTAGTATATAATTATAATTGTTAGACAAATTGTAAAACTAAGATTGCATTCCTACCTGATTTTACACCATCCTCCTCCTCCATTTTTTCTCTCACACGTATTGTAAATTCAGTATGCCTGAAGTAACAAGAAAAAAAAAAACACACAATACTACACATAGACCAACAGAAACCATGACAAACACACAAGATGTGCACATTTTGCTCACAACTATATCAATATCAAATCACTGCTTACTTGTGCTGCACAAAAGCCTTGACTAACTCTGGTCGTAGGCGACAAAGCCCATGAGGAAAACGCTTGGGAGCACTGTTCTCTTTTGCCTCTCCTTCCCCTTCTTCCAAACAAAAGTTGGCATCAGCAGGAGCTGTTCGGAATACATCAAGTATGTAATAACGGCGGTCTGCTCCCAACAGTCCCTGAGCATCGATGGCAGTGAACAGGGAGACCTGATGGCCACTGGGGCCAATTACTGCATGCCTCTGCAGGCCAAGGCCCTTGGCTGACTGAGCTAATAGCTGCAAGAGCTTCCTCCGTGCTGGGTTCTCTAAAGGGCCAGTATTGAGGCTATATAGGAGGCCAGTGGATACTCCAGACTGATCCTGAGCCTGAAGGCCAGGTGCCAGACCTTGGGCACAAAGACGAAGGCCTCGGTAGTCGGCCAGAGCAGTAGGGAGAGTGTGAAGCTCTTGTAGGTCTCCCTCTAAATCACTGTATGCCTGTATGGCTTGTAGTTCGAGTCTCTGTGCTGCCCTTCGTCCCCGGTCACCACCCAACCAATCATCTCCAGGTCCACCAATGTTCATAAAGAGACCACCCCACAGGAATGCTGGGGTTTCATTAGAACTATTAATTGGATCAACAAAGCCGTCTATTACTTTTTCAGCAGCCTGGGCCACAGACCATGCAAAGGCACTATTGACCTGTAGGAACAAAAGGGCAAAGTTGTTTAACACATAGGTTGACTGTAGTGTATGTATATCTATTCTGATTTCAAGGAATTGATTATGTTGGTGCATCAACTTTTAAAGAGTGGGGACCTGTAATAAGGCTTTTTCTCTTTGGAGTCTCTCTTCTAATGAGCTCTGTGGTAGATCTCTAGCTGTTTGCATTTCCTCATTCCAGTCTGGAGACTGTATAAACACAGTGAGCAACAGTTTCTAGATGACTGAAGGATAGAACAGCTATACATTTTAGAAAAGTGAAATATTAAAGGGTAAATACCTGATTGTTGAGGCCCTGCTCCAAACCGAGTCTACAACTATGATTACTTTTGTGAGAATAGAGTGCCGAACCTCCAAGCCAGCTCATGGTACGGTAAGGGGTGGACATGGACTCTTCTGTTGACAGAGCAGGCCTAAGGTGGAAAGATATAAGGGACATAAACATTTGATCTTTTTCTCCATTAATCACTGCTTTGGGTCATCGTCATGTTGGAAGGTAAACCTTCTTCCCATTGATACCTCCTCATTTATCAGAAAAAAACAAAACATTACAACAAAAACAAAATTATTTTATATATAACAAAGTATATATTAGGCTATATTTACTGTAGATTAATTCACATTTATGATATATAAAAGTAAATATAATAATAACATTATATTTTTAATTTATAATGCATTACAATTTTTATCCATTTAAACCTCACACATTAATTGATTATGGCAAACCAAAATGTTTTTAGAAGTTGTTGAATTTCAAAATAAAAAAATATATATATTATCTGTCTGGTAATTATCTAGACTCTGGTCTAAGGCAATCCAAATTAAGCTCAGGTGCTTCTTGCTTTTTGATTATCTTTAGATGTCTTTAAACCTTGACTGGAGTTCATCAATTCCAAATGAATTGATTGGTCATGGCTTGATTTCTGAGACAAATCCAAGCCGTTAAGTCTTTTCACAGACCTTTTTGGGCAAATCGTGCTGAGTCACAGATCTGGGCAAAGGTATAAAAACATTTATAAAGCTTTGAAGGTTCAGAGAAGCATATAAAGTGGGCACAAAAAAACAAAACAATGGGATGTGTGCCAACACCGGCATTCTGAATCTGCTTCAAAGGAAGACTTGCCTTCTGACAGCATCTCCCTCTCCAACAAAATGGGGCATCAAGGTGTAGATCATGGCAAAGAGCTCCACTCTCTATATAACAAAGTCTACATGTGAGGAGACATGGGAATAGAGTCTTGTTCCCCACGTTATCGAGTTCTTAGATAGGCCCAACTATGGTCCTCATATGTCCTTTTTTATCGACAAAATCTACTCAGTGGTGGAAGACATGAACTCGGGTTAAAGGCCTTGTGGCCACAAGCCTGTAACTGCTCAACACATGCTTATTGTCAGTTTGAGTTTTGAGATTTTTACATTTGAGGCATCAAAATGGCAATGTTTATAATCTTACAGGTGGTACATTCCAAATAAAACACACATTGGCATCCCATGTGAAAGGAGTGAATTATTTGCCAAATTTGTTTAGAAATGACAAATATGGCAGAAGATAAAACAGAGATATGTGCTGCTCATTAAAACATTTGCGTTTTGTTTTGTTTAAAAGTTAACCTGTTCTATCTGAAGTTATTATGAATTCTTCAAATACTGTGCTTTGTTTTTAAGTAAAAATTTTTTATAAGGAATTGGCTTCATTTAATTACTCGTGTTCAATTCTACTGTGAAGCTTTCGAACAAAGCCATATCATAAAATTTTAATTATTACTTTTTTTAAGGTTAATGGACGTAAGATTATAATGAAATTGGAAAGAAAATAACATATCATATCTTATCAGGTCATCTCTGCTGATCTCATCCCCAAGTTTTAAATAAAACCTATATAGTCGAACTGGCATAATACTATATATAACAGGTGTATAGTTCCATCTACTGCTACATGAGACGCAGACCCAAATAATTATATACATTTATGTGTTACCTGTGTCGGAGTGTACTGAAGTTATGCTTAAATTGTGGACTGAGTTGAGACAGCAAGTCAGTCAGGCAGTGGCACACTGGAATGGACGAGGCAGGACGTGGGTCGAAAACATTCACAGTGGACCTAAAATAAAAAACACAAAGAGTGAGAGGGAGGCCTGCTGGCTAAGGATAAGTTAAGGTTAACCCTTCCCTCACCTGTTCAGGTAGAACCCTCGAGGAGATGATGTAATGTCATAGTAGTTGCCCTCCAGTGTTCGTACACTAATGTACAGATAGTCACCCTGCAGTTTCCTTGAGCCAGGTGGGGGGTTCCAAGGACTAACTGATAGATCCAGCAAGCAACTGGGAACCTAGCAAGAAGCACGTTAATATTCTTATCATCTGTGCAATATATATACTCTTTATCAAACATTGTACAATCTTGCAGAGTAGTTTAAACTACACATGTTCCCTTTTGGTGCTTGGATAAATAGTATATATTGTGAACATGACTGTACATTACTGAGCGCAGGAGAAAAGAAAACCATCGCTCTCATGTTTGAATGAAAGAGCACCGGCTTTGCTTTGAATTGAGCGATTACAGTGGAGGGAATTTTTGCAAGTAATTCCATTAAGAGTAGACTCCACAGAAAGCAAGAAGCAGACTTTAAAGTAAACTGCTGTGATTTCCTGGATGTGAGGACCTGAATTTGTTCTACCTCAAATTTATTACCTAAATTTGGAAATATTTTTGAATATCAATTTAGGTAAATTTAGGTAATTATTTTTGCATTGAATTTTAAATGACTGAATTACATTTTTCATAAAAAATATACGATCACAATAAATTATGCCCTGTGTCCGGAGATCGCTAGTTTGATCCCCGTGCGATGCGGTAGCCTCTCACAGCTGGGGGGGCCTGGAGAAAGCTGATTGGCCGAGCTCTCTCAGCGGGGTGGGATGGGAGGCACTTGTCGCGGTCACATAAATCATGGCTCCACAGCCAATCATGTGCGTCTGTATGCTCATGCATGCTGAAAGAGCAGATAGCGCTGTCTACCGAGTGTGTTAGCCTGCCCCCCAACGGTACGTGAGCAAGCACGACGTGGTTCAGAGGAAACACATGATGGTTTTCGGCCCTCCCTGACTGGTAGTAGTAGCCTTAATGTCAGAGCCCCCTAGAGACAGGTGGGAATTGGATAAGACTAAATTAGGGAGGAAATCGAGGACAGAAAAAACCCTCAAAAAAAGTAAAGGCTGTAAAGATTTTTTAAATTCAGATCAAATTGACATTTTTATTGCAACAAGTTTTTGTTCAGTTCATGTAATTCAACATGTTATTTTGCTTTGGGCAATTTTGAGACTGTTACACTTCCATATATAGTACCTCAGGGTATGTGCTAGTGGGCAGTAAGGTGGCCAGAGGGGGGCGCTCTGTAGTCCCAGGTAGGATGTAGTCAGGTGGTGCAGGAGTTTCGTTCGTCTGCTCGGTTTTATTGTTCGTTCTTTTCCCCTTTGAGGAGTGATTAGTGGACGGGACATCTGAAATACACATATTTAACAATGATAAATGGACAGCTCAATTTATTTAGATAAACCAGTATTTGACTTGCAATCAATTACTAACAACACTGAGTATGACAATAGTTGATTTGTTGGTAGAGACGGTGATGATGGAAGGAGATCCAGTCATATAACAAAATTATGCTGTGTTGCATGCATGTATCTGGGGTGTGGAAAAGCACTGGAAACCTCAAAGGTATAAGAATTTACTATAGATACACACAAACCATTCTCCTCTTACCAACTGTGTGTGTGAGCGTATTTAGTACACTGGGGGATCGACCATCTTTCAAGGCATCCTGGGGACTAGGGGCACTCAACAGCTCCTGGACACGAGCCAGATGAGCTTGAGCTGACCGAGGAGAGTATGGCTCTATAACACACACACACACACACAAAAGCACATGTGAAAGGTTATGTTGGGACAAGCACCATAATTTTGTAGGAGTTACACAATTTAATGACACCATAATAATCACTGGTTGTTACATGAATGCAGGTGTGGTTATTATTCACCGGAATTCAGTTCTTTCTCTATAGTAACAAACACATGGTTCCAGACATGATTTGTGAACTGGACTTGAGACCATATTAAAACTATGAGAAATGCTATTAAAAAGGTCTATGGAAAAAGTCAAAAACTAAAATTCCTTTATGTAATTAGAATATAAAATTAATGTCATTGTTCTCAAAAGTAAAGAGAACCTTCCGTATGAATCGAGATTCTGACACTTATCAAAGCGATTAACTATGTGTGATATATACACACAATCTACTTCATTAGGAACACCTGTAAATCATAGCACAGTTACGCATTTATCTGGACCAAAAAAATAATGCTAATGCAGCTAATGAGCTTCAGGTAATATTCGCATAAAAATATTATAAATCTTCCAAGGAATGTTTCACCTTGGTCCTGAACCTGCTACTTCTAATAAATAAATAAATAAATAAATAAACAAACAAATAGCTAGTGCACAGCTACACTTCCTATCATTCAATAAGTAATTACAGTCTCCAAGGCAGGAGTATTTCTGATACTATACAGGATGCATTTACTTGTAGATAATTTCGATTATGACCACTCTCAGGGTTTACTGTAAGCAAGGTAAACAAGTACGCAGAATAAACTCATGTTACCAATTCAATAGAGGTGCTAACATGTTAGTGAGCACAGATGCTAATGATAATAATTTAACGTTATGTGCCTTCAGTCAAAAACTTTACTATGTAATGTCATGGTTAAATCATACTATGCATTTAAAAGCAAAATTGTGTTTGCAATCTGCATCACTGATACTTAATGCTAACTTTTTTTTTTATACATTACTAAGTATTGTACCATTAGTATGTATTGTACCATTCAAATGGCTCTTTATGTTTGTTGTGTTTTTCCCAACTGATTTTTGTTTCCAGTGGCGTTTTGGTAACAAACGGCAACATAATTAATATTATGCCATTACGAGGTGTTTGTTTTTGATGCTGGTGGGTGGGGCAAAGTTTTGTGAGATCTGAAAAAGTTACTTGTGCAATGCTGGAAACAATAAACTGCAATATATAAATAACATAAATAAAAGCAAATAGTAATAATTTAAGTTAAAAAAAAAACATGGAATAAAGAATCATTTGTCTATTCATCCCTTATTTACATTATTTAAGTTTTATTCACTGACAAAAATATTAAACATTTTATAGTTATAATTTTCAAAGATGAACTAATCTTATCTTCGCCGTGAAACGACAAACAAATATTTTCATTGGTATGAACAAAATTCTGCTGTTGTAGCCCATACATGTGCATTTAGAAGGCTGTTGACTTCCTGTCAGATCTTACCAGTACAATGTTCCTATTAAAGTTTCTGGTGAGTGTTTGGCAGGTCTAAACCAGTTACTCAGTATTTGTTAAATTCTTAAATAAACATATTTTATATGGAAGAGGGGCAAAATACATTTTTGGGTTGGAATTAACAGCCAAACAAAATCTAAACCTACAACACTGTTGATTATTAGTGTGAGAGCCAACATTAAAAACACAGTTTTTGTATGTCCTTCTGAACTTAAAAGTTGCATAAAGTTTGCATAAAAAAATATTTTTGCATTATGATCCGAGCCTGTATCACAGGCAAATATTGCAGTGCGTTTATACAGTATGATCTTTCATATGAAAGCAGCAGCTAATTTCATTGAAAATGATTCACGACAGATCACTAGTCAATCATGGACCATGCGGATACTATTCACTACTTGCCTTCTATTAATCTGAGTGTGGCTCCTGCTTTGAAGCCTTTAACACTCTGGAGCTCAGCAAAGGGGTCTAGGTTTGCACCAGACAGTGAGAGAGCAAGGGATGTTCGAGGGGCCACTTCTTCTCTATTAAGGATGGTCATTATTGTATCCTGGACCAGACAGAACCCAGGAATCTGCAAAGACAAGTAAACAGTAGTGTTTCATTTCACAAGGTCCTTATTTTGCGAGTTACAAATTTCTTAAACAAGATTACTGTTCTCTCAAACACATGCAATAAATATTTACATAAAGCACTGAAAAGTACTGTAATAATTGTTCCAATTAGAAAAGAACTTACAACATTTAAGCAGTAATAGTTTAAATCTGTGTGGATACACACACTTCGAACTTTGAGAAAGAAGAAGGAGCAAATGTATTTTAATGTATTTCAAAATCATTTAGTCAATTCCAAAAACAGTTTAAACAACTTAGTCTAAATTGAGATTTAATTGTGTGTAATGGATTGTCATCAATATGGAACCTGAATTTATACAGCTAGTCACCAAATATCTTGTTGGTCTCTCTAATTCTGTTACATGGTGTCTCACCGTTAGCTCAAAAGTCTCCACTCCTGCCCCTTGGACCTTCACCGTATATGAGCCATCCTCTTCCTTCCCCAGTCCTCCAGATTGCTTTCCATTGGCTGAATTAGAGCTCTCTGTACAGTGAAACAAGGGACATTTGTCACATTTGGGCACTTTCAGGCTATATTCATATTAAAATGTTGTACACTGCAATAATAACCATGAATGTGTCATATTTGATTTTTACATTGCTGTGAGAGCATTAAATCTGATCTTTCCCGTCTGGAATTCAGATGATCTCAGATAAGTGGCAATGTACCTAAGAACAGTAACGCTGAAATTCATATTTTATTTGGCATGTGCATATCACCATCATCATCTGTTACTCCTCTTCTGCTGAAACATGTCTCAAAAGAGAGGTACCAACATGGAGGTTTCTAAGTGACCCATATCTAATGATACAAAAGTGAATTATCAAAATCGAAATGTTGTGTTTGACAAAAATAAGACTTGTCTTGGTAATTCAGTCTTATAATGTACCTCCAACTATCACATGAAATCAAAATCACAAAAGAAAAAAAAGAATTAACTTTTAAAATTATAAAGGATCATTACAATTAATAAATATTCAATGGGTTATTAAATTATATAATCTTTCAATTATATACATAACTTACATACATAAGCAGATATTGTTTCTACATTAATGCATTTTTCTGAAACCAAGCAAATACCTTAGCATTGAATAAGAAAATATAACGTTCAACATTAGTAAATTCATCCAAGACATGCTGAACTGGCTCATATTTGATTTATAATAATACTCTCATAATAATATTATTTAAAATTGCTATTGTTCATGTTTTCACTTGATATTTTTTTGCACTGTGACAGATTTAGATGTGAAGTGGTTCAAATGATCCACCCGCACCATTTCTACCTTATCTCTCTGAACGCTGTGAGTCTCTCCTAGACACCTTAGTGCATGCACACATCTGGAGCGACCTCTCAAAATAGTCAAATGCAGTACATTAAGTAGTATTTAATATTAAGCATCATGTCATTCAGCAATAATTTTCAATTCTTCTTTAAACTTCAAGTTGTGATAACGATAACTTGAAGTTAAATACTAGTCATTCAATACATTCAGGTCATCAGCTAACCTAATTTTATTGCCACATAACGATGCTGAGCCTAGACCTGACCGACTGAACCTCCGTGGTTTTGCCAGGAAGTGTAACTTTAGCTAGGTTTATCTGTTAGCTTGCCTAAAACAGGATGCTACTCTCATTGTGCAGTCACTATTGCTCACACATACTCAAGGGCACAAGTTGTATTTCACTGCTTTTTATCTTCTCTGATTTATCATTATAAAGCTTAACTGATCATTCATTCACTTAAATTGTTAGTCACCTCAACATGTGGCAGATATTACTGTGCATACCACACTGACTGTTGAGATTGCCATGACCACAGACTGCAGTTGCATGGGTAGTTCTGCTGGAGTCTGTTAGAACTAAGAAACTTAGATGTGGGTTATCAGGCAGTGGTGAAACACAAATCCTACAGACAGAGATGCCCCTTTGTCTTAAAGATAATTACATTCTCTAGAAGCTCAGCTTTTACAAGACAGAGGTCCACTTGTGACAGGGCTCCCCAAAGAGGGATATTACAAAGGACAGTCGCGACTGGCATCTGCACGCAGATGTGGCATGCCAGATCAGCTTCTCGTCAACTCTGGCTCTTCCTGGCAAATACGCCCTTGGTACAGGACTCACTGCTCCAAGACTGGGCTCTCAGTCTACTGTGCAGACCACCTAAACTAAACCCCTTCTTAAGGTTCTGAGGCTTGTTCCACCTCCACGGTCATGTTATTGCCAAAAATATTAAATATACCAAAGACCACTGCTGCCTACAGAAAATGTAGAAGACAGAAGACATGCATACCCTTGGTTTTCATTAGAACGCTTAACTACATTTTAAAGAAAGTTGTACAATTTAAAAAAACAATAGATATGGATGAAATAGTATTATTTATTTCAGAACCATAAATCATGGGAATTGCTACTGTATAAATGGCTCTAGGAATACCCTTATTAGTCCATGCAATACTAATAGTAATATTAGAATATAATACAGTAAAAAGTTCCTGAGGCAAAACAACCTTTAATACAACCAATATTGCCCTTCAAAGCACACCCTGCTATTCATTTTCAAAAACACTTATACATGCAAATAATTTGGTGTGTTTGAAAATTATAGCAATATGAAACCAACCAAATCCATTAAAAATATACACTGATCAGCCATAACCTAACAGTGCAAAATGTTAGGCCCAATATGGTGTAGGTTCCTATTGTGCCACAAGGGCAGCTCTGGTTACTCGGGGCATAACTCTACAAGACCATTGGGTGTGTGCTGTGATGTCTGGCATCAGAAAGTTGGAAGTGGATACTTTTGGTGCTATTGGTGTGGGTGGGGTTTCTGTGGATTGGATTTGTTTGAGATCTGGAGAGTTTGGAGAGCGGCTCAGCAGGCTGTGGTGCACTGGGTGTTCTGGTGCCTTTCTCTCATGACCAGAGTAGGCTTTTTTCTGCAAGTTGTGCTACTTTCGTGTTTTCTGTGGGATCAGGCGAGATGGGCTAGCACTGGGTTTCCCTATGAGCCTGTCACCAGTTTATGGTACATAATTCATTATCATTGCTTATGTGTTAATATTGTTTGATGTTGATGCTATGGCTGATTGTTGCATATAATAAAAAAGTAAAAAAATTACTTAGTGCAAACTAATGTGAACAAACTTTATGCGCAAATATTCCCTGCACTGCAGATATGCGAGTCTTTCACTGTTAACAGTTCTGCTTGAAGCTTTATCTTAGGATGTTTTAGATCTTTTAAAAAACAAGACCCAGCTTGATTTTGTGTAAGCTTGCCCATGAACAAATCTGCCTACAGGAAAGAAGAAACTGTCACATTTGACTGCATATACACCTGGGGCATCTAAGCCTGGTGGTGGAGCAGAAATTACCCCCGTTGATTTTTGGATGGGAGTTGCCACGTTGAAACTGGTCCAAGAATGGAAGAATGATTCAAATACACAGGACACAGAAACAGGCCTTTCCCTTCAGTACTCTACAATAAATCCTACACATTTGAATTTGTAAAGCATTTGGCTCCATGCCAGTGTGATCTCTCTACTAAGGTAGTAGTAAAAGTGTCAGATTGAAAGGAGATTCCTGACAGTGACCGAGGCACACTGTAAGACAAGACAATCTTTAATAAATTATGACAAAGGTGAATATTCTTTCATTGCTTCATGAAATAATCACACAATCCGGAGTGCTGAAGTTACGCTAACACACTTTTTTGGGGGTTTTCTTGCTTGAACAAAAATGAGAGAATTACTTAAGTTCAGTTACTTAAGTTCTCTCGCGTATATACAATGATCATGCACATGTACATCAAAACAGTATATTCTTATTATTTTACACCATCATTAATTCACCTTACATTGATTCACCTTACAAACAGCCAATCTTTTTTTTACTTTTTAACTTACTCTTTTGTGACCTGCGATGATTTCGAACCCTGTCCAGGATGTACCCCACCTTGTGCCCCAAGTCTCCTGGGACAGGCTCCAGGCCCCCCACCCCCGGTGACCCTGAATACAGGATTAAGCTGTATAGATGATGAATGAGAGTGAGTGAGTGAACTTAATCTTTTCTCACTGCGATTTCTGCTTGTTGCTTATTTGTTGCATAATCTGTGCATATTCCACTTTCCCTTTGGGATTAATAAATCTTTTACTAATATCTTTCTAATGAGATCATTAATAAGCTCTGCCTGGATTAGTTGTGCTAGTCATTCTCAAGCATTCTCAACCCAGATGCCATCCCAAGAGTTGCAGCAATCACAAGGCCAGTAGTCACAAGATTGCTGTAAGGACATTCATTTTACACAAGAACAACATAAAAAACAGAAGTGTCTGGTAATATTTTCCTGCACATTAGTAAATCTTGCAACAGCACCTTTGCCCCATATGTTTTAAAACTTGGTTGCTGGTTCCAGGTGGGTGTGTTAAAGAAGGGAAAGAGCTTAACTTTGTGAGGCAGGGGAACTCCGGAATGGGAGCTAATACTGGTTGTGCTGGAGGCAGAAGAAAAAAAGCTAGCTAAATCTCATTCGCTGAAAGCTCAGGAGTGTGTGAAGAGGAACGTTGGGATCCAAGTAACAGAGAGGATATACAGTACAGTCCAGTCCAGTCAGGCTGAACACTGCACAGTCATCTTTATGCAGATTACACTACAAAGGAAGGCTCGTTTCTTAAGTAAATAAGGCACAGGTTTGTGCACAGCTTTAAAGCTTATCTGTTTCCCACATAATCACTTTCACTTTCAACAATATACAATTCCAGGAACAGTAAGGAATGAGAAAAGGAAAGGAAATGTTTCAGTGCACGGAAGAAAAAGGAACGAAAAGTTGGAAAGGGGGCGTTTAGCATGACTGCTGTTCTTACCCATCTGTCTTTGCTCTCCGCTTCCTCTTTTTGCTGAGTCTCTCATTTTGCCCTTTAATATTTCTCCTCTCACACTCTGACTTCTTGAGCTCTTCGGAACTTTGTTCTTCCTTCAGTCCTTCTAGCGTGACGCTGTGCGAGCTGTCAGGTGTGACTCCGCTTAAACTTTTTTCATGGCCAACATGCCCCCCGCCCTTTTTCTTTCCCTCCCTCCGCTACTGGACTCGCCTCAACCAGGCATGTTTGACTGGGTGTGTCCTCTCACTTTTCCACACACACACACACACACACACACTCTCACATCTGCTTGAGAAAGAATTAACGTGAACTGAAACAGAGAGAGAGAGAGAGATTCCCCTCCCCCACCCTCTCTCGCCCTCAGGGGAAGGTGGGAACCTGTACGTTTTTGCCTGCACAACTAACTAATCCAGTGTTTCTCTCTTTCTTTTTTTATTAGGACGTTCATAAATGGTAAAACAAAAAATCACGCCCTGACATTACACGAGTATTGAAACCCTAAGCACTGAGTCATGTCTGAAACTTCACATGGTTTAAAAAAAAAAAAAAAAACATCTTTAAGTGTAAAGTAGGAAGCCCAGAGTGTTCAGACATACAGTATAACCAGTCCTGGTTAAGAATTTGCAAAGGTTTCTTTGAATTCTGGTGAGAAAAAAAAAGTGTCACAATGATGAAGGAGACATAGCACAGGATCAGGGCCTTAGCTTTTACTTCCAGCTGCAGCCCACAAGTTATGTTTAATTAAAGAGCTAGTTTGCAACATTGTTAATAAACTGAACTTGGCCTGAGCAGCCAACTAGAAGCGTCTAGAAGGGTCGTAAAACATGTTTTTCTTCTAGCACTTTTACCAGTTTGACCAGTTCAGCCTGTGACCAGCTAGTGTTTGCAGAAAAAAAGCCAGTTGCATGACCCTTCTAGTTCTAGTACTAATGCTACACAAATTATTTTTTAATAATTAATTATTAAATAATATATAAATAAATAAATAAATAAATAAATAGCACAACAATAATTTGGCAATTCTATACATTTATTGAGAAAATTTGTCAAGTTCTAAGAAAACTTAGAAGGTGTTTTTTATTTTTGTATTTTTGAGAAGTGACCATAATGGCAGTTCTGTTTTAGGGCTGTCATAAAAGGCCACCAAAAACATCACAAAACTATTTTGTTCATGGGAATGTTTACAGTTACAGTTCTTATATTAACCATATATTTTCATACCCAAGTATGAAAATGGTACATTTTGTTCTGTATTACTGAGAGAGAACATGAGCACTGCTACACATTCTTAAGATACGTAAAGTGATATACATATATATTGGGTGGTTCATAATGCCTTTGGGCAGATTTTTACACAAGTCAAAACTAATACTGTAATAAGGTCCGTAGAAAATAAACCTCTAATAGTGTCAGTGTTATGACCCATACCACATTCTGCCATGCTAAATGGTGTAGTATTTACTCTACTAATGGTAGCATTTGATTTTGCCATAATATGTAGTATAAACAAACAGTAGTATGTAGTATGTAGTATAAACACTTTACCTCTCCTTAGCTGTTCTACAGTATACATCACCCTGAACATAGTAGTGTATTGTCTTCATCGAGTTCCCAATCCTGGTCTTTACTACACCACTCACTCTGACTCACTCATCGTCTCTATCACTTTATCCTGGTGCCTATCCCAGGAGACTTAGGGCACGAGGCAAACTCCATGCACACAGACCTGACGTGGAAATCAAACCCTCAACCCTTAAGATGCAAAGCAACATGGCTAACCAATAAGCCACCATGAAGCCCTTACTACACCATATCCTTTAAACATTTGTAAAAAATTATAAAATGTTACTCTTTAGTGTCAGTGATATCATTACACAATAAAAAAAAGTCACTTCCACATGAATTTTTTATTGTTTGATTGTTGTGCAGAGCCCCATACACAGCATGCTGTGATGCACTGCATGTTCTAAAATCATTCTATTATAACCAACATTCAACTGTTCAGCAATATGTACTAAAAGCTTTTCTTTGGACCAAATTGTGATTGGAACAGACATGTCCTGCAAGACCTACTGGTATGGAGTTGTCTGATGTCTAGCCGTAACAATTTGGCCCTCATCAACCAGATCCTTGCCTGTTTTCAACACATTAACCTCAAGAACTTTTTATTCATTTGTTGATTACTACAGCCCAGCCCTTGCCAGGTGCCCTTGTAAGATATTTTGTTATTAACTTCAGCTGTCACTGGCTTTCATGTTATGGCTGATCATTGTTTTTAGTGTTAAGTGTATTATCAGTGTAGCCAGTTTTATTCTGTATACCATGTTGTGCAAACAAACTTATTGAAGAAAAAAGTAAAAACCCAGCTTTTAATTAGTGGTGATAAATGTGTACACCTGCCATCTTTCATTTTTCTTTCATATATACAGTTAACACCTGTAACAACAGTTTTGTTAATAAAATCCTAAAAAAATTTGCCAATTAAAAGTTTTCGTATGCATTCTACATTCATCATAAAATACATACACTGGCCATATACAGATAGGGTGATCTATTCAGGAAAAAGTATTTTAAATTGGCCAGAATTTTAAATAGTGAACAATAATTCCTGCACAGCAGTAAAAAGAGAAAAATAACAAGAAAGGGCATTATACTGGGGTTGATGTTGAAATTCACAAGGTTTTACATTGTTCCAGATTTAATCTTTTACCAGGAATCTTCATGGATGCTTTGGTCAGCCATGCGCTGTATTTCATATCCAAACTAAGGTATGTTTCATTTATTTCACACCAATGCAGTCTTTAAATTAATTTACTTACCAAGATCAACTCAAAGACAAAACAATTAAATATGGATTCCGGTAATTTCCTTAAACGAACTCATGTTTTAATTTTTAATTAATCCATACTTGAATCTTTGCTGTCTTAATGACAGCTAATATACTGTAGACACTGTAACAATTATTTCAAAATTAAAAAAAGAAAACATTTAGGTGGCACTTTATCATCATGATTTAAGTGGAAACATCACTTTACAGAACAATTATTTTGAAAGTATTCTACCAAACCAGAGACATATGTGATTCACAAAATGACATAAAACATTATTATTGTATACAAAACACATTAGGAAAACCTAATGAAGAGAAAAAAGTACTTATTTGCGGTAGTTTCACTAATAAGATTTCCAGGTTTCTGAACTCTTAATGGCTGCATTCCCAAATGTAAGACATGTCAGGCTGGTCATGTTTTTAACAGCGATTCTTTTCAGTTAAGGATTAAATATATGAACAGAAGTTGCATAATCCTATATCCGTCATCTTAAGTCCACAATGAGGCATGAATAAATACATAAAACTGGAAATAAATGTTCATTAGTCTCAGCAAGTGACAGTGGAAATTTTTCTGCAGCCTTGAGACATGTGCTTATGCGCGTGTGAATCCTGCAATTCCAGCTCTGCTTAAGATTGTATAGAGGCAGTGTGTGATTGTTTCCACTGTTGGGTGATAAGAAAGTGTGAGATGTCAGACAGGAGGCCAGCTCTTGGTGATTTCTTCATGGAGAGACTTTGGAACCCACTGACAGTATGCCGACAGGAGAACTGTTAAGAGAAAAACAAATTTTTAAGTCATTAACTATTAGCTAATTTCCACTTAGCACACAACAGCTTTCACATCGGGAGGACGACCACTACAAGTTCTTCCTCCAGAGGTGAAACAGGTCAGGTGAGCGCACACTGAAGATAACAAATTGCCATTTTCTGTATGCATGAATTCACAAGTGCCAAGTGTTAGTTCTACACTCACAGAAGAGAAGTAAGCCATCCAACCTACCCAGAGGGCAGAACATATGATATAGTCACACACTGCTAGCCACAATGTACAAGTCGTGGTCAAAAGTTTTAAGAATGACACAACTATTAGTTTTCACAAAGATTGCTGCTAAACTGCTTTTAGATCTTTGTTTCAGTTTCTTCTGTGATGTACTGAAATATAATTACGAGCACTTCATACGTTTCAAAGGCTTTTATCGACAATTACATGACATTTATGCAAAGAGTCAGTATTTGCAGTGTTGGCCCTTCTTTTTCAGGATCTCTGCAATTCGACTGGGCTGCTCTCAATCAACTTCTGGGCCAAATCCTGACTGATAGCAACCCATTCTTTCATAATCACTTCTTGGAGTTTGTCAGAATTAGAATCTGCCTCTTGAGGATTGACCACAAGTTCTCAATGGGATTAAGATCTGGGGAGTTTCCAGGCCATGGACCCAAAATTTCAACGTTTTGGTCCCCGAGCCACTTAGTTATCACTTTTGCCTTATGGCACAGCGCTCCATAGTGCTGGAAAATGCATTGTTCTTCACCAATCTGTTGTTGGATTGCTGGAAGAAGTTGCTGTTGGAGGGTGTTTTGGTACCATTCTTTATTCATGGCTGTGTTTTGGGGCAAAATTGTGAGTGAGCCCACTCCCCTGGATGAGAAGCAACCCAACACATGAATGGTCTCAGGATGCTTTACTGTTGGCATGACACAGGACTGATGGTAGCGCTCACCTTTTCTTCTCCAGACAAGCCTTTTTCCAGATGCCCCAAGCAATCGGAAAGAGGCTTCATCCGAGAATATGACTTTGCCCCAGTCCTCAGCAGTCCATTTGTTTTTGCAGAAGATCAATCTGTCCCTGATGTTTTTTTTTTTTTGGAGAGAAGTGGCTTCTTTGCTGCCCTTCTTGACACCAGGCCATCTTCCAAAAGTCTTCACCTCACTGTGCATGCAGATGTGCTCACACCTGCCTGCTGCCATTCCCGAGCAAGCTCTGCACTGGTGGCACTCCGATCCCACAGCTGAATCCTCTTTAGGAGATGATCCTGGAGCTTGCTGGTCTTTCTTGGATGCTCTGAAGCCTTCTTAACAAGAATTGAACCTCTTTCCTTGAAGTTCTTGATGATCCTATACATTGTTGATTTAGGTGCAATCTTAGTAGCCCCAATATCCTTGCCTATGAAGCCATTTTTATGCAACGCAATGATGGCTGCACGCATTTCTTTGCAGGTCACCATGGTGAACAATGAAAGAACAATGATTTCAAGCATCACCCTCCTTTTAACATGTCAAGTCTGCCATTCTAACCCAATCAGCCTGACATAATGATCTCCAGCCTTGTGCTCGTCAACATTCTCACCTGAGTTAACAAGACGATTACTGAAATGATCTCAGCAGGTTCTTTAATGACAGCAATGAAATGCAGTGGAAAGTTTTTTTTTTAGGATTAAGTTTATTTTCATGGCAAAGAAGGACTATGCAATTCATCTGATCACTCTTCATAACATTCTGGAGTATATGCAAATTGCTATTATAAAAACCTAAGCAGCAACTTTTCCAATTTCCAATATTTATGTAATTCTCAAAACTTTCGGCCACGACTGTACAGTCCTGTAGCATACAGTACACATTGCCACCCTTTATTAACAACTTGATTACACCACCACCACCCTAGAACCTGTTTAAGTAATACTTATAAGTGATCTAAAAATGTGCATGTAAAGTCAATTTCCACAAGCTTAAAAATATTTGCACAAGCAAAAAATGATTAAAAAAAAATTTTTTTTCTAATACTATTATGAAAGTCCTGAAGTCTGGAACCCATGGACATTATCCTGTTAGTTCGTGCTTTTTAATGATTCTTTTTACCTTCAGTTTTGTCTTCACTAAGTGGAAACAGTGCCCAATGGGGTGACTGACTCTACCATTCCTTTGCTTTGTCTTAGTAAGTTCTTGGTTTGTTTTTTGTGATATGTTTTGGATCATTAGCCACGCATACTGTAAAGCACTGTTCTATCAGTTTTGCAGCATTTGACTAAATCAAAGCAGAAACTAAAGATATAGACACTTCAAAATTCATCCTGCTATCAGCAGTCACATCAATAAAGACCAGTGAACCAGTTACATTGGGAGTCATACATGCCATAACATGCCAAATGTGGTAAAAGGGTTTTTCATCACCATTAAAAGAAATCTGCAAATTCATCTACTTTAGTCATCTAACAAGCTTTTTTGCTGTTGCTAAGACAAACTTGGTATCATACCCTTTGTCTCTTTAATATGTCACAACATAAGGAAACAGGCCGCAACTGTCCAAGATACTGCTTAACAGTCAATTTTTCAAATATGTTTGAGCCTATGAAAATAGTGGGATTTTGATCCCTTAGTTTCAAAGCCATTTTAGTAAAACTTGGAGAAAAAAACCTGCTATACAAACACTTATGGACTTGCTTTTGTCAAAAAGCTGAAATTCATAAATAATATACATAAAGAATTGTAAATGATAAACAATTCTTCAGGAGTTAGGCTAAAGCCCAGGCCAAGTATTTGTGTTTGCTAGTCACTGAGGACATCGGTTGGAGAAGAACAGGAGATGGGCCTGATGTGAGATCTCAGATCAGTAAATATAACTATTCGATTATAAAAGCAAACATGTTCTTAACATGTCTGCTCTGTACGCATGAACTAAGTGGTGAAGTTTCAGCATTCTCCCATGTCGGGAAAGACGTTATCTTGAAAAACTCACGTGTGCTCTGGTAGAAACATGGCAGTACAAGCACTTTTCACATGTTTGTAACAAAATATGTCATTGCATATGATTTCTGACATTCACATGTAATATGTGATGAAAACCATCAGCTATTTGCATTAACAAGTGAGCTCTGCACGTAGAAACAAAGAGACTGGTGAACCTTTAGCATTCTCCTGTGTAGGGATAGGTGTTTTTATTTTATTTAAAAAAAAGAAAGAAAAAAAAGCTCATATGATCTTTGTGTGTGTATATACTATATATATGTGAAAATAGTGGGAGTTGGACAATGAAATTTAAACACTGACCAATTTAGTGTTGGAGGTGTCATGGCTAAATTTGACTAGCATGGTGGCCAATCTTCATTGATTGTTCTTACAGGTGGAATGTGCAAAGTGTTAAGGTTTATTTAGCAGAGTAATAGCACAGTTTTGCTTCAAATATTGCAATGCACACAACATTATGGGGGACGCAAGAGAAAGCTGTCTGAAAGGGATGTTCGGGTGCTAACCCGGATTGTATCTAAAAAAACATAAAACCAGAGCTGCCCAACCGCAGGCTACAATATCATGGCATTCCCTAGGCCCAATACTTGTGCTAGAAGGGCGTGTCACTGCCAAGGACTACTGAACCATTCCGGAGGACCATGTGCACCCAATGGTTCAAACATTGTATCCTGAAGGTAGTGGTGTGTATCAGGATGATAACGCACCAATAAACACAGCAAGACTGATGACAGGTGCGGTTTGATGAACATGAAAATGAAGCTGAACATCTCCCATGGCCTGCACAGTCACCAGATCTAAATATTATTGAGCCACTTTGGGGTGTTTTGGAGGAGTGAGTCAGGAAACGTTTTCCTCCACCAGCATCATGTAGTGACCTGGCCATTACCTGGCAGGACTTGTATCTGTCATTCCTAAGACGAAATGATGTTGTATTGGCTGCAAAAGGAAGCCCTACACCATAATAATGAAATATTGTGTCTAAAGCCAGACGTTTCTGTTTCCAACCCCTGTATTTACTGCGAATGTGTGTATATATATATATATATATATATATATATATATATATCACACACATATATACACACACACACACTATAAATATAAACATATTTATAAAGTTTGTAATGATCAAACACGCACAAACACTATAATTTGTAATAAAACTGGTACCTGCATTAACCTTTTGAGAAAATCTAATGTTAAAGAGACTTTTGTTTTAAATTCACATGCTTTGTCTATTAAGTTCATCATAAACAGATATGCATCAGTGATTTAAATCGGTTCCTTAGAATATGTAGCCTACCAGAGATATGACACGCAAAAGAAAATATCATGTTTATGGAAATCTGGATGTTATGGATTAAAAATGTCCAATACTTACACTTTTCATTTTTCTTCCACGCAGCTTGTAAGGCATCTCGGTTGTCCACTTTTTCTGATACTAACGCTCCCAAAAGATTTTCTGTTCGAGGCTGCAGCCTGAAATACATACAGGCACTCATTTCCTATATGTACCACATTTATGCACTTATGCATATAAAAAATATATTTATGTGGACTGTGGTCTTACTTGGCCCAGGTCTTCAGCATGGTTACAGGGCTTGACAATAAACATGAACTGTGTCGCTGCAATTTGGGACACACCTGTAGCATGAAAATGAGAATGTCACTAATCATTTATATACACTGCGGTACTGTAAAATCCACTCATTCAAACGCACACGTGTACCTGTCCTTCCAACAGAAACTTTGCAAACAGTTTGTAGCGTTCAAGGCCTTCAGGATGATCCATCTCAATGGCAGAAAGCTTCCATCCAACTCTGACTACAAATACAGATGCACAAACTGTTCATAAAACTAGAAAGAAAATGCCATGCGTCAGACAGGCCTAAGCATTTGAGATGGGAAGCTTACAGAAGGTGCTCTGTTGTTGACACTTCACTCTGCCACTGAGGGTGCAGTACCATGGGGCAGGGCTTTGTTCTGGTCCACTGAAGTGACAGTACTGGGGCAAGAGCTTTGGGATCCAATCAGCCTGCACTGCACATACTCCTATAAGCAAAATGTATTTTATATGTATTAGTGTGTGGTTCAGTTCCCCACACAACAGTCTCTACAAATCTTTAAAATTCTGCACAGCACCTCTATAGCAGGAATATGCATTTTTAACAATTAAGTTTCAAGAAATTCCTCACTCTAAAATGTTTGGATAAGCCACCAACATCATTAAATACAAATTAGACTTAATACCAATAAAATGATTAGTTTCTAGCTACAAAAGAGATAATGCAAAGTGGTAATTTTGTTTTGCAGTGCTTATTTTCAGCCATGACATTAACAGCATATAACATAACTAATAAACTGGTGACAGATCAGTAGGCTCAGCCATGCTTGGAGAGGCTAAAACCCACCCCATCCGGAAGCCCACTAGGACACCTTGTGCACCACAGCCCATCCCGCATGGGGCCCAGCAGGCAAAAAGCCCAAGGCAGCTGACCTAGCCTCCAAACTCCCCAGATCCCATTCCAATTGAGTATCCATTAACCAATTAATTGCAGATAAGAATTTAACCTATTAAAAATGTATTAACTGACAATGTTTGTTTTGCATACTTATTAGTACTTCTCCATAACTCACATACTTAATGTGTATACCACAAGAGGGCACACTTGCAGTTCAGGCAATGTGCAGGATTGGACCATGTATTTATAGCGGCATTGTTTTTGAATGAGGACAAAAAAAAAAATTCAACATACATTCCATGACTAATTTATTTTCTTGTGCTAATTGATTATTACTGTTAACATGTTTAACTATTGGGTAAGCAAAAATATTGTCATTTATAATTGTTGATTAAAAAAAAAAAATAATTTTTTTGAGCCAGTTTGGAGAAATTCTAAATTAAATATTTGAGAGGTCATCTGTCTGACAGCTCTTTAGCCTTCTCCTGTTCCTTACATTTACGGCATTTGGCAGACATTCTTATACACGACTTATTATCTCATTATACATCTGAGCAGTTGAGGGTTAAGGGCCGTGCTTAAGGGCCCAACAGTGGTTACTTGATGGTGATGGGTTTTGAATCCGGGACCTTCAGTTCAGTAGTCCAACGCCTTAACAACTGAGCTGTTGTTCATACTTTTCTTTTGTAATTTACATAAATATGTATGGGGCTTTGAAATGCTGCAATACAGGAGCTGAAACAGAAGCCCAATTGGTTCAGGTTTAGAAATCTAGAATTGCAGAACTATAGACGATTTATTTATTTAGTGACTGGTTCTGCTACAGTATATTTCCCACCAGTTGACAATTCTTGATCTATAACACTATGCACACTATGCAGAAAAAAACAATGCCTTTATCTGTGTTGTCTACCACAGTGTACCTCCTCTAATCTGGTGTAAATGAGTAAGTTTAGCCTGGTGTAAATATTTAAAATAAATAGATACAGTACAAGTATTAGCCAAAATGTTTCCCTTAAAATTGGCCAGATTTGATACTGATGCAGTTAAAGAAAAAGCATAAAATCCATATGATGAGTATTTGAATTAGTATTTGTCATATATTGGAAAATACGATTAGAAAAAAATGCATAGACAGATGCTGTAAAATGTCCTAATTTCCAAATCTATTTATTTATTTATAATCCGAAATTAATAAACTTATGGAAGCACAACCTCACACAGACTCACACAAACACACACACCTCTCATGTACATTTTGGTAGTTTCCATGATATCTTGGTAGACTGCAAACTCAGGCAACTCTTTGTGAAGTACAGATGAAGGATGTATAAACACAGGCTCATCCAGCAGAGGAGTCTACACAAACCCACAAAATAAAATATTCAACAAAATGTGCAGTTTCTCATACAAGTCACCTTACTATTTTATATAACAAAAAGACTAAATAAAGACACATTGTAAAAAACAGTGATTAAATGTAGACTGATTATAATTGCAGTTTAGACCATTTTCTTCAGCTTCTAGTTACTTATATGCATACCCAATTTAAAAAAAATTCTTGTAAAATTTGTAAAATTAAACTTCACACACACAAGCTCTAATCTATAGTTTAGTCCATAGTCTAAGGCTGAAAGACCGTCATTGACTAAACTGTTGAGCATGTGAGTTCACCTTGTATCCATTTCTCCACTTTGGATCCAGCAGTTCCTCAGCTTGTACTCGTCTAGCCAGATGATCTCCTAAACCAGCCAACACAATCTGCCTAAGGCACACTACCTGAGATTCAGTTGGGGGGGGCATTTTATTGTCCACACACACCCCCGCATCAGAACACACAGCATTCACTGCACAGGAGAAAAGAACATAAAAGCACACAGACATGATATAAAGGTGGTGGTGATGAATACGATACATATTTATATTGTACTGTCAGTTCAAGGTTTTGTGTGTGAATATAATTTAAGCAATGGCCATCTGTGTAATTTAGGACTCACAGCATAATAGAGATAATACATTAATACAAAAGTCAATCATTTTATTCTACAAATGCTGTGATTAAAAGGAAAAAAAGCACAGCACTTGAAATTAAGTCTGTGTAAGTCTTTGAGGAAATAATATATTTAAATGCTGTTATGTCAATATATCCATCACTAACTTGGATGGTTTTATGTCCGTGTTGTTACTAGAGATGGGGAACAATCGATTCTGTTACATATCACGATTCTTTTACAGTATGTGGAAATTCATGTATCGCCACTTTGACTCCATAGATTTTTTAAAAATATATTTTTTATTTATACACATTTGCATTTGAGGTGGTGAAATGTGCCAGTTCCTCAGAAAGTTTACAGCTGGCACACAAAAAACTATTAAAACATTGGCAGGCAGCACAGAATCCTGTGTATTGTAGTTTGAGTGAATTATTTGCCAAGTTTGTTTAGAAATGTAACAACTAAAAGTAATATTGAATCGGGATATTTATGAAATACACATCAAATCAGCACTCTAGTATTATGATTATATCGGCCATCGGTCCCTAGTTGTTACTGTGCTTTGTTAAACAAATCCTACTCCCATCTACTGCCGAAGCACTAGCACTTTAGGTTAACACTTATGAGCAACAGACAGTAAAGAGACGGGACAAGCCTGCTTTAAGTTTGACCTGGGGAGACCGTTTTATCCATCTGTCTTTAATGTTCCATTACCATTGTTGAAAAAACACAAACACATGGCAGGACATGCTGTTATATATATTGCTCGATAAAGTTAGGTTCATTGTTCTAAAATCACATTGTTTAAAACAAAAATTAATCATCATTAAAACTACATTTTGAAATGAATATTTTTGCCAAATTATGCGAGCCATCTAGCCAAAATATTTTTCCCCCCATTTGTTTAAGAATAAGCCAAATCACATATGCCATATATGCCACATAAAATTTCATTAATTCCATTTACTAAGAATATATAAATTATTATTTTTAAAATGGAAAATACCAAATCCAAACAATCAATATTGTTAAAAATGTTACATAAAAATGTCCCCTTTATCAACGTCTTCATTATGTTACTGTGCAATGAATGGTGACTGACAGACAAGTGAGTTTTCATGTTTAAATCCTGGATGAATTAGCCAAGTTGTTGTTTTGATAAATTATTTGTATTTGATGTTTACTTTTTATTGCTTATTTCTCTGCACGCTGTGTTGAGCTGAGGAAGTGAGAAATCAAAACTGTTTGAAACTCTTCTTACCCCTTAATTAACCCCTTGCTTATTGATTATTAAAAAAGGCATTTGGGTTTTGAAATGTGTCGTGTTGCCACTTTGTTGCTCATGTTTACACATTTCCACGTGCACTTTATGTCTCTTTTGTATAGGACTATCATAAGTTTAGGGAAAACTGCTTGAGGCACAAGGATTTAAATTCTGCAAATGTCCTTCACGCACACATACACACAAACAATACACATTACAGAGCCACCTGGCCTTCGTTCTTTAACACTCATTCTAAGGGAGTTCATTAACATATAGATAAATTAGACCCATGAGGTCATTAGAGACAGTGTATGCCCACCTGACCATTTGGGACTCTGACCCTCATACATTTCAAAAGGCTCAGAGAGTATAAAAATGTATGCATTACACAATACATGGAGCTTTTACCAACAGAGTGGGCATTCACCATCTGCCAAAAAGGACTTTTTAAAAAGGACTTTTTGCATTTCACCACTGAGAATCCTATACCCATGACGCTGCATACTAACTTTAAGTTTCCATTACTCTTGTATCTTACTTAGTCTCTGAATATTCCATATTTCCTCTACTACTCTTAAATTTTTCGTGCACGTGTCCGGGAGAAGTCAAGCTAGAGGAAAGAGTAGCATCTAGCTTGTAAAACAGTTTGGGATGTCATCTCTGAGTACTTCAGGAACAAAATCTGTTTAGTATCATGACCAGATTGAAAAAAACATGCTGTAGATATATTTTACTAATATATGATCCAAAATTGTTCACTCTTTATAAATTTCTCTGCAGGGAATATTTCAAATCAATGCAACAAATTGTGATACTCGAACATCTATTTAAATTATTATTTAAAAAAATAATAATTTAGGGATGTTTTATGGCTTGGTGTTAAGGAACTCAGGGCATTGAAGAAATTATTAGGCCTACATGATTATTTTTTTTTAAATATATCAAAATTAGTACATACACGCGATCTCATTTCTGTATGATGATTCATTGCATTTATTTCTCTGCATTCAGGTGTGTACTTGATTGCTATATAGTTCACACACACTGGTTACACTTACAAAGTGTAAAACAAAACACTATTAATTCAGCAATCAGACCAGAGATTAGTAAATGATTCAGTCATACAGCTCAAATCATTCTCTTACACACGTGGACAAAATTGTTGGTACCCTTCGGTCAATGAAAAAAAACTCACAATGGTCACAGAAATAACTTTAATCTGACAAAAGTAATAATTTTAAAAAATTCTATGAATGTTAACCAATGAAAGTCAGACATTGCTTTTCAACCATGCTTCAACAGAATTATAAAAAAAATAATAAACTCATGGAACAGGCCTGGACAAAAATGATGGTACCCCTAGAAAATACTGAAAATAATGTGACCAAAGGGACATGTTAATTCAAGGTGTGTCCACTAATTAGCATCACAGGTGTCTACAATCTTGTAATCAGTCAGTGGGCCTACATATAGGGCTCCAGGTCGTCACTGTGTTGTTTGGTGACATGGTATGTACCACACTCAACATGGACCAGAGGAAGCGAAGGAAAGAGTTGTCTCAGGAGATTCGAAAGAAAATTATAGACAAGCATGTTAAAGGTAAAGGCTATAAGACCATTTCCAAGCAGCTAGATGTTCCTGTGACTACAGTTGCACATATTATTCAGAAATTTAAGATCCATGGTACTGTAGCCAACCTCCCTGGACGTGGCCGCACGAGGAAAATTCATGACAAATCAAAGAGACGGATAATGCGAATGATAACAAAAGAGCCCAGAAAGACTTCTAAAAGAGATCCAAGGTGAACTTCATGCTCAAGGAACATCAGTGTCAGATCGCACCATCCGTCGTTGTTTGAGCAAAAGTGGACTACATGGGAGACGACCAAGGAGGACACCATTGTTGAAACAAATCATAAAAAAGCCAGACTGGAATATGCCAAACTACATGTTGACAAGCCACAAAGCTTCTGGGAGAATGTCCTATGGACAGATGAGACAAAAATTGAACTTTTTGCTAAGGCACATCAGCTCTATGTTCACAGACGGAAAAATGAAGCATATCAAGAAAAGAACACTGTCCCTACTGTGAAACATGGAGGAGCTCTGTTATGTTCTGGGGCTGCTTTGCTGCATCTGGCACAGGGTGTCTTGAATCTGTGCAGGGTACAATGAAATCTCAAGACTATCAAGGGATTCTAGAGAGAAATGTGCTGGCCAGTGTCAGAAAGTTGGGTCTCAGTCGCAGGTCATGGGTCTTGCAACAGGACAATGACCCAAAACACACAGCTAAAAACACCCAAGAATGGCTAAGAGGAAAACATTGGACTATTCTAAAGTGGCCTTCTATGAGCCCTGACCTCAATCCTATTGAACATCTTTGGAAGGAGCTGAAACATGCTGTCTGGAAAAGTCACCCTTCAAACCGGAAACAACTGGAGCAGCTTGCTCATGAGGAGTGGGCCAAAATACCTGCAGAGAGGTGCAGAAGTCTCATTGACAGTTACAGGAATCGTTTGATTGCAGTGATTGCCTCAAAAGGTTGTGCAACAAACTATTAAGTTAGGGGTGCCATCATTTTTGTCCAGGCCTGTTCCATGAGTTCATTTTTTTTATAATTCCGTTAAAGCATGGTTAAAAAGCAATGTCTGACTTTCATTGGTTAACATTCATATAATTCTTATTTATTATTACTTTTGTCAGATTAAAGTTATTTCTGTGACCATTGTGAGTTTTTCTTTCATTGACCGAAGGGTACCAACAATTTTGTCCACGTGTGTATCTTGCTTCCTCATTTACGGCATTTTGTTGTCACTCAGGTGATGTGTAACAAGGAGGCAGACATAAACAAGCGAATCAGTTAACTTGTTGGAGTAGTATGCGTTATTTATGTACCAAAAACCTAAGCATAAAACTGTGCTCTGAGATTTTATTTTTGCTCAATTAAACTCTCAGTCGTTCGTGCTCAAACTGTAGTTCCATACTCTGACCTGGCCCCTCAATATCACACTGCTGTGATAGTCCAGCCAGACAGAGACTGGAGTGGTAGGACATTCTGATGACCTGTTTCTGATTGGCTCCTTTGCATGGTCCCCATGTCAATGTGCACGTGTCAAACCATTACATTTTCTTTCTTTTTTTTTTGTTGCATTTACAATTGCACTTGTTACTTCATAAGTAATAGTTTATAAAAAGTAAATGTCTCAAACATGAAAGCGAGTGCACACATGCACAAACACAGGCTAAAAATAAAAATATATACCAATGTCTGAAAAATCGACATGCAAGTACAGTTCTAATGGGGACATGGGGAGAAAAATTGAGAATCATGTCACAAAATCATCATCTCAATTCCCATGAAGTAGAATCATACTTCACATTTTAGCAAGAATCGTGCAGAAGTATGAGGAAAGTACAGCACAAAAACTCTTTTTTCCTTTTTTAAAAAATATTTCTGGAGAGCTCTGTACCTGCATTAGTAAGCTGTCCCCGCAGCCTTCGTATCTCCAACATAGCTTTGTAGCGAAGGCCATTTTCTTCACAGAACTTTGGTGTGCAGCCAGCAAACTCACAAGCTCCTACAGCACCTACATACACACACATTTTTGGCATCAGATTTTACATAATTAAAATACTTGTATTATAATATGTGTAAGTAGCTGTAGAATTATTGGCAGTGTACCCAGCATCACCATGAGGTCTCCCAGCAGTAAAGACTGGCCCTGGCCTGCCCACAACCTCCTCATCTGGCTAAAGCGCGCTTTTCTTCCAGCCAGTTTACTGTTCTCCTCTTCACTACCCGCTGGCCTGAGAGAGACAGAAACAAAGAAAAAAGGTTCAAGAACTTTAAATCTGAACCTCTTGTAACAATTTCACAGGCACATTAATCTGTATTAATCTCTTGCCTGCTTTACCTGTCCAGTTCTTCAAAGATTTCTCGAACAGTCATGGCTGCCACTATCGTTATGATATAAGGCATGCAGCCTTGCTGACGGCCCAGTGCAAGCATCTTAGCGTAGCGTGGTGCAACAGGAAACGCTGCCATGGCGCGTCCCAGAGGGGTTATAGGACACGACAGACGAGCCCTCTCCATATCCACCATTCTGGAAGAGATACAGAGTGTAAGAGAGGTTTAAAAAAAAATCTACAGAGTAATGGGTCAAAAAGGTCTCATGCAACAAGAAGAATGTTATAGTAGTATGCCCCATAAGATTGACTTGTGTTTTAATTCTTACTTTCTGCCTATGTGCCATAAGTAGTTAGCTATATTTCAGGAACAAAATAGCCATATGCAGGTGAAGAACATGACACCATTTACTTCAATTTTGTTGATTCAAGTTTGTTTTGCTCAATTTGAAAGTTGGAGCCAGAGTATACTATATACAACCAAAGCTGACAGCTCACACATACAGAGAGAGAGATACATGGAATCACTCAACTTCTCATTCCATGTTTGAAATTTCTCATGGTTTTATATATAAAACAATTGTTTGTGGAAGACGGAAGCAAAACCATGATGTGTCCGATATAAACAGCTTTTATTTTGAATCCAAATCACTACAGCGGTTCCCATGTGCATTAACTCATATACATTGAGGCAAATAACATCAACATTCAAACTCATTTACAGACTGCAGAAAGGTCTCACACTAGCTGGAGCTTTAAACTAGGGAGTGAGGGTGGGGATCCAAAAACATATTATCAAAAGTGGGAATTACATGTGAATATTTAGATTGACATTCAAATATTTTTATCATACTGTAACTACAGAAAAGCAACCTAGCATTTTTTCATATTCATAAGAACACTCAAAGGCTAACAAACTTGATTTCTCTCTCTCGCTCTCTCTTACTCTCATATATATATATATATATATATATATATATATATAGCATGTACACATACGCACAAATACATATAGCATGGGAAATTGACCCTCAAGACCATGCTCTTTGGTGGACCTTCTTATCCTACAATCTAATACATCCTGTTTTTCCCCAATTTCATAAAACTATCTGTTTCTACCCTCATACATTCTCCTTTTTCCATGGCTCCTGTCATCCTGTTACAGTTACATGATCTTGCAAGTGTTTTGGCACATTCTCTCAAAGTTTTTAGTCTTATTAGAGTATTTTTATGAATATGAACAGTGCGACTAAACGCAATGAAAATACAATAAAACCGTGGATTGAGAGTACCTTGATCTGTGGGTGTTTGGCAAGACGAGCAAAAATTTTAAATAAATTTTAACTCCGTAAACGACCGAGGTCTTGAAATACGAGCAGTATTGTGGGTAATCGCCTCCCAGTACATGCGTCACTCGTATGGTCATCATCCGTGTGAGAATATACTGTTTACTACAACACTTGTGATCATGTGCACGTTAAGCATTTTTTATTTGGTGTTTGTACATGTGTATGTGAAAAAGTTGTCCTAAACAGTGCCTCTTACCCTCCTCTCTCTGGTCTTGATCACTACAGCTACGATTCGTTTCAAAGATAAAGCGAAGCTTAATTTGTTTTGTTTTACTGTCAGCTTTGGTTGTATGTACTCTGGCTCCAACTTTCAAATTGAGCAAAACAAACTTGAAGCAACAAAACTGAAGTAAATGGTGTCATGTTCTTCACTTGCATATGGCTATTTCTTCATATTTTGTATTAACCATTTTATATGAATATTTTTGGGTTGTGGAACAAATGGTGGAGTTTCCATTATTTCTTATTGGGAAATTCGATGTACGAATGCTTTGGAATCACAAGCACGCTTCCGGAACAAATTATGCTCGCAATTCAAGGTTTAACTGTAGTTTAATTTTGTCTTGTGTGGAAATAATTTTGCTGCTCTTCAATAATTTTTCTTCCCCCATTTTATTAGGGGAAAATGGAACTGACTACCCAGGGCCGGAATGGCAGGAGGGCCTGTGTAAGCCTTAAATAAAAAATGAAATCTATGGATCAATAAAGGAACAGGATACAATGACAACGCTTATGTATTAAGCCCAGCATTCTGCGCTTTGACCCTGCTGCCCTACATGGAGTTGTTGGGCAGCAAGCAGGTGGTTTGGCCCGGATCAGGTAGGCCTCATTTCATTATTTTGTTGGGTTACCAAATGTCAGTTGTGCCTCCTGGAATAAATACAGTTACATGCAGCTTTAACAATAAAATATGCAAAACCTGAGCCATGCAGAGTAGGGTTATGGTTAGTGTTAGAAAAAAAATGCCTGGGCAAATGCAACTGACGCTGTGTGCGTGCCAAACCAATGCCTTTATTTTCATGGTCCCTCTCCCGGATACGACCAATCAGACAGCAGTTTCATCTCTAAGTCCATATTCAGGATAAATTCAAGTGGCAAGTGCTATGTTAATTTAGATGCAAAGTGCTAACTTGTCCTTGTATAATTTTCTCATGTTCATCTTGAAAATTTTAAAAATACTGCAAAAGTTTTTTTCTTTTCTTAATTTAATTTAAAAAGTCAATCTCAGGTCGATACTGACACGTGGTTCTGGGAGCAGGAGGAATCAATTTAATTTGCCACAACATTTTACTAAATAAACTGTCTGGAAGACTGTCTTTCTTTTCTTTTAATACATTGCCTGGCCAAAAAAAGTCTTGCACTGAATAATTACTGTAGTGATTAATATGTTAGTGTAATTGTTAAATTCCGAAAAGATAGTGTTGTACCATCATCTTTGAGGAAGAAATGTGGTTGGAAAAACATCCTGATTGAGTGATGGGAGTTGATATAAACCCTTAGTGAAATCAAATTGTAAAACAAAACAACAGTAGAACTCATGGCTATGTTTAATAGTAAATGTAAGAGCATTTCCACACACACAATGCAAAGAGAACTCATAATGCAAAAAGAAGGGACTGGGACTAACCATCTGTGTAGCCTGAGGAAAACCACTCATCAGTGAGTTTAATAAAAAAAATAAATACATTTGTCAGGGAGCATAAACTGGACTGTGGGGCATTGTAAAAAGGGACATATGGACTTCCAGAGTAAAGAGAAAATCAGGGTGATGTGGATGAAGTGCGGATGCACCCATCATGCCTAGTGCCTACCATAGATTTCAATTTAATTCAATGTTATTTGTATAGCGCTTTTAACAATGGACATTGTCGCAAAGCAGCTTTACACAATCAAAGGAAAATTATGGAAATGTGTATGAAATGTAAAAAAACGTGTATGAATCTAAATGATCAGACTGTCCCTGATGAGCAAGCCTCTTATGATCATGGTTGCATCTTTCGGTGCAGGAATGTTAAGTTTCCAAAAAATGTCAGCTACCGGATTACCTGCTCGAACATGCACCTACTGGCTTGGGCATATTCCAAATGACAATGAAAGAGTGGTTCAGGGAGCAAGAGACACTGCAGAGTCCAGACATTAACCCCACTGAGAATCTTTGGGATTTTCTGGAGAAGACTTCACGCATTATATTTTAATGATATGTCATTAGTACAATATTTTGGAGAGAAATTAATGAGACTCTGAAATACATGTTGTGACATCACTCAAGATTATGGAAACGGTGCCATGGTCATAATAAAAGCAAGAGGTGGTCCAATAAAATATTAGTGTGCACTTAATAAAAAAATAAAAAAAGAATGGCAATCCTACCGCCCCTGGCGAGGTGGTTCCTCTAGAGCACCCAAAGAGATCAGTAGCTGCTCAGCAGACACCAGTGCTTCAGAGGACGGTGGGGTGGGGAACGGAAAATTCACCACCTGCAAACACATTTTAATTAGCAATTTAATTATTGCATAAACAATCATTATGTTTTGTAGTTACAGTAAGTGTTTGAATGTTAAACAAAGAATAAGGAAAGTGTAATCTTTCTAACCTTCTCAATGTTTAGATCTTTCATTTGCAAAACAAGATCATCAACAGGTCGACGAGTGATTTCAGCCTCTGAAAACTGGCTAAAATCACCAAACACCGCAGATGAGTAGAGCCTACACACATAACACAAAACATACATATCACGAACAAGAGAAAAATTACACAGACAAATTTCTCCCAGCGCAAGTTATAAAAGTCAAGGACATCCAACCTATAGCAATGTCCTGCCTCTGTTCTTCCTGCCCTTCCAGCTCTCTGATTGGCTGAGGCCTGTGACGTCCAGGTGACCTTAAAGGAAGAGACTCCTGTGACTCTGTCATAAAATCTCTTTTTCACCCGGCCACAGTCAACCACATACTTAATTCCTGGAATGGTGAGGGATGTTTCTGCCACGTTGGTGGCCACTACACACAAGCGCGCACCTGGAGGAGGTGGACGGAAAACCTGCACACACAAATATAATAGAAGTAAAAGTTTTTGCTCTGATTCGGAAATTGCAACCAGAACAATATATGTAAAAAAAAAAACATCCTAATAATTATTGAAATATTGTGCAACTTATAAAATGTAACAAACACAAGTGGAAAATTACTTTAGCTTGCTGTTCAGGTGCCAGCAGAGAGTAAAGTGGCAGCACATACAGTGGAATGGAGGGATCAGCCTTCTCCTCTAAAAGTCAAAGTAAAAACACATACATGAGTTATTCTCAGAGTCTGCACAAAGATAACACTTCAAATTCCTCCTGACTAATTTAAATACCCATCACCCATAACATGACGACACATGCCTAATATTGAATAAATCACATTTTTGCTACCAAAACTGTAATGACCTGTGACCTCTGTGAGATCTTTCTGTTGAAACCATCATACTGTGGGACACTTTAGGTAGGTTCTGACTACTGCAGACTGGGAACATCCTATAAGATCTACAGTTTTGGAGTTGCTCTGACCCAGTAGTCTAGCCATCACATTTTAGCCCTTGTCAAATTTGCTCAAATGCTTATTTTTGTACTATTTTTTTCTGCTTCAAACACACTGACCTCAGGAAACAGAAGTTCACTTACTGCCAAATATATTCAACCCATTTCCAGATGTTATTGAAAAAGGAATATTGTAAGTGTAGCTATTGTGAGAAGAGCGCCATATTCTAAAGAAGTCTAGATGACAGGGTCAGAGCATCTCAAAAAATGCGGCTCCAAAACTGCAGCAGTCTATCAAAAGTGGCCCAAAGTACTTAGTTTACATTTATATTTACAGAATTAATTCGGAGGACGCCCTTATCCGGAGCAACTGACATTTTTATCTCATTATACTGTACATCTGAACAATTGAGTGTTAACAACCTTGCACAAGGGCACAACAGGGGCAACTTGGTGGTGGTGGGGTTTGAACCCGGGATCACCTGATTCATAGTCCTGACAAGAAAACAAGTCCACATTCATAAAACCAGAGAAAAATCTGACCAGTGTTTTCTGGTTGATCACCCAAATCCAGGTCTGAGCCTTCGTCATCCTCTTCATCAATGCCAGCCTGGCGATCTTCATCCCCTTCATCCACGGGTAGAGCAGAGTAGTTATCCAGATCAATGCGAGGAAGAGACTGGGAGAGAAAAAGAAAGGCTTGTGAGTGGACGGGACATACAGTAATCACTAACGACACAATGTGGAAACAAAGCATACCACAGATTTCTTATGCTTTTGCTTCTTAAATTTTCTCAGCCCCTCTGATGTGTCCTCTGTTTCTGTAAGAACAAAGACAAACAAAGGATTTTCAAAGGTTTTGTTAGATTTATATACGTGTGTATGTGTTTATGTTTGAGTGTGCCTACCAGTATGCTGTTTATTGCTGGGTCTATAAGGGAAAGCCTTCCTCAGTCTCCTGCACACAGAATGCACCTCTGCCTGGCCAGTCAGAAACACCAGGATACCGCCTACAGCCAAACACACAACCGGTCAGGAACTGTCCTTGTGTGATGTGATGCATAGTGATGTCTACATGTACTGTGGCATGAGATTAAAACTGACCCACATCGCTGACAAAAAAAAACACATTCCCATCTTCATCATAACAAGTACTGAACAGAAATATGTAAAAGTCTTGACCCACCGACTCATTTCTTTGTATTTTTCAGCGTGAGATAATCTTGCCAATAGCGTGAGACAAACTGTCAATGTCCAAACAAAAGCTTTGGACTGTTCTTAAAAAGCCTGGAGAACTTTTCCTGAACACTACTTAAAGAAATTACAAAAAGCTTATCCAAGGTGGTCATGCCGAACACTGACTTTAAAACTTACAAATATACAAACTCTGTGTTATATACTGTATTTGATTTTGCACGTCTTGTAATACATTACTGTAGTCTCATTTTCTTAGCAAAATATAAAAAAAAAATGAGGAGCCTCCCCAGTGTTTACATAAAGGTGTGCAGTGGCAGATTAGGCAAAAAAACAAAAACAGAAATATTTGTTCTTTAACAGACTCACTCAACTAAGGTGACTATGGCACAGTCCTATTTTGATGCAAAGATTCACACTGAAAACAATAAAATAAGCATTGATAATTAATCATTATTAATATTAAAGTAGTTTTTGTATAACAATGATTGTGGAATTGTGTATTTTATTAAAAGTTTAGAATGTTTTACTCCATTTTCAACATTATAAAACACGACAAACAAAAAAAGAGAGCAGAGTGAACAAAAGATGACTAAGGAAAAGATGACTAAACCCAGGAGCATCTGGAAGTCATGTGATGACCGCCAGTGTGCACTGAACTCTGTGCATCAAGTCTGTTATATCCCATAAAAAACTCTCATTCCAATTGAAGATTGAGCCCAGTTGCTCCACAGAGAAAACTTCATCAAGTCTCTTCATTAAGCAAGTTTATGATGAGAGAGATTTGGGCTCGGACAGACTGAAATAAGACAACATTGTACTGGAACGGAAACATGACCCCATAGCTCTTGTATTCTTCACACAGAAGGGAGAGATGCCAGGATATTACTCATGAAGAGACTGAGGTGTATGCTGCAACTTGTTTAGGATACTGTACTGAACTTTTGTTAACCTATTCAATAAAAACATTTCCCTTTTGACTCCACTGCATTAGACCATGCCTCCTCCATAGCCTCCACCGCAGGTCTTTTTCTCTTACTCCCTAAATTGTATTGATATTGACTGTATTAAGTGACTGCACCCTCCCATTGACATGAGACACAAAATTCTTATTGTGGGAAAATTGTAAAAGAAATGACTGACCTGGAGGCAACATGCGGTGAATCTTGCAAGTTTTTCGAAAGGCCTCTGCTACGTAATCCTCCATGGGTGTGCGTTTATTAAAGTGAACCGTGACTGGGAACTGACGAGCCTCTACCTATGTGCATGAACGTACCAATAAAAATACATGTCAAAAGCTTTTTTGTGATTCTTCTGAATCACAAATAAATTCTTTCATTAAAGCACAGTGATGTGCAGCTTTGTTTGAAACTCCAGTGCTAAAAACAGGAGGGGAGGTAAAAGCGTGGGAGTCGCTGATACCTTTATGACTGGTGGAGGAGAGCGAAACAGTCTCTTGTTCTCAGTAAAGTCCTCCACTCGCAGCGTAGCAGACATAATCAGCAGTTTCATCGGTAAGCCTTTCTGTAAGTTTAAAAACACATATTACTGTAAATCAGGGATGAGCAAGCTACTCCACAAAGAGCCACTGTGGCTGCAGGTTTTCATTCCAACTGCACAGGAGTCTCAAATGATTCAACGTGTTTAATCAATCTTATTTGGAAATGAAGACACACTGGCCCTTTTCTGATAAAACTCAAGACCCCTGCTGTAAACATGCTAAGTTTTCACGAAGAGTCAATTAAATATTGAGTATTTTAGTCTCACTGAAATGTCTGTGATACCTTATTGCGGAGTGCCACAATACGTGACAGGAGGCCAATGAGGATGTCAGTGTAAACACTGCGCTCGTGAGCTTCATCAATTATTATCACACTGTATTTCTGCAACAGGAAGTCCTGGAAACAGAGAAACAAAATTAGGCCATGAATAAAAGACAACAAATGTATGTGTGTGTGTGTGTGTGTGTGTGTGTGTGTGTGTGTCTGTGTGTGTGCGCGCGCATGTGTATACGTGCATATACACCTTTTGAATTTCTTTCAGCAAGACACCATCTGTCATGAACTTGACCTTGGTGTCTTTTGTCACATTGCCTTCATATCTGATTTGATAAGACACCACCCTGATAAAACAAACACACACATTGTTCTCCACAATTACCACTTGTTTTAAATGGCAGATGCAATCTGATTATAACTAGAGAAGGAGGTTAGAAAAACGTTGCTACAGCAACAGACATCTTTATGCATCTATAGTCTATACACCAAGACCAGGACATCAGGAAATTATTTTTGCTCTCCAAAAAGCTCACAATTTGTGAAAATGTTCACACATTTGCCTTCCCAAAAAAAAATGATATAAAATGATACCCAGGCATGTTACTTAGCAGGTGATCCTAGGTGATTCCCATCCCTAGTACGTAAACGCTACTGAGGTTCATATAGCATGTAAAACTATAATTTACAACTCAAGATTAGTTTTATTTTCATTGTTTAGTGGGTGGATAATTTAAGTTACATTGACTTATTTAAACCCTGAATACAGCAATGCATTCACACACCCTGTGGAGAGATTCATCTCACTGGCCACACGGTGAGACATGCTGACTGCCGCCACTCTTCTGGGCTCAGTCACACCGATCATTCCACCAGCACTGAGAGAGAGACAGGAAGAATGAGAAGGAAAGAGAGAGAGAGAGAGAGAGAGAGAGAGAGAGAGAGAGAGAGAGAGAGAGCCATGAATATAATATAACTATAATAACTGTGATGAATATGATCTGTGTTCTTGTTTGTGTATTTTCTTATGAATGGTAGTGGCCAAAAGTACTGAGACAAAAGAGAAATTCAACTCTCAAACTTGTAAAATGAGAACAATCAAAAGGCGGCAAAGTTTTTTAGTAGTTTTATCCTTGCACCTCCAGGGTTGAGGGTTCGATTCTCGTCTCAGGTCTGTGTGTGTGTGGAGTTTGAATGTTCCTCCCGTTCTTGCTGGGTTTTCTCTGGGTACTCTGGTTTCCTCCAAAGACATGCAGATTAGGATGGGAGTCCAAAGACATGCAGATTAGGATGGGATCTGGTGTTCCCAAATTGCCCGCAGTGTGTGTGTGTGTGTGTGTGTGTCCTGCGATGGATTGACACCCTGCCCAGTGTGTACCACGCCTTGTACCCAAAGTCTTCTGCAATAGGCTCCAGGCCCTGCGACACTGTACACAGGATAAGCGGTATAGAAGATGAATCTAGTGTCACTCACTCAATACATGCCTGCTTGATGCTTCCTGAAAATCACATACAGAAGACAGTTTTGCGACTGCTTCTGCCTTCTTCTCCTTTGTCCAAATGTTTTCTGTTGGGTTTAGGTTCGGAGATGACGCAAGCAATGGCTTCAGAAGCTGAATACCATTTTCACATAGCAAGGTTTTCACTAGATTTTCAAGTAATGAGCACAAATCTTCAGCTAAATAGGCTAGAACTACTATAATTATTCAAATCACCTGTTTTGTGCACAGGGAGAACTATAATACATGGCATGTTATCTTAATCACTGCACGTACCTCGCATAACCAGCCTCGTATAGAAACTGGGGTACTTGTGTGGTTTTGCCACTGCCGGTCTCTCCACACAACACCACACAATCATTCTCCTTCACTGCCTCCATGATCACCTGCTCCTCAGCCAACACTGGCAGCTTCAGCCGTGCCTCCTACAAAAAAACAAAGTAGGAATTTAAACAGAATAAAAAAATCACTTTGCTCAGCTTGCTAGCTGCCCAAGTGCCCCCTTCCTACTCAAGAACTCAGACCTTTTTTCTTGTTGTTACAAATATAGTACAATAATAGGCTTGGGTATCCGCAACTGCAGCTTTAAATCATAATACTTTAAACTAAATACAAGTTTGTGTATTAACCCATAAAATAAGCCAGGTAACAAAGGGGCCACACAGTAAGTGTAAAATTTTCTGATCTGCGATAAATTTATTATGTTAAGTATTATTTTATTTTTTTTGGTTTTTAAATCACAGCAGCTTTAACAATAACAATAAATAAACAATGCATGAAATTAATGCCATGTCATGTGTAAGCCGCATGTTATTTTGAGCGCCAGCAGGAGCAATGACTGATGGGAAATTTCATTTGTCCACATCCTGCAAATGCTGAACCAATGTTACCTTCGCTGCTTCCAGTCACCTTTGAACTGAGCAGCTTCACTCCTTATGGTTTGGAGTCTTAGTAAAATGGCTGAATACCCAGTCCATTTTGCAGTCCTACTAGCTGATCAGGACACAACAAATGACTTTCTCTCACTCTCTGCACTTCCAAACCAGCATCCTCTACATCAGATGGCATTGGCCATTCAAAGACTTAACCAACCAGTGTGAGTTCTCAGGTACAGTCCTGAGCCAGACTCAGTATTCAATCATCATTACCAGATAATGCTAGAAATGTGCAGGTTTTGAAGGTTTTGAAGTTTGATTTTAACTCCAGTTTAAATCAGAGTGGCTCCATGAGTTCACCTTGCTATGTATTGAAAAGCATTACATTTTGGCTCCTAAAAATTTTGGGCTTATGTTCATCTGGGAGCCTGAACTAGCTGAACCAGTGTAAACATTTTTTTCAAGGTGAGGTTTCTGATAATGTAAAGTTAGTTAAACAATGATACTAATAAAAGCAGGCCCAGGCCCACCTCAGGTGCTAGCTAACAGATTGGCTGTTATTTAGCTAACAATAATTCAGGACCAGTTCCAGAAATAAAAGCATACGACATTACTCGGGGTGCACTGGACTAACACTCACCCTCAACAGCACTGAAAAAGTATTCTAGTTACAGATCCTGCAATAATGTATTCATGTTACAGTTTTCTTATTCAGTCACATGATTATACAAGAGATGTTCAAGTGAAACTGGGACTTTTAAATGTGTGGGACAACGGAGTACAGTTATGAGAATAACAACTACCTTTATTTCTCCATATCATCCCCTGCTACATTAATGCACTTATCTCAGTGTTTCACCAGTCCTGGACCCCTCAAGGCATGAAGCTTTGATTCTCAATATGGCAGAGACAGAATCAGCCTGCCTGCTTCACGTCTGAATCGCAGGCCTCCCGGGAACTCCTTTAAATGGCCCAAACATGTGGAAATGGATTGGGGTGAGATCAGGACTACACAAGGGATATGAAAATAACCCCCAGCCGAGTTCGTTTAATGTGCACATGAAGGTCATGAATGATTGTGTGCACAGTGGGCTCTGAGCTACCTCAGCTAGTATGGTCATTCAAAGACGTACGTTCTTTAAAATGCTTGAACCATTGCTTGCAAATGTTTTATTGTGGCTAGGAGTCTCATCAGCATACTGTGCTTAAAGTCTTCTGTAAATGTCAGTAAATCAGTTTTATGCCTTTATTTAAGCTACTCTACTATTATTATTCTATTACACCAGCACAAGTTATGCAGAGGGGTAATGGAAAAAGATGGAGAATTCAAGCTACTCAGAAATTCAGTCTAACATTTAATTGTGCATTAATTGTGCATTTAACTACCACAATAGGAATAGGTTCTACATAGCCCTTGATAAAAGCTACAGCTTGACTGTGCGCTCACACACACAGGCACGTTCATCATGTGTGCACCCCAGTACAACAACAAATAGCACTACACCTCTGCTCCTGTGCCACTATTGTCACACAGCACTGTTGTACTATCACATTAACTTCACGTTAATTTCTGATGAAAATGATTAAGATGAGAACAGACAATGTCATGAAGCAGCTTTACAGAAAGCTGGATACAGATTCAAACCAGAGGCGATTGTAAGAAGATGACATGAGGAGTGAACCTTTGACCACTTACCTAAATATATTAATTAAATGATTTTCCCCCCCCTGATTTTCTCCCCAATTTAATCGTGTCCAATTCCTTCCCGTCACTAGGGGGCTCCCCCATTAAGTCTCAGTCGGGAGGGCCAAAACCGTTGGTGGCGGCGTAATCCGCTCCTTCCGCTTGCGTGAGCTCACAGACGCCGTGACAGCGCTATCCGCTCCTTCCGCTTGCGTGAGCTCACAGACGCCCCTGATTGGCTGTAGAGCCGTGATTAATGTGGGAGCACTAAGTACCTCTCATTCCTCCCCTCTGAGAGAGCTTGGCCAATCAGCTCTCTCTAGACCTCCGGTTGCGAGAGGCTACAGCATCACCCGGGAACCAAACTCGCGATCTCCAGATGATAGGGCGAGCGCTTTACCACTGTGCCAGTCGGAGGTTCATGTATGATTATTACCGGTTATCAAATTTTAAGCTTTAAAAATTACACTGTAGATTCCTGAAGATCTAGATTGCTGATCTGCGTATTGATTTGGTACAGGTTTTGAGCAAGATGGAGACAAATTATCTGCTGTTTTCGTCCCCTAACTGTAGCAGCAGAAAAAAAAAAAAAAAAAGGCAAATATCTACCTGGATCTCCGGCAATCTGTCTACAGGAATGAACACAGCTGGCTCACAGTCATTTTTTTTGGGTATGGAAGTTTTTGTATCTTCCTTTTTCTTCTCCTCCTTCTCCACTACTTCTGTTTCCCCCTTATCTTCCTGTTCCTCCTTTAATGCAAGTGCTGTTTCTTCTGCAGCCTCATCTTCCACTTCATCCTCCTCTTCCTCAGACGAAGAGTCTGACACATTGCTCGTCTCCTCCTTAACTGAGTCTGCTTCATCACTTTGGTCCTCATCCCATTTTCTCTTCCTCTTCGCGCCACTAAGACTGTTGATTTTGACTGTTGCTGAACCATCATTCACACCTTCAACATTAAGTCTTCTCACACACACAAACATACACACAACAATTAAGTAACATCTCAGACTATATGTGTACACAGTGTAATACTAATCAAAATATATAAAGTGATGGAGGACATGCACTCACTCTTTAGTTTGATAAAGTTTGTCTCCGATGCCCAGTTTGGAGGTTGTGTACAGCAGCTTCATTTCAGTTTCTGGCAGCTGAACTTCTGCCAATTTATCCAAAATCTCTGCTCGCTGCATGAAAACGCACAAAATATAAGTACACACAAATACCCCTACAAACATCAAACATAGTTATTTCCACACAACAGAAACGGGCAATATGACTTTGTTCTATTAAATATAACTAAAATAAATACAGCTAATGAATTTCTTACATGAGCTTTTTTCTCTTTTTGCTCCAGAACTTTCTGCAGATTCTTTCTCTGTTTTTTGGTCAGAGCTCTTTTCTTAGGGACAGGTTTCTCCACCTTTGTCTTCTTCACTTTGGTGCCTGGGAGAATCAGTGTGTTACTTTCATCAACACCCTTCAGCAAGGTGGACTCTGAAAGAGAAGGAAAAAAAATTAAATAAAAAGGTGAGTAAAAAGTTATCTGCACTCTGGCTGTAGAATTCATTTTTTCTTAACTTTCAGTAAAGACAAATACTTAAATTTTCGAGATAATCTCCTGCCTTTTCAATACACTTTGTCAACAAGCTTTCATGTTCCCTCTTTAAAAAAAAAAGTTCTAGGCTGAGCCACGAATGCACTGCTGTCTTCACTACTTCATCAGAAGTGAGGTATTTGTCCTCAAAGCTGCTTTCAGAAGAAACAAACAAGGAAAAGCTCAACAGTGTGGGCAGAAGTGTACGGACGGGTGTTATCAGGCAAGATCACAACGCCGCTGGATATCAATCCTCTGCATTTAATCCAAAGTTTTGGCTTCAGCTCTTCAATAAGCATCTCACTGTAACGAGCACTGTTGATTGTTGAACATTTATTTCTGATAATTTTTCAATACTGGCCCTTTGAGAAGCCCAGAAAACTGTAAGCATAAATTTTCCAGGTAATGGTTAACATTTTCTTGGTCAGCGATTGAGAATGCTTCCTTTCCATACTCTGCCGTTTACTCTCAGGCTCATAGTGATGAATCCATCATCGGTAATAACTGTCTTTAAGAAACATTCACATTGCTTAGAGTATCAGTCCTAAATTTAGTTTGCAGATATCCAAAAGCTTCTGTTTATCCTCTTCTGCGAGTTGTTTCGGCACCAGGTACACCCTCAGACCACAAAAAACAAATAACTGCACGCTGCTCATCTTTTGAGATGGACATAAGAGGGACATAATTTTTTTTCCCACACTGCAGTCACAAATTAAATGATGGAACACATTCACACCTGCACAGCAGTGAGTGGAGAAACGGAAAACCTGAATAGAAAGTGCTGATATGACAGTGCGGCCAACAGAAGCTTTAATAATTTTGAATCACCCTCATATGTAGCAAATGAAGACACAGGGTTCGTCACTTGGTCCCAAGCTCAGGTAATTTTTTCCAGTTTTACTTTTGCTACATTGTCCCTATGTGTTGTCTACAGCATTTCCTCCGCAAAAAAAAATGCCAGACAACAGACAGTATATTATTACTATAAAAGATTGTGTGTGTCTGTGCTGGTGCCCTGTGATGGACTGGAATAGAACAGGCTCTGTGTAATGCATGGCTGTCTCGACCACTCACTCACTGTTAGTATTTGAACTGCTAAATCAGGATCAGATAAGATTTGACATCTATTGATCCAAGCTAAGAGCACATGCACAGTTTAATGCTGACACTTTATTGTAAATATTGTGATTTTTTCCCCCAGACGTCCTGAAACAGGTTACACTGTGTAAATGCTAATGGATGGTTTAGTGATGTATGTGGTCAGTTAGAGTTCGATGTGGTATCAAAAAGTTTAGAGAGTATAAAAGTATATTACTTTTTAATGAATAGTCTATTTGGTGAGTACAATGGGTGCCGAAAGCTTCACCATGTTTCATCATGCACAAGTTCCCAAATGGCTCCGATATTTTCGGGGATTGAGCTTGTTGAAGGCCTTCCTGATCTCGTCGTCTTCCAGTGATGTTCTTCCGTTCTTGAAGCGTGCTCGCTACTCAATACACCTTGAACGACTCATGGCATGATGACTGATAGATAACTTGCCGAATCATGTCAAACGAGTTTCACACAGAATTTCACTTTAGCCATTTGTGCTAACTTGCTGTCCACTACATATGAAATAGCAAACGTGGTAACGCAGGTGGTTGCACCGCTCCCGATGTACACAGGACAATGTCTTTTGACACACTGACTTAAGAAGCTCAGTGCTGACTGTGACTGTGCGTACAGCCTTGTGCTGCCATCTGCTGGCGTGTTACAAAACTTGTCTTGAAACTTTTTGATACCACCTAGTATTACTTTAACACACTGCTAATGAGTAAGCAAGGATGAGGTTTGTTTCTGTATAAAAGGAGAAACCTTACTGTCCAACTCCAACAACAGTTCACCCTTCATGTCTTCAGCAGGTTTGGGAGCTGCTGTGTTTTGCTCCCTCGCCTTCCAGTTGTGTTTCTTCCTCAGCCTCCCCATGCCAGCAAATTACACTGCAAATGCAAGGAAAAAACAATGTAAAACAAAACAAAAATGTTGTTCAAGAAAGAAAATGTACATCCTATTTCAATATTACCGAACACAGTGCTGTCACAAACTCTCACTTTTTTTGTCTGTAACGTTAAACATTTAAATAAAAAATAGAGGTCAAAAATGACACTGCCAATAACAGTTGATAAATCGCGATTTGATCATATTAAGCATGAAAGCAGTGTTTACACATCATAGCTAGTACGCTAACGGTAACCGCGTTTTCGTGCGCTTTTTTTAAATAAAATAAAATAAATTACAGAGTAATATGTTATTTCTGATCTTTCTAAAGACTTTGTTACTTATTTTTTATTATTTCTAATATTATTTTTGCGATATTCACTCACTCACGTGTGCATCAACAGGAACACTGTGCAACTCCTTAAAGCGGCCGTCCAGTTTACACACCCGGTCAAAGCGTTCCGCTTCGCCTTATTCCGCAACGAATGCCGTTTCGACTTGTCAGTACTGACAAAGTGTATAAGGCAAACATGCAAAGCAAAAATTCTGTTTCAATGTTTAAAACAAAACGCTAGACCATTCTGGAATTCTCAAATGTGTTTATGGTGCTTAATTATACCAAAGGGGCGGAAATGCCCCGGCGCGGACAGGTAATCTGAGGGCACACACGTCGACTGGACAACGTGTCCGACAAATTCTTAAACTATTGTAAAGTTAAACGTAACCTTGAGTAAAGTCCATGATTAAAGCAAGTATGACATGTAAATGCTTTAGACAAAAAATGTCATGACATTGGTAAGTTGTTTTGAATTAAACCTTGCTTAAGCTATAGAAACATTTATGAATAGTCAAACAGACAGAGTTCCTTATACTTAAATACAGGAATCTTGATTCTGCGCAAAATACTGATTGCTGAGGAACTACGAATCCATCCATCCATTGGATTTAATGTCGTGGTGAGAGCCTACGCCAGGGAACTCATTGCACAAAGCAGGGGACACCCAGTGAGGTATCAACCCAGTGCAGGGCACAAGAATGCCCACAATCATTTCCTACAGGCAATCTGGAAACAGCATCAGTCTACACCGCATGTCTCTTGACTGTGGGAGGAAAACTGGAGGAAACCCATCACATGCAGGGAAAACATATACCAGAGGTGAGATTGTACATCACAACCCTGGCGGTACAAAGTGACGGTGCTAAACACTGAGGATATTAAATTAAGGCCAATTTAATTAAAATGACTGGTTTTAATTAAAACCAGTGAGCAATATGCAAAATGAAAACACACAAAGAAAGAGAGAGAAACTACAAAATAATTTTATTATAAGACAAAAAAAAACTTTTTACGAGCTTCCATTGCAAATATATTTAATGAAAAACATACAGTACAAATGCAGTGTAGATGCAAACCTGGCATGTGAGGTGATTAATAGTTTTCACCAGGAGCTTAACTGGCATAAAAACTCTTTCTAATGTTATTTCATATTCCATAACTAGTAAAGTAAAACAGGACGTAATCAGCACCTCCTGCAGTCTCACTTGCTGAGTTCATTACTGTTTTCACCATGCTGTCATCAGCTTCCTCTCATCGTTATCTCTAGTGAAAGAAAGGCTGTTTCTAAACATCAGGAGGTCCTGCTCTCTGTACGCCGGAAATCTACAGAAATTTGGTCATGCTGAGTTGGCAGTCAATGAGAGCTGTTTTACTCATAATGTACCGTATTGACTTGACACTCGTCATGTAATTCCAAATATGATTTTTTAAAAGACTCTAAACAAATTTGCTGCTTAATAGAGCCTTATAGAGATTCAGATTAAAAATGTACTTCTGTTCTGAGCATTTAATATTATTAAAGCCTGTTTTGATTGGCTGATGACTTTAACAGCATTGTTGTACTAATATTTGAGAGCCAATGAAATCTGTACAGACATGGCAACTTTAGCATGAACAACTTGCCTAATGTGAAAAGCTACACTCCTGGGAGAGCAGATTACTTGTGAAAGTTGCGTCAAATCGGTATATCTTCTCAGCATTATGTTGCTTTAATCCCTCAGTCTTCTCATGCTTCATATAACAACCCTTCACCTGAGATTATTAAGGTAAAAAAAAAAAAATTAATAACAGCAAGGACTCCCTGAGGGAAATGGTAACAAAACGCTGATGAGTGCAGGTTAAAACAGATGTGAAACAAAGCCGGTGTGTGGAAAATAGAGGCTCCTCAGCCTCGTACATCAGGAGCTTTTGTTGTCGGTGCTTAGACGCTGTTGGTCTCAGCTGTGATAGCTTTCAGAAGCTGCTCGCTGTGCATCGTAGCTCAGCTGGTTGAACCGGCGCAGGAAGTGGACCACCACAGCCAGGAGGATTGCTTGCACCACGATAAAGATGAACAAGCTGACCTGTGAGGCCAAGGCCAGATCACACATCCAATAATGACAGGATCTGAGCACCTCATCCTCAGATAGGTAGGCCACTAGTCTCCCCTGCAGGCTAGAAGGAGTACTGCAGCTTACATTTCTGAAAAAGAACAGAAACACTATCAACTTAAGAACGTATGGCAAGTCAAAAGCATTTAAAATACAGTACATCCTGTTTGCTGTTTGTTTAAAGTGAACAACACACAGTGAAAATACCTCGACAGCCTTTATAAACCGTTTTGCACAGTAAAGTCATGGTCTAGATTTTCAGCTGAATAACATTAATTAGCAAAACTAAATAAATGACATGAGCTTTATGAATTAGTTGTCAGTTTAGGCTATAATTGGTCCAAATATGCATTCTAAGCATTGCTACTTATTACAGTCACTTGCTTTATCAAAGCACTGTTGTCCTGTTTCAACAGCCATCCCCTCAGATAAAGCACAGCGCAATCACACTCCCACGGGTTCCCATGCAGCGTGACCAGCTGCAGCACCTCCATGTTGTCCAGCAGTCCAGTGGGCAGTGCTGTGATGTGATTATCATGGAGCTGGAGCTCAGTGGTGCTGACGGGGAAGGATGAAGGCAGCGTTGCAGTGGTGAGTCCACGAGTGCTACAGTCCACCGCAGAAGCTGTGCAGTGACAGGCAGCTGGACAATCAGCCTCAGTTTCACCTACATCAGCTCCCAGCACACAGACGAGCACCAGTAACACACACTTCATACCAACACACACTGCATAGGGAAAAAAGGAGAGAAAACTGGGTAGTAAAAGTGGCATGTAAAAATTTTTTCAACGTAATATGCTTCTGTTATGAAAGGTCATACTTACTGTACTGTATCATCTGTTAGGCAAAACATTCCACTCATATGATCATATTTTAGCTATTGGAGAAATAACGTAATACAGGAAGCTGCTATGGGATTGTATTTGAGCAGATAGCAGAATGTGATGAACACTATTTTCAGACTTTCACTTATTTTATCAAGTTGTTATTCTCTGACATAAAAGGTTGTCTACATCAAAACTTTTAATTGAAAAACTGATATATAACTTTATATTAGAAACTTTAAACGTGCACATTTTGAGCAAAGTGCAACATGTAGCCAACAGACTTTTCAATGGCATCGCTTCTTTCTGTCATATGATTAGGGAAGTGATGATGCAACACAGTAGCTGTCGTGAGTGGTTTGAATGTGTTCAAAGCCAAGAAAAGCCAAGACATTTACACTTTGTTACTACCATTGCAGTCACTCTAGCAGTAATAAATGACAGGCATGTGTCAGCAATGCGTTCTTTTTAGTAGGAGATTATGTGATTTGGATGCAGTTCAAAACAAATGTTATATACTTAACAAAACGATGTGGGATACTGCAGTGAAGTAAGGATACAAAACGTACAATATGCATAAGTGAGTTGTGTACAAGAGACATGAGATGCACTCTGTTGTGAAGCTGATGGTTAAATGGTGCGTACTTGTACTATGATAGGGAATTGAAGTAATGTACTGAAGTGAAATTAAACTGCTAGAGAAGGAGGATGACCATGCTGTAATTTGAAGTTTTTGTATTGCTTATCATTTTTCTCATAATCTTTAATAAATTTTTCTCATAGTCTTAATAATAAATGTAATCAAAAAGGTTTTGTTTGCACCAAAAACCAACTACTTGCTGTTTAACTTAAACTCACAATCAAAGTTTGCTATATCTTTAATAAAACCTCAACCAACATCCACCTGCTAGCCAAAAAATTCATAATTTCAGATCCGTCAAATTATTGTTAAAGTATTATTAAAGAAAACAAATATGGAGATTTGAAATGACTGAAATTGTGTTAAGAACCCTTTAACACATTATCAAAATCTGTAAACCTGCTGAACTGTCAATTTTGTGGAAGAAATATGGTTGAATTGAGTTCGCTTAAACACTTTAAGTTCAGTTCAATAAAATTTAATTTGTATAGCGCTTTTAACAATGGCCTTTGTCGCAAAGCAGCTTTACAGAATCAAAAGACAGTTATGGAAGTGTGTATGAACTGTGAAAAATGTGTATGAATCAAAATGATCAGATTGTCCCTGATAAGCAAGCCGAGGACGACGGTGGCAAGGAAAAAATCCCTGAGAAGGCAATAGGAAGAAACATTGAGAGGAACCAGACTTATTCAGGTGATAACAGACAACAGGAATTGTTTAAGTTGCATGGTTATAAATAAAAAAAAATTATAATTTTTTTTATCAATAAAAAATTAATAAAAACCATAGCTATGTTTAATAGTAAAAGTAGGAGGATTTCCATATGCATGTAATGTGATGAGAACTCATAGGAAGGATTGGGATTAAATAGCTGTGTGGCCATAAGAAAACCAAAAAAGTTTCATCATTAATCAGAAAAAACTTTTCATTTTGTCAGGGAGCATGAAGATTGGATTTTAGCAATTGGAGCAATAGCAAAAAGTCATGTGGTCAGATTGACTCTATTAGAGTGTGCATCAGGATAGGAAGGGAAGAGCATGAAGCGATGTACCCATCATGCATAGTGGCCACTGTACAAGCCTCTGCAGGCAATGTTCTTGGATCTGCAATTGCTTCAGTTGGTCAGGTCTAGGCTCAGGTACAAAACGTGGTTATAAAAAGAGGTCAGCTGATGACCTGAATGTACTGAATGACCAAGTTATCACACCAATGCAGTTTTTCTTCTCTGACCGCACTGGTATATTCCAAGACTCAAATTGTTGAGTTCTGGGAGCATGAGGAATCATTTTCACACAAGAACTGGCCACCACATTGTGTGCTAAAGGTGATTCAATAAAGGAGGCGTATTATTGATACTAAATTGCATACTTAAATAACCACAACTGCAGGATTTATCCACTGTGACACACCTATGGAAGTGTGGTGGAGTTATAGCATTTTGAAAAATTACACAAATTTCTAAATTATATAGCCCAAACAATTTTACACAAAATACTTTGTAGCAGTTTGTGATACTTATTGCTTCACTTGTTTTTTTGTTTTTTTTTAACTGCAAAAATGGTTATCTCATTGTGAAACAGTTAATTTGTTCTAGTATACTTGGAAAGGAGGAAGGACATTCCACATGAGAATCAAAGATAAAAAGTGGGAAGTAGGAGACGAGCTGGACAATGAATGATGTGGCAATTTTTTCCATGTTATTTCTTTTATTTCTCCCTCCGCCAAATTAATGGCATAATGTTGATTATGTAGCTGTAAGTGTGGTTTTCTCAATATGTGATCAAGATCATGGATCAGTATATCACCGGACATCACTTCGTTAAAATAGAGAAGAGCACTTCCACATACTGAACAGATCACAGCAGTCAAAGTCATATGTTTGACATAATAAAAAGATTTTTTCCTTAATAATAGTGAGAATGAGGCTCATGCTCAAATGCTGCCCCTGTCTCTTATGAAACAGACAATGATTTAGGTGATAAGAGGTCCTTTTGAGCTGCAAGCGTTATTGTGTTTGTTTGCAGTAACTTTTTACTTTTTTTTTTTTTTAGAAGATTTTAATATAATAAAAATTCTGATTAAGATATTGTCAAAAAGGAAAATAATTTTAATTCCCCCACCCACCCCTCAGCGCGCACACACACACACACACACACACACACACACACACACTGCAGCTAACTTAAATAGCAGTACATGAGTTTAGTTTGTGACTATAACAGGTTCATCACCACTAGAGTAGATAACAAACTTTACACATTCCTAACCGAGGAAAAAACCTCTTGAAAAATTCTTGAAAATCTAGAATCTTAAGACTACATTATATTATACGGAACAAACAGGTGTAAAAATACGTGAAAACAAGGAGAGCTTCTTACCAGTATATTAATGTCTTCTCTGTGTAACAGGGGCCCAACAGAGGGACAGGGTCTGCTCCTGCTATAACTGCAGTGTTTTAGAGACACAGCTGGGTCACACTGATAAACTTGGTCACACACACACACACACACACTTATATTCACTCCACCCCCTGAGGAATATCACACAGGAAGGGAGACTACTACTGTCCATACAAAACGACACTATTTTTTGGTGCAGGAACATAATGTAAATTTGTAACAGATCTAAAACCAAGACAATTTTTTTTTTTAAAAACACCCTGACACAAACCATCTGACTTAAGCATATTTATTTATTACAGTAACCTGCAAGGTAACTCCACACTCACTGAGAGATAGCACTATAAAATCCTAGTCAGCAGTTAAAGAAAACATACACGCCCATTAACACATACATGCACACACGTGCACACCCACACACACACACACGCACGCACAGACCGTCAGAGCCCAGATTCAATCCAATATATTGTTACAAAACATTTTGTTCTAGCTGAGCATGAAAATCATATAAGTACATATAAATTAGATACTTCCAAAAGTAGGCTTCATTTAAATTAATTATACATAAAATTACCAATGTTAGATATACTCACACAGGCATAAACACAAGAAAATCTTAAACAGATGCCTCACATTTGTACTTGGTAGGCAAGCGCTCCAAAGCACCAAGCAAACTGTTTTGCAAATATACAGTATAGTTTGTCATCGAGTATGTCACTGCCTGAAGGCGACGCCGCAGTTAGAATACACACATGACCACTTCCACTCCACTCTTCTGACAGAATACAGTATATGATTTGAAGTGACTTCTGTACATTTTTCTATAAGTGCATGTTCGTATACGTGTGTCCCTGTGTGAGATCATTACTGGTCTTTCTCATGCATCTGTTGCTGCATCTTCTGCAGCATCTCCTGCATTCTTTTCAGCTGCAAACATACACACAAGAGGATTAGTGTGCAGTTAAATCAGTGCAGACTGTTCACACTCCAGTTCAATTCATAATCAGTGTGTTTGTATTTAAGCCTCACCTCCTCATCCTTCATCTTAATGAGTCGCTCTGTTTCTGCATCTGGAGTCGGCAGCGGCAGTATAGGAATAGGACTGTCCACGCGGTTGTCCTGTGCAAGTTTACTGCAACACAAATTCCGACTAGTTATTGGCACCCCACAAAAAAAAAAGAGCAAAACTGTATGAATTAAATACTACATACACTACTTATACAAAAAAGTCATTATATCAGAAGGGTTAAATTATTGGTCTTCATCAGTCAACAAAAGCAAATGATACAATGTGAGAGAAGCAGAGAAACAGATCCCAAACTCCATTTCCTAGCATGCATCACGGATTATAAATATGGCCGCCAGAAACTACAACACCCAACATGCTTGCACATGGTCTCGGAGTTCTGATTGAGCTCACCTGTTCCTCATTTCAGTTTTGCCCTGACCCTACTATTGTTGTTTGTACTGTACATCGCCCGACCTTGCCTGTTTTTTGACCTTGCCTTTTGGACTACTGTTTTGGATTTGTTTGTTTTGAGTTTATCAATAAACCTCTGCTGTTATATGCATTTGTATCCGTTTCTACCCACCTTCCTAACAGAATATTTCGCCTTTATCATGGATGCAGCGTGTCCCAAGTTGCTCCAAGCTGATAGAACTCGGGAACAACTACTGGAGGAACAGAGACTAACAGAAATCAATGCCAAAATACAGCAGCGCTCACAAACCATAACTGGCACCGTAAACAAACCACCAATGACTCCCAGGGTAGTATGCAGGAGAGCTGGACCTTTACAGTGGTTTTCTACTACAGTGTTCATTGTATTTTTCCTGTTTTCAAGGATCATCTAACAAACAAAAAATATTGCAAATTCTGAGTCTTCTCACTAGCGAAGCACTCGCCTGGGCCACAGCAGTCTGGTTCGAGGAAAAGGATCAACTCGCCTTCTATGAACATTTCATAGCACGATTCAGGAGGATTTTTGATCATGCCCCAGATGGAAATGAAGCAGGAGAAGGTGCACGTAAGGTGTCCAACTATGCACTGGAGTTTCGGATCATCACAACAAGGAGCGATTGGAACAAACTAGCTCTCAAGGCAACTTTTCGCCAAGGCTTGATGTAGATGTAGAGATGAGCAGTTAACTTTGGATTCACTCATTGACCTCGCAATTTGTATTAATCACATGCTGCAGAATCTCCCCGAAACCAGGGGCTTCTTCACGGGCATCTCATACCTGTCTGATCATTGACTAACAGAGGAGGAGACGATAGAGGGGACTGTGTTTTTACCGGTGCGATCCCTGTCTCAGAACACACTCAACCATAATGGATCTACCCAATGTCTCCCCCCCCCCCCCCCCCTCCCCTCTCTTACTTACCAGTCTTTAACCTTATCTGCAAAAATCCAACATTCAGGAGTTTTTTGTCTTAACAGCACTCGTAGATTCAGGAGCAGCAGGTGATTTTATTGATGAAAACACTGTTAAGGAGTTAAACCTATTTAACATATTCACAGATCATAAGAACCTGTAGTACCTCAAGGCTGCCAAGAGACTTAACCCTTGTCAGGCCCACTGGGCTCTATTCTTATCCAGATTTCAGTTTACTGTCTCATTTTGTCCAGGTTCGAAAAAAAGCAGATTCACTCTCCCTTGTCTATGATTCCCCCCAAGAACCTAGGCAAAATCCCATCCTACCCCAGTCCTGTTTCATAGGGGCAATAAAAAGGGATATAAGCCAAGAAATAACAATTCCAACCAAGACAAGCACCCAAAGCATGCCCTCCTTACAGGAGACATACGGGCTCCAATCGAACAATCCACCTCCTCAGAAATAAATATTGATTTTAATAAGTAACCTCTGCTGTTATACACATTTGCATCCATCTCTACACACCTTTCTAAAATACAATTGGGTTAAAAAACCCTTAAAACTTTTAAATCCTGGAAGAATATTGCTAAACTGTCAACTTTGTCTAAGAACTGTGGCTGCAAAAATATATAAATGGAGATCACTTAAACGCTTGGTGAAGTTGCAGTAAAAAACTGACAGTAGAAATCACAGCTATGGTTAATACTGAATGTAAAAGTATTTCCAAACAAACAAGATGCAACAAGAACTGACCGAACTGGGACAGCTGTGGGACTGTAAGTAAACCACTCGTTAATGAGACAAAGGTTTCAGTTTGCCAGGGAGAATAATGATTTATATGTTTGATCTACATATTTTATATTTTTCTTTTTTTTTTTTCTATCGCAAGTTTGTAAATTGTACATTTTTCCATTTACCCCAAATTCGTAATACAAAAAAATAAATTTCTCTCAGTACAATTTTTCCTTACAGTAAAATGCTTCCTTTTTTCTGTCTTTCCACCTTACCGTACTTTTTACAAACAGTTATATAAGCATTTCACTGCATACCATACTGTGTACAGTAAGGTCATGTATGCGTCAAATTAAAATTTTATTTTATTTCATTTGAATTTGATTGGACTTTGGAGTAAAGTAAAAAAGGTTGTGGGGTCTGATGAGTTACGAGTGACCCTATTCCTGAGTGATGGGTGCATTAGGGTAAAAAAATAATTGGATGAAGCGATGCACCCATCATGGATAATGCCCACTATACATGCCTCTAGAAGCAGTGTTATGATGTTGGGTTGCTTCAGTTAGTCAGGTCTTTTTGGCCAGGTACTGTATTCTATGTTAAAATTTTCTGCTTAATCAATTGGAGAAACTGTTTATAATTGTTTTAGCAATATTGTCATTAGTTTGGTGAGAAAAAAGGAGAAAACAGTCAAAAAGCATCACTGAGCCACTGGCATGTCTTAGTATTCATTGTGGCTGCTGGTTGAGGGGTTCTTGTGAAGATCATGGCATTCAATTCTACTAAGAACCAGGATATTTCAACCCTATCCTATCTGTTTGCCTCACAAAAAAAAATCTCCTGCATAATGATGAGCAGAAACAGGAAAAAAAACAAAAAACTGTCATCTGTTTTGATGAGGGAGAATGAGAATGAAAAAAAAAGCATACAAGCACTGAAAGTTAAACAAAAAATGTCATTCGAGCAGAAACGAGCAGAACTGTACTGGACCCACAAAATCACATGTACAAAACAAACCTGGTCATCTCCTGTATACAGTGGGCTCTGTAGTTCTCATAGTGTACATCGCAGGTCACATCTTTCAGGTCGTGCATGTGAGAGCGAATCAGCATGTTCCTCAACTTTACAAAGTCACAGTGGGACTGGTTCTCAACTGTGGGAATCACACAAAAATGAAGCAATCGTATGTGAGCCATCATCACCTGACAGAATATACACATTAACGCATGTGAGAGATGACTAGATTAAACAGCAAGATTCCTTTGCAAATAACTTCTTATCTGAAACATTTTCATGATTGCCCTCTCCTGTGTCACATCTAATTATAAACATATACACACCTCACCTTCGACAATGCCCCAAGGGTAGAGGCGTCCTCGTACTCTCTGACCTCTTGCTTCCACCACTGTGTTACTGCCAATAACAGCAAAGGGAGTACATTCCTGTTACAAATTAAAAAAAAACATGCACACACACAAACACGTTAGTGGAACATTTGATAGGAATATAAGAACAACTTGTGTACATCAGAAAGGAACCTCCTTCTGGGTCATGTATCACGTGACAGAATTAGTTCTTGATCGGAATGAGGTGAGGTGTATACCTTTAAAAATATGTTCGTATTAGCCATGTAACACTTCATCTGATCATTTCTCTCTTATTGGAATAAATATATGCTTCCTGCCCATATTTGCTCCACATGGTGGGGACATTAGGTGACTTGACAAGTTTTGCTTTAATTCCTGATCTGTAAACTTCATGAGAATATCTCTCTACCAGCAATCTTTACTTCAGACTCTGCCTTTGGCTGGGGAAGGGGAACGGATTGGCTCTTTATTTTATATGTAGTATGATTGGTAAGCATCTAACCAATCATAAATAAGACTGTTCTCTTATAACCAATCATAACGCAGAAGATGAGATTTGTGGAAAAAAATGGAAGGCCTAACCTGACCACAAAGTTAGAAAAAAATACTGATTCTTCTCCTGCTTCTATTATATTTCCGGTAGATTAAATGCTTCATAGCAGGCAGAACCACACTGCACATGTAAAGAAAAGTGCTATTCCGATTAATTGCCTCGAGCATGTAAATGCACATCTTATCAAATCAGTGTCCAAGTAAAGAGTTAGGTTAGAATCTTTAATTAGAATGATTTCTGTTGGAAATGGGAAACACTACTAGAGTGATTTTGACACAGACTTTAAGTAGAGAAAGATGAGCAAATTCAGCTGTGAACGCTGCTGTTAAGTTTTTTTTAACTGTAGCACATGGGCCAAAAAGATATTTTAAAAACGCTGCTGGCTAAGCACATTTTTGGGAATAAAGGGAGAAGCACTTTACATGTTAACACAAGTGAGTCAATTCTTTAAAAAAAAAAAAAAAAAAAAAGAGAGAGGACTTTGTAACCTGATGCTGATGAAATAACGAGTAAAGGGATTTATCGTTGGAAAATCGGCACATTTATCCAGGCTGTATTTAAGTTAAGTGGATAATGATTTCACTGGAAACACTCACTACAATGCTTTGTCTAACCTCATGGCCAGTGGTAGCTTCTGTAGAAATTTAGTAAAAAGGATACTAGGTAATGATACATTAAATTATACAGTTTTGGTCATTTTTAGACTGTAAGGAGTTTCACCAATGATGAGAAAATGGATATCCTTTGTACTGTACATTTCTACAGTACAACAGCACAGCCAGCAAATCATTGTTCACTTTACTTAAACGCAGCCTGGATAAATGTGCATATTTTCTATAGAGGCTAAAACTGCTGTCTTTATGGAGCGTTGAACATTTTTATTTCACCTTCAGCTCTTTATCCATCTGTTTAAACTCCTCATCCTCATCAGAGTCACATTCAGGAAACTGGTACACTTTAATCCCAAAGCGCTCAATCTCATCTCGTACCTGAGAGAGAGAGAGCAAATGAACAACTTGAGGTTAGCAATGTACAACGAAGAAACATCAGTGAATTAGCAGTGTTCAGTTTGCATAGGATAAAAGAAGATTCTGTGTACTCACACGATCCTTTAGCTTCTTTATCTCTGTTGGAGTGAGACAGTCTGCTTTGGCAATAAGAGGAATAATGTTCACTTTCTCATGCAGTGCTTTCATAAACTCCACATCTACTGGCCTCAAACTGAAAGTAACACACACAAACACACAAATTAACCTTTAAATCTCTGCATATGCACTATTTAGCCAAAACACTGTGGACACCTGACCATAACATCCATATTTGCTTTGTGAGCATCTCGTTCCCGTCTTCTCTGCTATAATAACCACCACTCTTTTGAGAGGCTTTTCACAAGATTGTCGCGTGTTGCTGTGGGGATTCGTGCTTCATTCAGCCACAAGAGTATGAGTGAGGTCAGACACTGATAAGAAGGCTTCGGGTGCACTCAGTGTTCCAGTTTGTTCCAAAGGTGTTCAATGGGGCTCTGGTCAGGGCTCCGTGCAGGACACTCAAGTTGCTCCACTACTAACTTGACAAACTATTTCTTTATGCATTATGCACAGAAGCACTGTCATCCTGGAACATGTTTAAACCTCTTAGTTCAAACACTGTAATGCTATGGCATAAAAACACATAATTCACTTAATAATTTGTGCCAACAGATTGGGGAGACGAACATATTGGTGTGAAGGTCAGATGTCCAAATACTTTTGGCCATATAATGTGCATTAACACAGAGTGTGCTACACACCCATGTCCAAAAGGTGGTATGAAATAAAGACAGCAGTGCACTCGGTTATCCAATATGTTCTTCCTGTTGAGTCCACTTTCATCCCTGAAATATTGCTCGAACTGCTGATCAATGTAGTCAGTGATCGGCTTCCAACTAGAAAACACACACAGAGGAAATATCAGACTGGCATGGTATATTTATACCTCTTCAGGAACAGATTTATCTCGGTCAGGGTTGAGGTGAAGTGGATCCTGGGTGCACTCACATAGTCCATCACAGGACTATGCACACACAAACACACACTGACATGCGTTGCGACCCGGATCCACCAGGAAATAATAACGTGATTTGTCAAGCTTTGTTCTTACCACTCATTATTGTTTACAGCATCTCCAAATCCTGGTGTGTCTACAATGGTGAGTTTAAGTTTGACACCCTTCTCCTCAATATCCACTGTGTGTTTAGTGATCTCCACTGTCTGGTTAATACGCTCTGAAAGAAAGAGACAAAATCTAAATTGCTCAACCAAATAAGTCGCTTCTAATTCTACAGTAGTAATCCTGGCACTTAGTAAAATACAGCTCATGAATGCATGTGATGACTGACACAGCACATGATTACACAAGTTTTATTTTTACCTTGGAATTAGGCTTGCAGAGATTCCTGTCTGTTTTAAGTATCAATCAATACCCTGAGCTTTAATATCAGTAGCATATAAAACGTTTGGAAGAAGAAGGAATAACTGTATGTCTAGTGTAACAAAATGGGTTGATTTTGAAACTAAACATGTGAACGAGTAAAGAAATGATCACTTGTAGCTAGAAACTGGTCGAGGGCGTCCACTTTGTGGGTCTGCTAGAATCATACTGTTTTATATTTGGTCTTCATACACATTTTTATGACTTTACCATAATCCTCCAAGACCAAAGTTCTCTAATGAAACTTAAATGTAGTCTAGAAAAACATCTTTAAACAGAATCTTCTCCAGTACAGACAAAATTCAAATGACAGCCCTTGGCCAAGAAAATCACGGTGACCTGCTTTCTGATGCAACTGTCACATCCTCTGTCCACTTAATGAGGCTCTATGCATATACAGGTTTCCCGCTGATGAGGCGGAGGTTATAGAGGATAAACAGTGGAAACCTGGAATCAGGAACAGCAGTATAGCTTCTGGAATAAACAAGTTAGATGCTCGATACAAGAAGTGAATTGACCTGCGAGGAGCATATGTGGTGAAGTGATACGTCAGCTCATAGTTTCAGGTATTAAGTTGCATTTATGTTTGAATCTCCCTCTTATTAGTGAGGACATATAAATATGAGATATGATCTGAATGCATAAAGATAAGCCCAATCATAGAAGCAAATATTTCCATAAGCAAATCTTGTTGCAGTTTGACCCGCTAGGAACAATGTGTCTTTGAAAGAATTAAATAAACAATGTGGACCAATAAGTCGTTAGGGCTCAGCATCTACTGTATAATCGGAGTATCTGAGTAGCTTTGTGTTTTTGCCAGCAGTTTTAGATGTCAGTGTTTTTCTAAAGAACGATGTTGTAAGAGGATTAACATTACACCTTTTAGCTGAAGAAATAAGAAAATGGCACTGTTGATTTCTCTAGCTCTACAGGTTTTTTCTCTAGACATTTCTTCTCTCCCATTTTAACCACAGGGAATATTGCAACAGAGGTTATATTTTACACATCCTCCATCTCCATCTTTTACGAGTGCAACCTAATAAGACCTGCTAAATTACACTCTGTCTGGTATTTTAATTCACACTAAAACTAGAATAAACTGCTTGCTGCCTTGACTGCACAATGTTCTTTTACTTTACAATGCAGAAAATGTACAATACATTCCATTACAATGAGGGTAGAATGATCATATGTCAAAAGAAAATTATTCAAATCATCGATCATTTTGATGAGTGACTGGAAATTATAAATGACTTTAGAAATGAAGAATGCTAATGATGTAACATGCTGTAAGAGACGTGTACCTTCTGCATTTAGTAGTTTTCTGTCCTTATAGAGGTCTGTGAGGAAAAGGCTGTTTACTAGAGTAGACTTGCCCAAGCCAGATTCACCTGACACACACACATACAGATAAAGAGAGAGAGAGAGAGAGAACCCTTGTTGACACATGTAAGCATGTACATACTTGTCATGTCTAACTTCAGGTGAAATGACAGTTGACACTGAGCCAGTGGTTGGGACAGTTTCACTAACCTGCCACCATGAGCGTGAAATCAAAGCCTTTCTTTACAGACTTCCTGTGGACCTGGTTAGGCAGCGTTGCAAAGCCGACATACTGCTTATCCTGAGAGACACAGACAGCAGAGACAGCAGTTATGGACAATGGCAGTGTGAAATTGACAAACACCACAGCTTACAGAAACGATTTCACATTCTGTGCATACTCAATATCCAAACTGCTGCACACAAAAGTGTGAGCCTCGCTAAACTGGACATCACTGTGGAAACGCAAAGCTTTCGAGTGAAGACTGAATTGCTCAACATGTTCCTACAGACAAAACGTCAACATGAAGTTATGAAATATTATGAAATTGAAAGAAAATGAAGGTTTAGTTTTGCCAATAGTCAAGGCATCACAGCAGGAAGCAGACATGCCAGCCGGGATGCTCGCACACATACGCGCATGTACACATGCAGAAAATGTCTCATTGAATGTGTCTGAATAGCTCTTTCAAAAAACACACTCCCAGACTGGCCAAACTGCTCAGACTGCCAGCACTCCTCATAACTTGTAATAAACATTTCCGCTGTCTCTGTGGGCTACTGAATAGTTCCCCACAGTGGCCCTGCAGCTACTTCTTCACTCTCTCTCTCTCTCACACACACACACACACACACACACACACATTGTGAATCTGAATATTAGAAGAATGAGACTAAAAGCTGAAGGACAGTGCTATGACATACAAACACAGACTATCAATAATAAATCATGTTTCCTAGCTTTTACAGTCTCAGCTCACCTTTCTCTCCATGTAACACATTTATAAAGTAATCCACTCTGCACTTTTACTGTATTATCACAACTTAGAATACATTTCACTATATATAGTGTGTATATTATTATATTAGCCACACAACCTTCTGGCGAGTAGTCCTGCTTCGGGCACACAGTAGTTTCTCCACCAGCTTCTCCTGCAGCATAATGGCATCCATTCCAGTTCGGCACCCTCAGCCCACACGCCACACAAACCTCCAGGTCTCTTTCTCAACCCTGCTACGCCTCTATTTCACTTGGTCCCTTTACCTCGTCTCTGTCCTTCCCTTCCTCTCTCTCCTTGTTTCTGTGTGTGGCCCCTGGCCTGCAGGATACTGCTTGTTGAGACAGGCGAGCAGGAGAACTTTCATGTAAGACTCCGAAAAAGCACGAGGACAAAAGAAAAAGAGGACGAGAGAAGGAGAGAGAAAAGGGGCAGAGAAAGGTAGAGGAGGCAAGGAAGCAATTTAACCAGAGGAAAGGGGAGGGGTGAAAACAGGAATAAAGAACACTCATTCATCCATCGTTCATTCCTCCCCCTCTTTTTTTTCCAGAGTGGATAAACAGAGAAGAAGTGAGGTGCAGTGAACCCTGCTGCTGTGCCTAACCACATTCAGTAAAACTGGAGTCACGCCCTTCCTGTCAGTCCTGCTCTGTGCCACACAGCTTTCCCACACATGAACACACATACCAACAGAAAGCTCTCTTTTCACCATCATCATCAGGACATTACATCAGGACATTACAACAGCTCTATGGCTTGTCTCCTGTCAAACCGTTTGTTTCTTGGTTTATTGCAGTAATCATCAGCTACATAGCTACCTGGCACTCCTACTGCTTGAGTTAAGAATGGAGGATGGAAAAGCGACACTAAAGGAATGCAGTACTCTTGCATACCAAAAGAGGGCACTTTTGTCATTAGAGACATCATTGCAGGTGCCCTTTAAATCCTGCCCTGAGCTGAGTCTTAACTATGCAAATCTTTTATATAGGACTACAACCTTAGATTTTTTTTTTTTACATGTTTTATATATATTTTCTTAAAAGATTGTCTCAACTCCATTCCCACAGCCTGTTTGTGTATGTGTGTGTTTTTTTCCGAATATATTTTTAACACCAAAGTATGGCAGTTAAAGTTACACAGAGTTCTGCAGTATTGTGTCATTAACAACACACCACTGTTCACTCTGAAAAAGTACTCATATTTACCTGGTGAATTAAACAAATGGTCTCCAAAAGACCATAGGCAATAATAGATGCTATAATTGCATGTAAGCCGTTATGTCTAAATATACAGTAGAGATCTAAAAACATGACTCTGTCAAGTATACTGCCTGCAAAAAAAAAAATCCAGTTGGATTTAAACAAGCAAATACTTTAAGCCTATGATTGGATAATTACTGCAGTGAGTAATTTGTATCAGCTGGCAACAATTCATTTCATTTTAATTGATGCAGTGAGCAGCTTCTCATTTCTTCTACAGTCATGTCAGAATGTGATCCTATTACAGAGTGACAGGCATGTCAGGGTAAAAAAGGAAGCACATGAAACGATGCACCCATCAGACATAGGTGCCACTGTACAAATCTCTGGAGGCAGTGTTATGATCTGGGATTGCTTCAGCTGGTCAGGTCTAGGCCAAGTAATATTAAGAGGCAATAAAGTGAAGTCAGCTGATGACCTGAATGTACTGAATGATCAGATTATCACACTGATGGATTTTTTTCTGTCCCTGATGACATGGTCATATTCCACGACATTAACTTGTGGAAGAGTGATTCTTGGCACATGAGGAATCATTTTCAAGGCTAACCCCACTAATAGTCTTAGGGATGTGCTGGAAAGCACTTTATAGAAAGGTTCATAACTCAAATCCTAAATACAAAATATTGGCCAAATACTAATGCAGCTAGGCATGGTAATAAATGTTACACAGTATTATGCTGATCAATCCCTGCTATCCGTTATCACCCAGATGAGGATGGGTTCCCTGTTGAGTCTGGTTCCTCTCAAGGTTTCTTCCTATTACCATCTCAGGGAGTTTTTCCTTGCCACCATCGCCCTCGGCTTGCTCATCAGGGACAATCTTATCATTTTGATTCATACACATGCACATTTCATACAAACGTAATTCTTTTGATTGTGTAAAGCTGCTTTGCGACAATGTCAATTGTTAAAAGCGCTATATAAATAAAATTGAATTGAATTGAATTTAATGTTATGGCACTGTATAAGGTGGTCAGAACTGTATAAGGTGGTCATGAACAGACCTAAATGTGGTCCAGGGAAATATTAGTTTGGGACTTTTTTGGGGAGCCAGTCAGTGTGCTTTGCTTTTCATAATGCCTTTTACCAACTTAACCATTATTTTGCTATATCTTTTTCATTTTAATGTGCATTTATTTATTAAATAATTGATTTGTGAACTGCATCAGAACGGTCTCAAAAACTGCTGCTGGCCTGTCCCTCTCTACATGGGCAGATTGCAAAAGGATTAAAGAGTTGGATGATTTAGATGTTGAAGCCAAACTCTGTGAAACACACACCAGACTAGTTTTCTGGATTGGAAATGTAGGGGGCATATTTTCATCTTTTAGAAGATGTCATCAATACCTTGGTGACATTATGGGGGCATTTTGATAATCTTTATTAAAGAATATGACTCGTGTGTGTAAGAATAAGACGGGGACGCAGCCTAAATGCTAATTAGTGACACGCTGCTCTAGCTCCTTCTCAAAGGCTTGAAGTGTATATGCCTTTCTGTGATAATAAACGGTAAGGATATTTGTTGTAGGGCTATGTTAGTAGCATGTAAAACATATATACATATTGGAACTGGACTTTAGGGTTACTATTAAAACTATTACTCCTCTGTCCCACAAACAACTCTACAGCTTCATGACACACTGTCTCCTCTGTGTGACCATTCTCTCCAACACTGGAGGAGATACATGTAAAGAAGATGATGGGGGAGAAGGGGAGAAGTAGATGGAGGTCTTGAAAAGAAGGGAACAGATGTCCCAGAATGACATAATAGCCTTCGGTCAGTCCCTCCCAAACACACTCCCTTTCACACTCCCCAGCTGCCAGTCTCATACACCACCTGGGGTCTTACTCACATGCACTCACAGAAATGTGCACATCCACAAACACACAGGAGGTCAAATACATATACTAATATGCAGACTTGTAATTATTATAAAGAGGAATGGTATAAGAAATAATCACAAGCAATCAGCCAGATGGTATATTATGTTCAATGTTTGCTATATTCGTTTTTAACTAAGTAATTAAATTGAAAAAAGAGCAAGTGAAAAAAATTATTATACGCATATTTTATGACTAAACACTGGTCTGTTATGAAAAAGTCTGTTATATTAAATAATTTTTCTTATTGTAAGCAGTTATTTCTAGGAAAAAGGAAAAACATTATTATTATTATTTTAAAGCTAGTTATTAGTTAAAATGTCCAAATATATGTTTACTAATCACTGGAAGATTATAAAAAGAACTATAACATAAATATAACTATATCCAAGATATTTCCAGTTGTGATTTTTTATTTTTTTTGCATTTAGAAGAATTATACAAAAAGAAGGTATAAAACATGCACCCCTCTCCTCTATTCTTCTCTTCTGACAACTCACTCACTCATCCTCTGTACCGTTTTATCCTGTATTCAGGATCCCAGAAGGCTTATGGCATGAGGCAGGGTTCATCCCTGGACAGGGTGCCAATCCATCACAGGGCACACACACTACGGGCATTTTGGGAACGCCAGTTAGCCTAATCTGCATGTCTTTGGACTGTGGGAGGAAACCGGAGTACCCCGAATCGAGTCTGGAAATTGAGCCCAGATCCTGGAGGTGCAAAGCGACAGTTCTAACCACTACACCATCATACCATTCATGCCTTCTTCTGACCACTACTGTCTTATTTTCTCAACACTGACCAAGTGCTTGGAGGCATTTGTGTGTAACTGTCATCATGACGATCTTCTCTAGGATCCTATTCTGGTGCATTTCAGGATCATGGACAATCAGTGACCAGTGACTACTGTGCTTTGCTTAGAGAAAAAACTGAAACTTGCAGTTCAATGAAATAAAGGTAAATAATGATAAATGATTTTAAAAAAACAGCTTTAGTTTAAACATGGTCTATATCCCCTTTAACAGCCTTGATCTGCACCATGCAACTATCACATTTTCCATCCAATTAAAGAGGCTCTAGGTGTCACATCTTACTAATATGGAACAATAACAAATTGCATCAACCTGTATAGGGAGTATGTGTGTGAAATAACATTTAGGATATATTTGCTCACAGTTACTAAATATTAAAGCCTAAGTTGCTTTTGCTGCTATATCTGCTATATCCTCATATCTTGTTAATTATCTGTCCACAGTTCTTCAGTGATCTTACACAGACTTGCCAAGCTGACTTCTTGTTGATGTTGCTGCTCCCACCAAAGGGTTGTATTCCAATCCGCATAAGACTTTGCACAGGTTTTACAGTGAATTAACCTTCCAGATGCAACCCTTCTATTCTATCTAGGTTTGGGGAAAGCACTAAGAATGCCCTGCTCCCAGCAGCTTGGTTTGGGAACTGGCTGGCAATCAAACCTGGGCCTTCCACATGCCAAGTGAGAAGCCTACCACTGAGTCACCAATGCCCTTAATATGACTTATGTAATCTATAATTTCTTTTAAAAACAAACAAACAAACAAAAAAACAATCAAGCTTAATGCTGTAATGTTATTAGGCAGAGCCATTTTGAGAAACTGGAATCACTGGCCTCAAATTTATTTAGAAAGCCGTGCACCACAACATAATCATAAATCACATACAGTAAATCCACTGCCTGTGAGTCATAAAATGCAGAGATTGAATTTGAAATAACAGTGTGGGACATCTCTGATTAAACTAACACACATACACACACACCAATAGTGACACAAAATCACACAAAAACTCCCACCCATCTGCCATCCTCCCACATTATGAGTCTAAACATAGCCTGTGTACGGTACACATACATGGCTGCAAGCTTTTGCTCAGTGCTGGGGAGAGGAGAGGACAGGAGACAAGAGAGAGAGACGTATAGTATATGGCCGAATAAGAGGCAACTTAGCTAGGCCTTTACATGAGTCTCAGATTCAGGCAACGTGATGTGTGGTATTCAGTATATACATCACCTGAAAGGCGACAGGACTGAACGTACCTTTGTGTACAAGTAATACCATAACAATTTACACATTTGATTACAGAGAGTATTCTCTGTGTGCAAATGAAAAGAAAAAGCATGTCTTTCAGAAACTCTACTGTTGTACTCTACTGTTAAAATAGCAATCTGCTCAGACATACAGGTCTAAGCATCATAGTAAATTGTTGTATAGTTGTATAAATGACTTGGACTGAGGACAAGACACTTATGGTAACTGTTTATAATGGACATAATATGACATATCATATCCACTCTCATAACTTTTCAAAGTCTTCACTTCGCTTTTGTTTTTACCGCTCTACAATGATACCCTCCTCTGTGCTTTATTGTGATTACGGTTGTGATAGATCCAGAGCTCATCCTGTGTACAATGCAGAAATACATGTGAAACGCAGAACAGACAGTAACCCAAGATCAGAATCGACCTGGTGACCCTGGAGCCATGAGGCAGCAACTCTACCCCCTGCACAACGATACTGCGCAGCAAAACACTCTTCAAAACAACATCTTAGCAGCTTTTTTGCTTTGCTCTTGCTCATTACAGACATTTATCTCAATATTCATTTCACATGCAATCTCTTGCAATAGTTTTACCTGATGCATAGTCAGCATGGGCAGCATTGCCCTTCTAACACACCCTTTGGACAACTCCGCAGAGCCGACAATCACATCTCCTGTGCTGATGAGCAATATGGTGATGTTAATGTGACCTTTTCAAGCTAAACCATCATTCTTCAACATCAGTGACATAAAAAATTCAGCAAATTCATTACACATGCATGCATACACACAGTTACGAATGTGTAATGACCTTTTTAGTGGGACATCCTGAATAGCAGATGGCCTTCTAGACTGAAGATATAAAGCATAAATAGCATCTAATCTACCTATCTATCTCTATATATCTACAGTATTATCGTCTGAACTTTTTTCATTGTAAGAGTAACTGCCTGACATGCAGTTTTAGCACATTTGTAAACTGTAGACACATTTCCTGACGATAAATGGAAGCTGTACCCCACCTACTCGTTCAATATGCAATTTAATTTTTTTTCATGAAGTGATCTTAATTCTTTCCAGAATGCACTGTAGATGAAATGAGTATGGACGGAGACAGAGAGTACTGGAGTAATGGAGCGATGCATGAGTGTAGGAGTGGGAGGACTGTGTTGCATTGCTGACTTTGTGTGGGTTGAAAGTGTGACCCGGACAGCTCTGCGCTTCTGTGATGAGCGTCTGTATGTGCACACTGATGGAGCAACGTCATATTCAAACCAGCTTGAATCTGACTTAAAGTCTGCCCCTTCCTGCCCCACCCCACCTCCTCTCTCTCCCTCTCCCTCTCTCTCTCCCTCTCTCTGGCAGAATCTTTGGCATGGCAAACATGCCTGAAGAGTTACATAACCATACTTGAAGCAACAAAGGCTGCATATTTTGTAATATATGGGAAAACATGGACACACACACACACACACACGTGCCCACACATGTCAAATACTCATGGTTTGAAGAAATCCTCTGTCACTTAACTCCATTCCAGCTTTCTGTAGTGCCTGCCAGCTGTGATGAAGGTTTTATAGACAGGTGCACCTGTGCACGCATCTGCAGAGACGAACTAGAGAGCAGCAGCTTCTTTTTATATGCTGATGTTTTTACAGTCCGACACATTGCAGTATCATCACCAGGGGATGCTTTGGAAGCAGAAGGAAGTCAGATAACCTCTTTCTCTCTTTCGTTACCATGGTGACGGCGGACCGAGCTCTTGGACACGATGAGAAGATTCTCATCCGGAAGTGATGAGAAAACACTCCAGTAACTCGGTTTGTATCCAACTGGCCGTAGTGAGGAGCTGTGCAGTTAGCCTGAAACGCTCAGGCCATCTATCGCTGTTATGAAATGATGTCATTTATTATTACTCCAGAATCAGTGTCAGTAATTAGGCTGGGTGGTGTACACACGCTGCGGCAACGTGATGCGCAACCGACACCGCCGAGCTGTGTTTCAGCAAAAGGACAAGCAGAAACCCCTCAAACCCCTCACACCAAACCCCATCACCAAACAACACACACACACACACTAATTCCAGCATCTTGTTACGAATTACTCGCGTATGTGCGCGTGAGGACATAAAAAAAAAAAAAAAAAATAACCGACATGTTCATTCATTCTGGATGGTAATACACCAGTATCAAGTGTGTGACAGAAAAAAAAAGATGGAGAATAGTCTGTAAAGAAAGGCATCGTGTTACCTCGCTATCCTCTGAGAAAGCAGTGCAGCAGAAGCGCCATCATCATCATCATCACATCAGGTGCAGGGAATCCACACGATGGTCACCGGAACAGAAGCGACAGTTAAATCAATAATAATAAACAGACAAAGCACAAATACAGAACAAACATGAACAATAAGCTCATGAGAGTCATTACCGCTTTTAATTAGCCGGTTCCTGTATCTCGTGTTAGCTGTCATCTTCCCCTCGCGCGCGCTCTCTCTCTCTCTCTCTCTCTCTCTCAGCACTGAGGCCGGACCGCTCTCCCCCTCTGGGAATCCCACATGGGGGCGTGGCCTGCAACGTCACGCAAAACCACACCCACTAGATCTCTAGCCAATCGCCGCTCAAGCCGCTCCACGTAGGCTCAACGTTCACATGGTTGTCTTTGACTAAGTAACAGGGATGGTAACAAATTTGATATTCCTTTTAATTTAAAGCTTAAATAACTCCCATGCACATCCTGTTTAATTACTAACCTCGATCAGAATTGCTCCTTCAGCTCCACAAGTCTTCTGCAGCTGCTTTCTTCTCATATCTATAGTAAATTATTATTCATTACTAAAATCTGATTAACTGCCAACTCAGGGCTTAATGAAATTTAATTCAAACTAGACATGCCATCTGTGCCTTATTAATACAGGACCATGTTGTAATCAACAGTATAAAGCTGCTTGTTATAAGGGATGTGATGGGAAGAGATCTTAAAACCTTTAAGAGGAACCACAAAGAGATTCCATCCTCTTCTTAGCTGACGGACCACATATTGTGACGATAAATCATCAGTCTTACAAGGTG